>LQNS02278171.1:25053169-25070179 GCA_001587735.2 Parhyale hawaiensis | reverse complement strand
TTAACTAGAGCACTTTCAGAGCACATACCTCCGCCAAGCAAGGCACCGGTAACGCAAATTCAAGTTGGCTCTGAAACCATTCCTTTCTTTGTATCAACACCAAAATCTAATCATTTGTGCCTTCTGACAGTGTTAACAGCTTCTGTAATTTTCTTGGAGATCCATTTTTTTACTTTTTGAGTTATGCTGCTAACAAACATTCTAACAAATATAAGTCAAACAAGCAAACAGACCAACCAATCACCAGAAAAATTTAATGAATTATGACTTTTAACATTACTAGCAATTCCAGTAAATTTCATTAAGTTCCATCCAGAACTTTTGAATTATTGCACTAAGAAACATAAAATCAAACACAACGATAAACAAACGAACAAACAGAGCATCATAAAAATTTGATCATTAACTCTTTGTAACATACCCAATAACTCATATAAATTTCCTGAAAATCCAACAATTACTTTTTAAGTTATGGTACTAACAAAAATTGACTGACACACAAACGGATGGACAGACCTTCACCAGAAGTTAATCAACTGTTCCACCTAACATACTTAACAATCCAAGTAAGTTTCGCCAAAATCCGTCCCCAACTTTTTGAGTTATCTTGGTGACAGACAGAATAACAGACAGACGGACAAACCAGACGATAACATAACCTCCTTGGTGGAGGTAATAAAGACAAGCTAAAGACTATATTCACGTCTCATCTGGAGCTATAGCTGCTCAATCCAGTGAACTAACAATCTCTATGAATTAAAAGACATTGTGTTCTACATAAAAATAGCTGGAGAGGGTCGGAGCCTGAGCTTCGACTCTTATCTGAGAATGGGCCTGTTGATCCTCCGAGTGCTAACCGTCTAATCCCAATTAAAAATTTTCGGTGAAGCTACGGTAGCGTATGGTCTGCACATGGCCGCCGCAGGTTGCGATTTTGAGCGGGCATCCGTGAGGCTCGGTCGCTATGAGCGTTTTTTAGGCTGGCACAGACGACCTCGTTCTGAACATAAATCTACCAAAAGGGCGCGCTTGCCCGACCGTGTTCCACAGATATTCCTCGCCTTCCGCGGTTAATTTGGCCCAAAAAGCAGTATATTGCTACTCTTGCGGATGCTTGGAATATCCCTGGAATACGGTCGGGCAAGCGCTCTTTTGGGCGACTTATGTTCGGAGCAAGGTCACCTGTGCTATAGCCTAAAAAAAACGCGCATAGCGACCGAGCAGCACCGCAGCCGCACGGATGCGCCGCTTAATATTGCGGCGGCCACGTGGCGACCATACGCCACCGTAGTTCCAACGAAAATTTTTAATTGGGATCCGATGTTATCTCGAAGTTATGACTCACCCATAGTAAGGCAGAGACCAGCAAAATTCGAGGTACTTCCTAGTAAGTTTGCGACACTGCACGTTGTTGGGTATCGAGCGGAACTGCTCGATGATGCGGATCTCGGGAGTACTTTTGCTGTTGAAGCTCACGAGGTCGCTGAGCTTCAGTCGACACGCATGATCGGGCAAGAAGTCTAACAAGCGCCGCCTGTTCAGAAATATTATCTTATAAAAAACAGCCAATGTTAGCCAAGGTAAAAGTTCTGGAAATTGCTAACTGCTGAGAAATTATCCTGTCATGAAAAAAACGTGTTTGAGAACAGGTAAAAGATCTAGAAACTGCCACCTGATAAGAAATTAGCTATATGAAAAGCAGGCACGTGTTAAGATAGCGATATCTTTGTTGTTCAGTAATAAATATTATTCAACTTATATACTGATTTTGTGGTCTTTATTCGTTTAAGAGCTTGTCTGCTTGCCGTATATAAAGAGATTTGAATAGCTAGGAATTTTAGAAATTGACATAAACCTATTAACCACATCAAGTAAAAATATTACTATGCGTAAACAAGTATACTTGCAAGTAATACAAGAATACACGAAAATTACCATCAATTTAAGCATTAGCACATATAGCAAATATGAGTTCATGAAAGTGAAGTATGTATTTTATGGAAGCAAACATCTAATTAATTATAAAATAAAAACCAAAACAAAGAACGAAGAAAAATTAGAGCCCTATCGGAAACACCTATCTGCAGCATCGAATAAATTCCCGCGGCAGCAGCCTGATAGGCCCTGAGCCCCAACAGACATTGCTCCCGGGAGGCACAGACACAAACACACACCGCAAAATGCCGTCTATACATCCTCGCTTTCGCTTGGCTACAACTAAGTACCTGAAAAATGAAGGTGTATGCGTATTATGATCGTAGGAGCCGAGCTCCAGTCTCGCTTGGATGCCTGCCAGCATTTCGTAGTCCAGGGCTTCGCAAGGATACCGAGCGCTCAGTAAGTTCCATTTCGCTTCTTCGTACAGTAATTCCAAAATCTTGCAGTCCCTGGAAAAGAAACCTAACGTTACGATCACTGCCGTGACTACAACAGGTGGAATTTTAGCGAAGAAGACAGGTGTGTATATTGAAAAGATGCCCGCAGCTAACCTTGTCTCAAAGGGTACGCCTTATGACAACAATACCTGCCGTATTAATCACTTTGGCATTTTCCAATTGTGAAAGACCATAATCCCTGAAAGAAACATTGATCCAGGACTCATAATTCAAAAACCGAATTCGTCAGATCCCAGTATTAATACTGTTGTCAACGCGAGGAGTTTGTATTTCTAAAGCTCTTGGAGCTAAAAGTTGCATGTATAGCAACGAGACGGGCGGCGTGAATAACGTCACCTGAACCTCATCAAAAAAATCAAGGTAAGGTATAGGAACTATAGGGGTTCTATTACTGAGGAACAGACTTGGAAACCTTTTAACTTAACGTCTTGTATTAAAAGAAAAAAACAGAGCAATAGGAAGAATGACAATTAAGTTCTTAGTCGGTAGAAAACAGAACAGGAACGCGAGCTGTTACAAGAAATTCAAACAACACATCCAAACATCAGCACCAAAAAACTTACATTTATGACAGCTGTCATTATTTTACGAGCCGTAATAACCACAAATGTCGATTTTCACTTGGATGTAGGCATTTTTAAAATTTGTTTGTGCATCAGATATTTACTTTTCAGTTTGCGACCTCACCTTATTTTTTGTTGTATCTTTGTTTTTTTTTTTATACATAACACTCAAGTGTTCCAAATCTATACTGTCCAAGGAGCTTCAATAGAGAAGGAGGGAGCTTTCTGGCCCAGTTACAGACTTGCCAGCGAGTCAACCAGATCTCTTATGGCTGAGACGTTCATTGGTGGAAAAGACGGGGTAGCACTGAGTTTCACGGGGGAGCAGCTGACGAACCGAGTTGCTGATATGCGATTGGTGCTTAAGTGACTGGCTGCAGTCATAAGAGACTCTAATGACTGTACGCTAACCACGTACCCTGTTGACCGACTGTCGGTATTCTCTGAGAACTCGAAGTTGCCCGATCCGATGACCGAGGGAGGAAGAGATATCTTCGAGGAACTATGACAGTATCAAGCTTTAACCTTGATCCCTTACCGGACACATGAAAACACTATTATTGAAATAGCGTTATAGAAGTATCCATACATGATCTCTTGGCTAGTGAAGAATTAAGAACAAGAGTCATGTAGCACTGCTACACTCACCTAATTTTGACCTCTTCTCTTTTGGTAAAGAAGATATTCCTTCTGAGTACAATTTTTGGTTCATAGGCGTGTCTCTCATCTCGTGCGGTGAGAGACGTTGGGCCAAACCTCTTCAGCAGCTCAGACCAATGCCTCCGCACTTCCAGAGGCCGATGAAAAGGCTTCAATTGAATTTCTGGAAGAGAGATAATTCAGTAAAACTCCTCATTCAAAGACTCCCAAAGCATAAGTTGTTCCTAAAAGGGGGAATTCTCAAAACGATTGGCACTATACAGCATTGGCTGTCGTTAATTGTGGGAAGAACAGACGCCACATTGACTCCTTATAGAACCCTAGTTTAATACAACTTATCGATAGCGTATACTGCAGTACAAGTTCACCACACACTTTCTATGGTATTAGCTAGTAAGCGCATAGCAAACGTAGGGGAACATGAATGCTGTAATACTTGTCTTCCTGAAACGAAAACTTTTCACGAAAGAGAGACAACATTTCTGAGTACAATTAAGAAGTTCCACTGTATTGCACTGCTCGACACTGGTAGAGATTCTTTCTCGGCAGTGGCTTAAATTTGAGTTAAGCTGATAACAACTGAAAGAGTTTAGCAAGGTCAAAGAGACCTGCCTCACTTTTGTCCAAAATTAATCTAAACTTAGAGTTTGATTTAATTTCTCAACGACAGTGGTAAGTGGGCTATGTAAAGAGTAACTTCAGAAAGAACGATAAGGACATAACGACAGTGGTAAGTGGGCTATGTAAAGAGTAACTTCAGAAAGAACGATAAGGACATAACGACAGTGGTAAGTGGGCTATGTTAAGAGTAGCTTCAGAAAGAGCGATAAGGACATAACGACAGTGGTAAGTGGGCTATGTTAAGAGTAGCTTCAGAAAGAGCGATAAGGACATAACGACAGTGGTAAGTGGGCTATGTTAAGAGTAGCTTCAGAAAGAACGATAAGGATAAAAACGATGCTTCTAGAGCAGGGCGCAATGCTCTAATTCAGAGAATTGAAACTGGTGAGATGCAGGAAAAATTGTCGATTTCGAAAGGGCTCATCTACGAGAACTTGTTAACTATGTAATGCACCTTGATTTTGTCAATTGGAAAGATACTCAATAATACTGTGTATAAAACCACTATCTGATTTAATAAGAAGGCATGATCGATCTATCGAAAAATGGATACCATCTCACTTAACCCCTTCTTTCATGATGAACCATAAATGCCACATTTCGAATAGTTTCGTTCCTATTAAGTAACTAGATTAAGTCATCAGTTACAGAATTAATTATCCATTTAGGAAAATCATCTCTCACCAAATGAACAGAAGCACAATCCACACCACAAAAATTACAATACCTTGTCATAGATAATAAAAACAGAATTTATAACGCGACCATAACAACCATCTTACCTAATAAATTAGACACTATCCAATTAGCGATTATACCACCAGCTCGCCTGATAGAGGAGACACCATCCTTTTTGCGGAAAAAACCACTGGTTCACGTAACAGAGAGCACACCACTTTTTTTGCAACAATAACCACCATCTTAATTAATAAAGAGAACACCGCTCGTTTAGCTAAAATCACCTCCAACTCGCCTAATAAAAAGGACACTCTCCATTTAGTAAAATAGCTAATATCTCACCTAATAAAGGGGACACCATCCATATTGCGAAGACTTCCATAGCTTGCTTGGGCAAGTTCATTTCCTCTTCCTCAATAATGAGAGCAAGCAGCTCTCTTGCTGTGACCCTCATGCCGTCTTCCAGTCTCAGTCTGATGGCCAGTCGAGAGTGTAAATATACGCAGGCGTCCACAATGCCGCCACTCGGACTTGCTGAACAGTTTTGTCCGTTTTTTTTGCCGGTGCTGCTGGAACAGCCACCAGGAGCAGATGTGTTAGTTGTGCTATTGCTGTTAACACTCCCTCCACTGTTGCTGCTGCTCGTTGAATTGTTAGCTGAAACAAGAGGAAACAAAACGAATTATAAACCAAGGAATGGGGATTCAGGCCTCAATCCTCAACTAATTACGCTCGGGAATTTTAAACACTGAAATTTTCCTTCGGAAAATGAACTATACAGCCGTCTTCGGCGTCCTTAGATTGTTTTCAACACATGCTACATGATTAAAAGTCGCGAAACTAACGTTCCTGCCTGAAGCACAACACAAGTCAAGTTTATTGGGTTCCACTTCGCCGCATCATTAGAAGACACCCACATACTGTTACCGTACACTTCGCAATAAGCTTACGTTATCTACCGAAGCTCAAATATCTTTCCTTAGGCCATTAAGAGTAGAACCAGCAGACACAAGCGTTGCAGTAGAGCCTAATGTAGTAGTAGTAGTAGTAGAAGTTTTTACTAGCGCTTCAGTGGCACACTGCCTATATCGCGCCGAACTATTCCTGTGTTTAACCACAGGCTCGTGCGCCGACTAGGGCGCGTTTTAAANGGCTATGTAAAGAGCAACTTCAGAAAGAACGATAAGGACACAACGACAGTGGTAAGTGGGCTATGTAAAGAGCAACTTCAGAAAGAACGATAAGGACACAACGACAGTGGTAAGTAGGCTATGTAAAGAGTAACTTCAGAAAGAACGATAAAGACATAAACGATGCTTCTAGAGCAGGGAGCAATGCTCTAATCCAGAGAATTGAAACTGGTGAGATCCATGAAAATATTGTCGATTTCGAAAGGGCTCTTCTACGAGAACTTGTTAACTATGTAATCCACCTTGATTTTGCCAAAATGAAAGATATCTCAATAATACTGTGCAAAAAATCACTATCTGATTTAATAAGAAGGCATGATCGATCTATCGAAAAATGGATACCATCTCACTTAACCCCTTCCTTTATGATGTATCATAAATGCCACTTTTCAAATAGTTTCGTTCCTATTAAGTAACTAGATTAAGTCATCAGTTACAGAATTAATTATCCATTTGGCAAAATCATCTTTCCCAAAATGAACAGAAATACAATCCACACCACAAAAATTACAATACCCTGTCGTATATAATAAAAACACATTTCATAACGCGACCATAACAACCATCTTACCTAATAAATTAGACACTATCCAATTAGAAATTATACCACCAGCTCGCCTGATAAAAGAGACACCATCCTTTTCACGAAAATAACCACTGGTTCACGTAACAGAGAGCACACCACTCATATTGCAAAAATAACCACTATCTTACCTAATAAACAGAACACCGCCCGCTTAGCTAGAATCACCTCCAACTAGCCTAATAAAAAGGACACTCTCCATTTAGTAAAATAACTAATATCTCACCTAATAAAGGGGACACCATCCATATTGCAAAGACTTCCATAGCTTGCTTAGGCAAGTTCATTTCCTCTTCCTCAATAATGAGAGCAAGCAGCTCTCTTGCTGTGACCCTCATGCCGTCTTCCAGTCTCAGTCTGATGGCCAGTCGAGAGTGTAAATATACGCAGGCATCCACAATGCCCCCGCTCGGACTTGCTGAACAGTTTTGCCCGTTCTTTTTGCCAGTACTGCTGGAGCAGCCACCAGGAGCAGATGTGTTGGTTGTGCTATTGCTGTTGACACTCCCTCCACTGTTGCTGCTGCTCGTTGAATTGTTAGCTGAAACAAGAAAAAAAACGAATTATGTACCAAGGAATCGGTCTTCAGGCCGCAATCTTCAACTAATTACGCTCGGAAATTTTAAACACTGAAATTTTCCTCCGGAAAATATTCTATACAGCCTTCTTCGGCGTCGCTAGATTATTTTTAACACATGCTACATGATTAAAAGTTGCGAAACTAACCTTCCTGCCTGAAGCATAAGACAAGTCAAGTTTATTGGGTTTCTCTTCACCGCACCATTATAAGACACCCACATACTGTAACCGTACACTTAGCAATAAGCTTATGTTAGTAGTATAACAAAATACATAGGCGTGCCAGAACACACATTGAGTTTGTGTAAAACACACATTGAGTTTTTCAAACTCAATGTGTGTTTCACAAAAATTCAATGTGTGTTCTGGCACGCCTATTTTGTTATACTAACTTACGCTATCTACCGAAGCTCAAATATCTTTCCTAGGGCCATTAAGAGTAGAACCATCAGACACAAACGTTGCAATTGAGCCTAATGGTATTAGCATTTAACTAAAAACATGTATTTGTTTCTTTGCTTCATACGTATATCATACAGCGATTGCTTAATAATAGTAGACAACTATGCATTCTTTTCCTATTAAATAACAAAAAATACTCTAAAAAAAGCTTTATATATTATTTATAACTTTTTAATTGTAAATAATTACCAAATACGTTGTTTAGTATCTTACATTGCAATAGTGTTAATTATCAGTAAATCAACTTTTTAGCATATTCCCTGGAAGGTAATTTGATAAAACTAACCCTTTTATATTGTTTCGAATTGTTAAATCTTAAACAGGTACTACCGATGACCAATAATATTGTTTTTCCCTAATTTTCTCGATTCAGTACCATGCACTGCTTAACTTTTCGTAATAAATTAGCATAATTGAAGGGTTAATATAAAAATAAAGAAGGCCTCTAAAGTGACATGAATAGTTTTGAGCTAATTTAAATTAGAGTTTTCAACATATTTGACCTTTGAATTTCAACTCCAACAGAAAAAAAAATTTTGAATTTTTAGGGTTTTCAATTCTGGAATTTTTGAGTTGGAGAAAATCGACCCCGTCCTTTTTAATAACTAACAGCAGATGGTTGCCCACAGATTTTGTCGAGTTAATGATAGCATTTGGCGAATTTGCTTTTAACACTCCACTATGGTGTTCCACAACTGTTCTTTGCTCGGGAACTGGCGGCCTGCCTCGTAGATTTTCGCTTGCAGAATCGACCAAAAGCTCTCGATGGTGGTCAAATCGAATGAGTTGGGAGGCCAGATCATTACTTTCTGTCCCTTATTTTTCAACCACTTCTGAGTGTAGCGAGACACCTGGGAGGGAGCGTTATCTTGAATGAAAATCATGTTGCTGTTAAAGGTTGCACCCTTCTTTCGGAACCACGGCAAGAAATTCTTTTGCAACAGGTCACAGTAGCACGTGGAATCGATCTTGACTCTCTACACCTCTCTCACAGGGCTTACGAGCTCTTCACCGATGATTGCCCCCAGAAGAGTACCCGACCGCCGCCATGTTGGCGCCTCATTCGCCGTCCATGATCCACCTACGGTTCCATCCGTCAGGACCATCGAGCGTTGCAAGACACTTATCCGTGAACGTGACAGGTCTCTTCGCCTTCGATCTTTTCGCCGTCGGTCTTTTCGCCGTTTGGCCAATTCGCCGTGAGGGCATTTCGTCGTCGGTCATTTCCCGTCGTTCATTTCGCCGTCGGTCTTTTCGCCGTCGGTCTATTCACCGTCGGTCATTTTGCCGTCGGTCATTTCGCTGTCGGTCATTTCGCCGTCAGTCTTTTCGCCGTTAGGTCAATTCGCCGTGAGGGCATTTCGCAGTGATGTAGCATAAGTGTCATGACAATACATAAATTACACCCAACCACGCCCAACCTAATATGCTATTATTATTCTTACTAGAGAAAGTTTCAGCTTCTGGCCCATACAGCAAGAAGTGCAGCAAAACTTCAGAGGAAAACAAACGGTAATAAAAAGAAAAGATGGAAAAAAAATTAGAAGTACAGAAACTTAAAATGCAATGAAGCACAACATCACCGATCTTATACATTTACTAAACATGAAATAGTGATAAAAACCATCCAACTAATGTATAAAGAATAACAAATTTCAAATCTAGTCATTTACTAAAAAAAATAGAAATCACTTTCTGGAACTTGAAATATAATAATTCCCATCAAACTTGCACATCTTAGTCATTTACTAAGACATGACCTAGTTACTAAAATTACTAAGATTTTGTCAATTGGCAGTCCACTTGAATAGCATGCCGTTAGTTAGGCTGGTGTTACCACTTCTTTGCATGGCTCTCCTACCACTCCTTTGCATGGCTTTTAGATAGATTCTTACTTAGGCTGTTGTTGCTTATTTTTTGTTCTTGTTATTTACGTCTCTTAGTGGGTTATAGTGAATGCTTTCGTCCCTAACTTTATTCCGATAATTCCATGTATGTTTTCTTTCTCTAATTTACAGTACAGATGATGAATATATTATGTTTCGCAACGCTTGCGGTATAGACTACATGGTAAACATAGTTTTTATGTGTAGTGTGATTTTCCTTTTTATTCTATGAATTGTTTCTTTTTTATCTATGGCTTAAATATTGATGTTAACTTTCATGCTCAATACACCTTGAAAATTCTGTGCACAGAAATTGAATTTAAGTCGTCTGGCTGGATCGGTCTCGAGTGACTGGCCGGGCAATGCGAAGCCTTTGCCGACCGACCCAATGTTAACAATAGCTTGGTCAAGAATAAAATTTTAATCAAAACGTATTCCTTTACCATTTTTTAAGCACATATTAGTTATTTTTAGTCACCCGTTTACATCTTAGTAAATGACCAAGATGTACAATTTTCACATGAATTCTGGTATTTTAAGTTCCAGTACACGATTATTAATTTTATTCCATTTTTTCCGTATATTAATGGATTTAGAATTTTGTTAATGATTAATTTTAATATGAATTTTTTGCTTCTATTTCATGTGTAGTTAATGACTAAGCTCGGTGATTTTGTGCGTCATTATATTTTAGGTTTTTGTATTTTTCCTTTTATTCCACCTTTTCTTTTTACTATCCTTCCATTCCTTGGGAAGTTCTGCTGCTGCAATTGAAACTTTTCATAATAATAATAATGGTAATAATAGCATATTAGCATATTAGCTTTTGCGTGGTTGGGTGTAATTTATATATTGCCACCCCATTTACATTACATCACGGCGAAATGCCCTCACGGCGAAATGACCTAACGGCGAAAAAACCAAAGGCGAAAAAACCAAAGGCGAATTGACCGACAGCGAATTTACCCACGACGAAAAGACCTAGAACCATCCGTTAGCAGGACGGTGGAAAAATTCGTCTTCATATATTCACGAACCGTTACCATGTGTTTTTCCTTGTGTAGCGGCGCCAAGGAGGGTTACAAAGCGGCTTTTTTAATCTGTCGTACGGACCGCAAGATCTAGCACCTGGTACTCTTGCACACATTACTCACACCAGCAACTTCGAAAATCTGCCAACTTGTGAACAACTTCATCTTTCTCGCTTGCCGCCCGCAAGTTTCGCCCAAAAATCTTCCGAAATTTAGGTTCCACTAATTTTTTTATACTAGGCAGGGTTCCGAGTGTACTTCTCACAGTCACAGATGTCGGCCCAGTTGTTTAGCGATAGCGATGGTAGATTGGCCATCAGCTAGCATCTGTACGATTTTTTCCTTCTCTTTGTCTGTTAAATCTGCCTTACCACCCATATTAGCACTTTTAAATTGCCCAAACAAAGGAGGTCACTTATTATTATATACACCAATATTAGGGCAAATTTTAACAAATGAAAAAATCTACCAGTAGATTTCAATTACAAATTAAATTTATCACTTCACACGACAGACATCTGGCAAATTCATTCTTTCCCCGTGTGTGTCTCTCTATCTCCGCTTAAGAGGTTTCCAGAGCACGTTTCTCCATACGATCATTCCTACCAAATAAAGCTCAATTTCACCATCTATACCTTAAAGAGAAAGTTTCGACCTACCATTCATTTTTCTTTCAAATTTTAGTTTCGTGGGAGGTGTCTTCTCCCAAAACTCAGAGTCTTTCATCATCAAATGGAAAGTTCTTAACGTACCTTTCGTTTTACGGTCTATTTCTGGCTTCGTAGGGGGCTTCTTCTCCCCCGAGTCGGAGTCCGAATGCCCCGTGACCTGGGGCGGCATACTGTGGCCGTGAGGCCCATGTGAGTGCGGGTTTCCTCCTTGACTGCTCACCCCAGAGCTATGGGAGTGCCCCATGTGGGGTGTGTGAGGTGTGTGAGGTCGTCGCTGCAAGGTTTGGGTTGCCGAGGGGTGAGGAGGCTGCACGGGCCCAGCAGAATGCCCCATGGGGCCGTGGGTATGCACGTTTGAGTTGGCCTTGTCCGAGGTGCTCTCAAGGCCCATTTGAGGCACCTCGAAGGCCATGGGAGCCAGGCCCGGGTAATACATTGGGGAGGAGGAGGTCGACGAGGTCTTGTCCAAGTGGTCAGCGCTGCCTTTGTAGTCTTTCTGACGGTAGAAATCTGCGGATGCTCGCTCTCTTAAAAATTCCCTGCAAAAACAGGAATCACTTCAGGTGCTACAGTTAATTACTAACTAGAAACATATAGTTGCCAAATGCTCCCCGCTGTACAGCATTTCTAATCAAACGTAAACAAAATTCGCTATGCGGATTAATTTAAACAAAAAATTATGCTTTAATTTCTAAGTAATATAATGAAGCCATATACATATATTCACAGAACGAAATATAATTTGCGAACTTTTTGTTTGACAAACTCCGCGTGATCGTGCTCAAAGATTTCCAACACTGCTGGCCTACAAAAGCACAAACTTCGAAGGCTCGCCGCGTGTGTTTGTCGATCAAAATCGTTCCGCGATCACAAACTTCGACGAACAGATCGATCGTGTAGACGCGGCCGTATGGCGTCGTGGAAGAGTTCACTTAAGTCTAGTGAAACTGAGCTCCCTATCAGACAGGCGAGTTGGTTTCGCTGTTGCGCGTATAACCAGCAAGCCCGATGACCTTGACACTGTTAAAAAAATTTATGGAGTAGGCATGAGTTTAAGAAGTGTCAAGAGTCATCGGTTAAAGGTTAACTCCAAACACTCGGTCCAGCAGAGCGAAACCAACGCACCCGCTGAAGTTCCAGACAGTTCAATTCTACTTGGTTTTTGCTGACTTTCGAAAGCCAATCAATGACATCTTTGTTATGAATTAATGAGGATCCAATCGACACAAGGCCATGCCTTGATGACGTCACTACAGCCGTGGTCATGCCTTCTTAGTTAATTTTGGGCCTTCTCACGCTGTAGTGAAATGAGTTACGAGTACTCTGTATAAAGCCCGGTGCCCACGTAAGAACATTCGTACCCGCTAGCAGCCTCGAGTCAACTCAACTGAACCGACTGCGTAGGGGCGGCCATACCTTCAGTGTGACGTCAAAGAACATTGGTTAGCAATTCTTAAACTATCAATCTTTATGTACTTAGACAGCCGGCTCATAATTAGGAGCGATAGTTGAAACTTCAAGAGTGTGCATTGCTGTTACGATTGAGATTTTCGACAATTCTTTGTGGAACAATTAGATTTTGTCGAAGATGAAACCGTGCCCCGGCTACTTAAACGGATTAGTTGCGTTGCCTGTAGGCTGCTAGCAACAACGAAAGTTGTTACGTGGGCACCGGACTTTCAAGACCTGCCTGGACGCGCTTTGACGTGACAGGAGCTTCAAAGGCGTCAGTTAAGTTCACAATGACTGAACTAATCTGGCAAGCTACGAAACTACGGTTTTTATTAAAAATTTATACTCTTGTGCTATTAGACCTCATTAAATTTAGGATCGGCAATAAAAATTGTAACAAACGTCAAATCGTTACATCCTACAATAAAAACAGATGTCGGTTCTTTGCATCCTACAGTAAAAACGCTGAGCCAACAAATATTCGCAGCGTCAAGAAGACATTCATGTATATTTGTAAGAAAGATACCGAAAATATTGGTGGCAAACTACTGTATATTTAGGTGCATCACTGTGCCTAGTCTAATAATATGTGCTTGAATGCGAACTTGACGAAAACACATCAATATCTGGAGTAGTGAAGTAGTACTTGTATACATTACTATAACACTTCAATATTTTGGATAATATAAAAGAATACGATTCTATTTCTATTAGAGACAAAACACTTTAATATATAGCCAGATATAGGTGAAATCTAATTAAAGAACGTCAAAGAACATACGTTATGCGTACGATGTAACAGCAAAAGATGTAGATAATTGAATCTCAGTAAAATTAATTCTGACACAAATACCATGTTACAAATAGCATTTGACAATTATCATCGAAACAGATACACACTCGTGAAACGCTTTCTTATTTACTAGTACGTCATAAACGTATATATAAATATTGAAACATTGTAAGTATTATGTACAAACATTGGTCGATACGACAGACATGCAGATTGTAGTTATGGTAGGTTATCTTCCTGGAAGTTAACCAAAACTATTAACTTTTCACCACTTCTTGCTAGCACCATAGTGATTAAATAGAATATGGTAGAACACACTAAAATGTGGAAAAAATTTTCAGATACCTCTTTCAGTGCAATTAAGGAAAGAAATTTCACAACTTCAGTCCGTGTGAAGTGTGGCTTCAGGAAAAATTTGTCACGTATTAAAAAAGGGTAGAAAGCAGAACGGGAATATTTGACAATGATTGAGAAAATCAGCCTCCAACGAAAATGTTTCTTTGGAAGGATTGACAAACTTCCCTTTATAGAAATTTAGGAAAATTACGTCAATGCAGAGTTCAGGCTACAGACCATCTGCCGTTTAATTTTTCCGGCTGAGACACTACAGCCCAAGTTTGATTGATTGAATAAATTAATTTAATTTCCGATGGATTCGGTTTGTTTACAATTTTGTCGAGTATTCAAATTTTCCCGCTCTTCTATGTCATCCTGCAAGCCCTCCATCCACGCGGTTGCAGGATTTTTTGATAATTTCGAAAATTCGTTCCAGAGCAGCTTCTTACGCAGTGATAATTTTTGTTTACATGAACAAGAACGTAAAGTTACGCTTACGACCAGAGCTGGGGCTTGCGCCATTTAAGGTTAGAGGCCGTAACCCTCCGGCCTCTAATGATTCGTGTACATAGGTAGTATGGCCGCAGCGCCCAGCTCTGTTTACAGAATACAGTTTCTCTAAAAATTCTCCTGTAAATTACTTGCTCAAAAATAATTTTCAAGAAATGAGAGGGTAAAATTTGTAAATGCGTAGAGCACAAAAATATATTTCATCTAGCAGGTAATGTTACTAATCAGAAGAAATTAGATAGTAACAGTGTAGCTAACTGGCTGAATTTCATCGATATGAATTTATTTTTTAATATTAATGAACCTCTCCATGATTTCAGTCGTGAGCGTTAGCTTCGCAACTTTGGATCAACTTCAGACGGCAATCAATCTCAAACCGTTTGCCCTTGAAATAACTAGAAATTCAATCCTGCTCCTTGAAGCCATTTTATGGGCAGTCGGTTCAAGATTAACAGTAGAAACTTAAGCACAGTAGCGAAAACAACGTCTGTGTCTAAAGTTCTAGAGAAGATAAAGTCACTGAGATTAGCTTACGAAGCTAAATTAAGTGACTTCGTAATGGACAACTGCATTTTTGTATGGAATCATTCCTGGAAGGGATCACCTCCCGTGTAAATGAAGGACTTGCTGTGAGTTATATACAGGAACCCACTATACAATTTTAGGCACAATTTGATGGGATTATCCCAGTATATATTTCATATATCGGTAACAGAAATACTTTGGTATAAACGACGTGCAAGCGGCACATCCTTGCATTAAGTTGTGCGTGAGATAGCATAGTGTGGATCCGGCTTTAAATGCTCATGACACAAGACACGTATGTACGGAGAAACAAGACTTACCGAGATATCGTTGTAGATCTGTAAAACAAAAAAATAAATTGTGTTTTTGCCAATTAATGCCAACAGGTTGGCCGAGTTCATGTATTCTAGAGAACTTTAGCTAAGTTACGAATTATTTTATTTTATAAGAAATGTATAATAGTTCAGAGTTCGACACGAAGATTAACCCTGTGAGAACCAGGGTAGTTATAGAACATAGACCGCAACAGTACTTGACTCTTAGGTCTAACGCTGGCGGCCAAAAGTCGGCAACGGAAAAATGGGGTTTTCTCAAGAGCTATTCTTTTCCCCCTATCTAATATAATACTGAGAAAAAATTGCAAGGTACCCAACATTTATCTTGCGGAACAAATATCTTGGATACGGCGGGGACGCACTTGGGCGCTTGCCTGCTTGACCGTGTCTGAACATGTTCATGATAGCTCTTGAGAAAATCCCATTTTTCCCATTTTGGCCGCCAGCGTCAGAGGCCACTTGGACCTAAGAGTCAAGTACTGTTGCGGTCTATGTATAGAAGATAATTTAAACAATACTTTTCCTTCGAGAAACAAGGACAAACTCATTCATTAATATGCATCAAAGAAGGACGAAAAATCTTCAATTTTTAAAACACCAAAATTATCAAAAAATTATCATAACCATTAACCTGCATTTTTTAATTTGTATTTCTTGCTAAACACAACACTTCTTATTTCACTGTGAAAAGCTTGATTATTGTTTGTGGTCCCTATGTTAATTTGGGTCGTTTTTTTTTTTTTTTGAAGCAGCCTTAGGATGTACTAAATATATTTAGTTGTAGTATGGGCCATGAGTAACCTGCTTTACTGTCAAATCACCAAACGACCTCTTATTGAAGCCGGACTGGAGTACGGATTGGATGGGACGCGTCTTGACCTTCCTGCACTCCATGGTCGGATTTCCTCGTGTTTCTTCTAGCAGGCCCAGGCTCATCTTTAGTTAACCCTAAGTCACTCGCTTCTGTTACTACCAAGCCAGTGCAAGCGGCTCACAAGACTGAATCAATCAAATAAATCGCTCAGTTTCGGCACAGGCTCCGCTAAAGCAGGCAGTACCAAAAATAGAAACTTGAAGTTAAAATAAAGAGAGGTTAAAGTGAAAAAGGAAGGTGCATTGATGAGCAAAGGTAAAGGGAATAGAGAAGCGGAATATGCACTCATAATAATAATCATAACCAAAGCCTTGTGTGACGTCATATCTCTTCCCAACCGATTGCTTTGCAGGTTTTCCTAATAACAGTCATAACATCATCATCATCATCGTCACCAGCACGAGAAGATCAACTCCTCTGTTCGGTTGTTACAAACTGTGGCGTCACACAAGGCTTTACTTTTCCCCCATGGCGAGTACGAACAAAAAAAAAAAAGGAAACTCATCTATTATCTCAACAGAATGCTGTGTCCAGCATACTAGGGGCACAGCGCCCTGGTGTGTTACAGTTTTAATACTGAAAACCGTACTTATTCCTATACTCAGGGCAGGACTCACCTGGATATGGTCGTAGACCGAGAGAAGGCCTCGTAGTCGGAGCTAGGGGGCGCCGACCCAGCGCCTGCATAGCGCGGGGGCGGTTGTTGAGGTCTTTGAGGAGGCTGCGTTTGGTACTCGACAGGTATGACTGTGACGTAATTATGACTGCCGCTGCTGTCACTCTGGTGCCCCCCCAGCCCTCGCTCTGCCCCCACCAGTCCTGCTTCTTCTTCGTCGAATCCGAATTCGCTCATTGCTTCATGACA
>LQNS02278171.1:25002669-25033648 GCA_001587735.2 Parhyale hawaiensis | reverse complement strand
AACAGAAGGGGAAGTATTGAGAGCCTACCTAACTTTACAAAACTAACCTCATCAGCAGGAACTGCGGCAACTTGCAACATCCCCTGCGGAGAAGGCACTCGGGACCCTTGGGTGCGTGATGCCCAACATATTGTGGCAGGGAAAGGGCCCGCCACAATATGCCCCTGAGGGCGTAGAGCCTAATGGTATTAGCATTTAACTAAAAACATGTATTTGTTTCTTTGCTTCATACCTATATATAACATACAGCGATTACTTAATAATAGTAGATAACTATACATTCTTTCCCCATTAAATAAAAAAAATGCTCTAAAAAAAGCTTTATAATTCATATGTAAGTTTTGAGTGGTAAATAATTACCAAACACGTTGCTTAGTATCTTATATTGAAAAAGTTTTAATTATCAATAAATTAATTTTTTGCATATTCCTTGGAAGGTAATTTGAGCAAACTAACCCTTTTAAATTGTTTCGAATTGTAAAATCTTAAACAGGTTCTACCGATGACCAATAATATTGTATTTCCCTAATTTTCTCGATACAGTACCATGCACTTCTTAATTTTTCGTAATAAATTAGCATAATTGAATGGTTAATATGACTAGTACAGGAACACCCTAGAATGACCCTTTGGCATTACTGTGCTAGGCATAGACTGCGTGCAAGATTATTAGTTCCTCGGTTTTCTCAAAATAATACATGCAGGAAAAGGCTTATGGTATTTATTATGAATATTTTAGGTAATGTTGGTTGGCAAATAATACTATACCACTTTTTCAATTCCAGCCCTCCTGAATTATCTGTGATACAATAATTGTGAAATCGAGAGTGCAAAATTAATAGTGGCCTATGTGAAAAAATAAAGAAGGCCTGGAAAGTGACTTGAATAGTTTGAGCCAATTTAAATAAGAGTTTCCAACATATTTGACCTTTAAATTTCAATTCAAACAGAAAACAAAACAGTATTTTGAAATTTTAAGTTTTCTTCATTTCTGGAATTTGTGAATTGGAGAAAATCGACCAATGTCCTTCTTGATAACTAAGAGCAAATGGTTGCCCACAGATTTTGTCGAGTTGATGATAGCACTTGGCGAATTTGCTTGGAACACTCCACTATGGTGTTCTACAACTGTTCTTTGCTCGAGAACTGGCCGCCTCCCTCGTAGATTTTCGCTTCCAGGATCGACCAAAAGCTCTCGATGGGGCTCAAATCGGGTGAGTTGGGAGGCCATATCATTACTTTCTGTCCCTTATTTTTCAACCACTCCAGAAAGACCTGGAAGGGGGCGTTATCTTGCATGAAAATCATGTTGGGGTTGAAGGCTGCACCGTTCTTTCGGAACCATGGCAAGAAATTCTTTTGCAACAGGTCACAGTAGAACGTGGAATCGATCTTGACTCTCTCCACCACTCTCACTGGGCCTACGAGCTCTTCACCGATGATTGCCCTCCAGAACAGTACCCTACCGCCGGCCTGTTGGCGCCTCATTCGCCGTCCATGATCCGCCCACGGCTCCATCCGTCAGGACCATCGAGCGTTGCAAGACGCTCATCCGTGAACGTGACAGGTCTCTTCGCCTTCGGTCTTTTCGCCGTCGGTCATTTCGCCGTCGATCGTTTCGCCGTTAGGCCAATTCGCCGAGAGGGCATTTCGCCGTCGGTCATTTCCCCGTCGGCATTTCGCCGTCGGTCTTTTCACCTTCGGTCATTTTGTCGTCGGTCATTTCGCTGTCGGTCATTTCGCCGTCGGTCTTTTCGCCGTTAGGTCAATTCGCTGTGAGGGCATTTCACAGTGATGTACCATAAATGTTTTGATTATACATAAATTATACCCAACCACACCCAATCTAATATGCTATTATTATTCTTACTAGGAAAAATTTCAGCTTCAGCTTCTGGCCCATACAGCAAGAAGTACAGCAAAACTTCCGAGGAAAAGAAACGGTAATAAAAAGAAAACATGGAAAAAAATTAAAAATACAGTAACTTAAAATACAATGAAGCACAACATCACCGATCTTAGACATTTACTAAACAAGAAATAGTGATAAAAAACATCCAACTAATGTATAATGAATAACAAATTTCAAATCTAGTAATTTACTAGAAAAAAATAGAAATCACTTACTGGAACTTGAAATATAATAATTCCCATAAAACTTGCACATCTTGGTCATTAACTAGGAAGATTTTGTCAATTGGCAGTCCACTTGAATAGCATGTCGTTAGTTAGGCCGGTGTTACCACGTCTTTTCCTCCCTTTGCATGGCTTTTAGATAGATTCTTACTTAGGCTGTTGTTGCTTATTTTTTGTTCTTCTTATGTACGTCTCTTAGTGGGTTATAGTGAATGCTTTCGTCCCTAACTTTATTCCGACAATTCCATATATGTTTTCTTTTTCTAATTTACAGCACAGATGATTAATATATTATGTTTCGCAACGTTTGCAGTATAGACTACATAGTAAACATGTTGTTTATATGTAGTGTGGTTCTCCTTTTTATTCTACGAATTGTTCCATTTTTATCTATAACTTAAATATTGATGTGAACTTTCATGCTCAATACACCTTGAAAATTCTGTGCACAAAAATTGAATTAAAAGTCATCTGGCTGGATCCGTCTCGAGTGCCTGGCCGGGCAATGCGAAGCCTTTGCCAACCGACCCAATGTTGACAATAGCTTGGTCAAGTAAATTATTTTCATCAAAACGTATACCTTTGCATTTTTGTTGAGCACATATTAGTTGTTTTTAGTCACCCGGTTATATCTTCGTAAATGACCAAGATGTGCAATCTTCACGTGAATTATGGTATTTTAAGTTCCAGTACGTGATTATTAACTTTATTTCATTTTTTCCGTAAATGACTAGATTTTGAATTTTGTTCATGATTAATTTTAATAGGAATTTTTTGCTTTTATTTCATGTGTAGTTAATGACTAAGCTCGGTGATTTTGTGCGTCATTATATTTAGGTTAATGTATTTTTCATTTGAATCCACCTTCCATTGGGATGTTCTGCTGCTGAAGCTGAAACTAGTCATAATAATAATGGTAATAATAGCTTATTAAGTTCGGTGTGGTTGGGTGAAATTTATATATTGCCACCCCATTTACATTACATAACGGCGAAATGCCCTCACAGCGGAATGACCCAAAGGCGATATTTCGAAAAACCAACGGCGAAAAGACCAACGGCGAATTGACCGACGACGAAAAGACCTAGAACCATCCGTGAGCAGGACGGTAGAAAAATCCGTTTTCATATATTCACAAACTGTTGCCATGCGTTTTTCCTTGTGTAACGGCGCCAAGGGAGGGCTACAAAGCGGCTTTTTAATCTGTCGTAATATATAGCACCTGGTACTCTTACAAACATTACTCACAACAGCGGTTTCGAAAATCTGCCATCTGGTAAACAACTTCTTCTTTCTCGCTTGCCGCCCGCAAGTTTCGCGGGCGAAATTTGGGCTCCACTCGTTTTTTTTTTTTTTTTAGTTGAGGCAGGGTTCCGAGTGTACTTCTCACAGTCAAGGATGTCGGTCCAGTTGTTTAGCGATAGCAATGGTAGATTGGCCATCAGCTAGCATCTGCACGATTTTCTCCTTCTCTTTGTCTGTTAAATCTGCCTTACCACCCATATTAGCACTTTTAAATTGCCCAAACAAAGGAGGTCACTAATTATTATATACACCAATATTAGGGCAAATTTTAACAAATGACAAAATCTACAAGTAGATTTCAATTACAAATTAAATTTATCACTTCACAATAAAGAGTATATGTATCTCCATCAATGTAGGTAAAAATTAAATTAAATGGAGATAAAACATTCAGAAAAACGATGAACTTCAAAAATTTTTGTGAGGTACTAATAAGTCTACAAGCAGTCTATTTACCCTCCAGTTGATAATCATATGCCACAACAGACATCTGGCAAATTCATTCTTTCCCCGTGTGTGAGTCTCTATCTCCCCTTAAGAGGTTTCCAGAGCACGTTTCTCCTTACGATCATTCATACCAAATAAAGCTCAATTTCACCATCTATTCTTTAAAGAGAAAGTTTCGACCTACCATTCATTTTTCTTTCAAATTTTAGTTTCGTGGGAGGTGTCTTCTCCCAAAACTCAGAGTCTTTCATCATCAAATGGAAAGTTCTTCACGTACCTTTCGTTTTCCGGTCGATTTCTGGCTTCGTAGGGGGCTTCTTCTCCCCCGAGTCTGAGTCCGAATGCCCCGTGACCTGGGGCGGCATACTGTGGCCGTGAGGCCCATGTGAGTGCGGGTTTCCTCCTTGACTGCTCACCCCAGAGCTATGGGAGTGTCCCATGTGAGGTGTGTGGGGTGTGTGGGGTCGTCGCTGCAGGGTTTGGGTTGCCGAGGGGTGAGGAGGCTGCACGGGCCCAGCAGAATGCCCCATGGGGCCATGGGTATGCACATTTGAGTTGGCCTTGTCCGAGGTGCTCTCAAGGCCCATTTGAGGCACCTCGAAGGCCATGGGAGCCAGGCCCGGGTAATACATTGGGGAGGAGGAGGTCGACGAGGTCTTGTCCAAATGGTCAGCGCTGCCTTTGNTGAGTTGGCCTTGTCCGAGGTGCTCTCAAGGCCCATTTGAGGCACCTCGAAGGCCATGGGAGCCAGGCCCGGGTAATACATTGGGGAGGAGGAGGTCGACGAGGTCTTGTCCAAATGGTCAGCGCTGCCTTTGTAGTCTTTCTGACGGTAGAAATCTGCGGATGCTCGCTCTCTTAAAAATTCCCTGCAAAAACAAGAATCACTTCAGGTGCTGTTCAAAAGCAACAATAAAAAAATTAGAGGAGTCCTAAAAACCCACAACACATAGCATCGCGCAACGCCACGCGACAAAAATCGGAAAGTCAGACCGTGCCGAACAGACTTTCCGCTCTCAGCTCAGCAGGAGTATTGCCTGGGACACACGCCACGCTGTCACCCATACAGCCCTCACAATTGTATCGCTATAAAGCACGGTAGTACCTCTTCGTAGTGGTTTTAACCCATGTACGTCCAAAACATACATTTATTTTGCAAAATGATGAAACCAATAACCTTATCAAAACCAGTACAGCTTCAGCAGAAGATGTTTCAAATGATGCTTGGAGCTGAACTTTACACGGACTTTCACATGTAAATATATTCTTCATAGTGGAATGCTGGCTGCGTGCTAATAAAGTAATGAAATAGCGAAAAAATTTTCGTTCCGTCGTCGGGTATTTTATATATGCAATTTTACTACAAAATCAGTCATGCAAGAATTGCCCCTACGCTAAGAAAATAGTTATTCCTATGGGACAGGTAATATGGAATCACGAATTAAAGGATGAATTTTACTACTAGAGTTAAGCCGCGTCTAAGCAATCCATCACTTCATCAATCACAAACACAATAATTGACAAACAAAAACACAAACAATTCTCTTCCTTGTCACAACGGCATCAAAAACAGGAGTTGTTGCACGTATTACAAGCATGCCCGATGACCTTGACACTGATAAAAAACAATCAATTTTATGGAGTAGGCATGAGTTTAAGAAGTGTCAAGATCGGTTAAAGGTTAACTCCAAACACTCGGCCCAGCAGAGCGAAACCAACGCACCCATTGAAGTTCCAGACAGTTCAATTCTACTTGGTTTTTGCTGACTTTCGAAAGCCAATCAATGACATCCTTGTTATGAAATAATGAGGATCCAATCGACACAAGGCCTTCCCATGATGACGTCACTACAGCCGGGGTCATGCCTTCTTAGTTAATTTTGGGCATTCTTACGCTGTAGTGGAGTTACGAGTACACTGTATATAAAGCCCGGTGCCCACGTAAGAACATTCGTACCCGCTAGCAGCCTAGGGTCAACTCAACTAAACCGACTGCGTAGTAGCGGCCATAACTTCAGCATGACGTCAAAGAACATCGCTTAGCAATTCTTAAATATAAATATTTATGTACTTAGACTGCTCGCTCATAATTAGGAGCGATAGTTGAAAGTTCACCATTGTCACTTGCTGTTACGACTGAGATTTTCGACAATGCTTTGTAGAACAATTAGACATTGTCGAAGACGAAACCGTGCCCCGGCTACTTAAACGGATCAGTTGCGTTACCTGTAGGCTGCTAGCAACAACGAAAGTTTGTTACGTGGGCACCGGGCTTTAAAGGCCTGCCTGGGCCCGCTTTGACGTGACAGGAGCTGCAAAGGCGTCAGTTAAGTTCACAATGACTGAACTAATATGGCAAGCTACAAAACTACGGTTTTATTAAAAAAATTATACTCTTGTGCTATTCGGCCTCATTAAATTTCTGATCGGCAATAAAAATTGTAACAAACGTCAATTCGTTACATCCTACAATAGAAACAGAGGTAGGTTCTTTACATCCTACAGTAAAAACGCTGAGTCGACAAATATTCGTGGCGTCAAGAAGACATTCATGTATATAGGTAAGATAGACACAAAAAATAGTGGTGGCAAGCTACATTTAGGTGCATCACTATGCCTAGTCAAATAATATGTGCTTGAATGCGAACTTGACGAAAACACATCAATATCTGGAGTAGTGAAGTTGTAATTGTATACATTACTATACCACTTCAATATTTAGGATTATATAAAAAAATACGATTCTATATCTATTAGATACAAACACTTTTTTACATAGCCAGATATAGGTGAAATCTGATTATAGAAGGTCAAAGAACATACGTTATGCGTACGATGTGACAGCAAAAGATGTAGATAATTGAATCTCAGTAAAATTAAATCTGACACCAATACCATATAACAAATAGCATTTGACAATTATTATCGAAACAGATACACACTCGTGAAACGCTTTCTTATTTACTAGTGCATCACAAACGTATATATAAATGTTGGAAAATGTAAGTATTATGTCCAAACATTGGTCGATACGACAGACATGCAGATTGTAGTTATGATAGTTTATCTTCCTGGAAGTTAACCAAAACTATTAACTTTTCACCACTTCTTGCTAGCACCATAGTGATTAAATAGACTATGGTAGAACACACGAAAATGTGGAAATTTTCAGACGCCTCTTTCAGTGCAATAAGGAAATAATTTTCACAACTTCAGTCCGTGTGAAGTGTGGCTTGAGGAAAAATTTGTCACGTATTAAAAAAGGGTAGAAAGCAGAACGGGAATATTTGACAACGATTGAGAAAATCAGCCTCCAACGAAAATGTTTCTTTGGAAGGATTGACAAACTTCCCTTTATAGAAATTTAGGAAAATTACGTGAATACAGAGTTCAGGCGACAGACCATCTGCCTTTTAATTTTTCCGGCTGAGACACTACAGCCCAAGTTTGATTGATTGAATAAATTAATTTTATTTCCGATGGATTCGGTTTGTTTACAATTTTGTCGAGTTTTCAAATTTTCCCGCTCTTCTATGTCATCCTGCAAGCCCTCCATCCACGCGGTTGCAGGATTTTTTGATAATTTCGAAAATTCGTTCCAAAGCAGCTTCTAACGCAGTGATAATTTTTGTTTACATGAACAAGAACGTAAAGTTACGCTTACGACCAGAGCTGGGGCTTGCGCCATTTAAGGTTAAAGGCCGTAACCCTCCGGCCTCTAATGATTCGTGTACATAGGTAGTATGGCCGCAACGCCCAGCTCTGTTTACAGAATACAGTTTCTCTAAAAATTCTCCTGTAAATTACTCGCTCAAAAGTAATTTTCAAGAAATGAGAGGGTAAAATTTGTAAATGCGTAGATCATAAAAATATATTTCATCTAGCAGATAATGTTACTAATCAGGAGAAATTAGATAGTAACAGTGTAGCTAACTGGCTGAGTTTCATCGATATGAATTTATTTTTTAATATTAATGAACCTCTCCATGATTTCAGTCGTGAGCGTTAGCTTCGCAACTTTGGATCAACTTCAGACGGCAATCTCAAACCGTTTGCCCTTGAAATAACTAGAAATTCAATCCTGCCCCTTGAAGCCATTTTATGGGCAGTCGGTTCAAGATTAACAGTAGAAACTTAAGCACAGTAGCGAAAACAACGTCTGTGTCTAAAGTTCCAGAGAAGATAAAGTCACTGAGATTAGCTTACGAAGCTAAATTAAGTGACTTCGTTATGGACAACTGCATTTTTGTATGGAATCATTCCTGGAAGGGATCACCTCCCGTGTGAATGAAGGACTTGCTGTGAGTTATATACAGGAACCCACTATACAATTTTAGGCACAATTTGATGGGATTATCCCAATATATATTTCATATCGGTAACAGAAATACTTTGGTATAAACGACGTGCAAGCAACACATCCTTGCATTAAGTTGTGCGTGAGATAGCTTTAAATGCTCATGACACAAGACACGTATGTACGGAGAAACAAGACTTACCGAGATATCGTTGTAGATCTGTAAAACAAAAAAAAAAATTGTGTTTTTGCCAATTAATGCCAACAGGTTGGCCGAGTTCATGTATTCTAGAGAACTTTAGCTAAGTTACGTAATTATTTTATTTTATAAGAAATGTATAATAGTCCAGAGTTCGACACGAAGGTTAACCCTGTGAGGACCAGGGTAGTTATAGAACATAGACCTCAACAGTACTTGACTCTTAGGTCCAAGTGGCCTCTGACGCTGGCGGCCAAAATGGGAAAAATGGGATTTTCTCAAGAGCTATCATGAACATGTCGAGACACGGTCATGCAGGCAAGCGCCTAAGTGCGTCCCCGCCGTATCCAAGATACTTGTTCCGCAAGATAAATGTTGGGTACCTTGCAATTTTTTCTTCAGTATTATATTAGATAGGGGGAAAAGAATAGCTATTGAGAAAATTCCATTTTTCCGTTGCCGACTTTTGGCCGCCAGCGTCAGACCTAAGAGTCAAGTACTGTTGCGGTTTATGTATAGAAGATAATTTAAACAATACTATTCCTTCGAGAAACAAGGAAAAACTCGTTCATTAATATGCATTAACGATGGACGAAAAATCTTCAATTTTTAAAATACCAAAATTATCATAAAATTATCATCACCATTAACCTGCATTTTTTAATTTGTATTTCTTGCTAAACACAACACTTCTTATTTCACTGTGAAAAGCTTGATTATTGTTTGTGGTCCCTATGTTAATTTGTGTCGTTTTTTTTTTTTAAGCAGCCTTAGGATGTACTAAATATATTTAGTTGTAGTATGGGCCATGAGTAACCTACTTTAATGTCAAAGCACCAAACGACCTCTTATTGAAGCCGGACTGGAGTACGGACTGGATGGGACGCGTTTTGACTTTCCTGCACTCCATGGTCGGATTTCCTCGTGTTTCCTCTAGCGGGCCCAGGTTCATCTTTAGTTAACCCTAAGTCACTTCCGGTGCAGGCGCTTCTGTTACTACCAAGCCAGTGCAAGCGGCTCACAAGACTGAATCATTCAAATAAATCGCTCAGTTTCGGCACAGGCTCCGCTAAAGCAGACAGTACCAAGAGTAGATAGTTGACGCTAAAATAAAGAGAAGTTAAAGTGAAAAAGGAAGGTACATTGAAGAGCAAAGGTAAAGTGAATAGAGAAGCGGAATATGCACTCATAATAATAATCATTACCAAAGCCTTGTGTGACGTCCTATCTCTTCCCAACCGATTGCTTTGCAGGTTTTCTCAATAACAGGCATAACATCATCATCATCATCGTCACCAGCACGAGAAGATCAACTCCTCTGTTCGGTTGTTACAAACTGTGGCGTCACACAAGGCTTTACTTTCCTCCCATGGCGAGTACGAACAAAAAAAAGAAAGGAAACTCATCTATTATCTCATCAGGATGCTGTGTCCAGCATACTAAGGGCACAGCGCCCTGGAATGTTACAGTTTTAATACTGAAAACCGTACTTATTCCTATACTCAGGGCAGGACTCACCTGGATATGGTCGTAGACCGAGAGAAGGCCTCGTAGTCGGAGCTAGGGGGCGCAGACCCAGCGCCTGCATAGCGCGGGGGCGGTTGTTGAGGTCTTTGAGGGGGCTGCGTTTGGTACTCGACAGGTATGACTGTGACGTAATTATGACTGCCGCTGCTGTCACTCTGGTGCCCCCCCAGCCCTCGCTCTGCCCCCACCAGTCCTGCTTCTTCTTCGTCGAATCCGAATTCGCTCATTGCTTCATGACNCGGTAAAAGTTAGATAAATTAAAATAAAAATGAAGCACTTGCTCAACAGCAACCCGGCTGCAAAAGAAGGTGTAAAAGTTAACTGACTTGTGAAAACGATACATAGCATTTGATATACATAGTTGCTTCACATGGGGTTCCCACCTATGGCCAAACTTTGATCACACTCAGTATAGTGTTAGTAATTCGAGAGTTTATTTTTAAATGAGGCGATAGAGGGAAAAATACGTACTTTAATTTTACCATCTGCGTCTAAATTATATTATTCAACACTAACTATATGCTATAAGGCTGCATTCCTTGACAATTTGCGGTCATCTATTTATACATCACTTCCACTCCAACATTTTGTCAATGCTAACACTGCGTAACTAACATAAAATACTGATATTTTCCCAAACAACAATACATTCATCATCATTTCTTGGTATAAAATTATAGCATTTATCACAGTAACCCTTTGGAAATAATGTAAAATTTGGGATCAATATTATCAATTAATCTACTCTTTCATTATTATAGGAGTATTTTGGAGTAGTATTATTGATCTTCATCGTTATCTTTAACTCCAACTGTCTATCAAAAGTGTAGAATTAGGGAGTAATATTTATGAACCATATGTATTAAGGGCAACTTCGATTGAGTTGAGTTGATCTGATACCGGTGCTGCACACGTTAGCCAACAGAACTAGTTTCCGAAGTTTGACCGCCGAATCAACGTCAAAAAATCTGCACACTCCCTCTTTTGTGCAAAAATGGCAGCATGGAGATTTTTTGCTCTCAATTCGTTAGTGAGATGGGCAAAATTTTGTCAATAAATGCCCCCAGCGACATCTACCGGCGTATAGGTTGTTCGGTTCGATTTTGTAGCCGCGACAGCTGATTAATTTAAAGATATTTTTTATCATGAACTTCGACTTAATGTTGTGTGATGGCAAAATATAACATCTAGCTATTATGTTATTCTGCTTGCTAGATTAATTTCTATCACGCCTTTGAACCTGTATCTATTTACAACATCGTTTGACTGAACGGAGGTCGACGTCTGGTGACCATCAGATCATTCTCACGTGTGGATAGGGAGGTGAGATTTTGCGCGCTTCACGCATTTGCGAGAATTTTCTCAGCGTTTGGCTAGCGTGTGTACAAGCCTTAAATCAAGTCTACCTGACTTGACTTATCCTAATATGCAGACAGGAACTTTAGCTGCTAGAAGCAGCCCCGTAATGTGCTGACTGAAATCCCCATTTTACGGAGTAAGACTTCTCATGGAAGGGTCACAGGTACCTGACTGAGAGTCAACGACTGAAACTTGAATCAACAAGCTGAAGCCTGGGCACCTGGTTGAAGATTCGGAAAATGACGACATTAAGCCTCAGAGGCTTAGGGCGTGTTCGACTGAGCGTCAAAATTACGTCTTCAGGGCTTGATTTGTTCGAACCTTCAAGCAAGTGCGCTTGCTTCGATCTGTGAATTGAGTTCCAGGCGTTGACCTTCAATAGCTTACCCCTGGAACTTCCAGGAACTCAATCTAACCCCGAAAATGCAGTTTTCAGCAGGCTCAACGCAATCGCGTTGCTGCAAACACTTGCCACACGATCCAAAATGACAAAGCCAATATTTCCTATCTAAAGTTTCTGCCACGTCAAGCCTTGAAGGCCTAAGTTTAGCCCCTAATCGGCCATGCTCATAGTCGATCTAAGCCAAGCTTACTCAATTTGACTCGTCTCGAACTGCAGGTAGAAACTTAGACCTCGTAATCTTGTATCCTGTTATTACATACGTCAGATGCAACCCGATCATGCTGAGCTGGCTGAAACCTTCATTTTACGGAATGATATTGAGTTCCTGGAAGTCTAGCATGTAATCCAATAAGGGCCAACACCTGGAATTCGAATCAACGAGTCGAAGCCAGAGCACCTGACTGAAGTTGCAGGCAAGTCAAGCGTCGAAGACTTCATTTCGCTGCCCAATCGAGCGAGTCCTTAACTGTCAGTGTAGCCGCTTATCCCATATGCTGAAATTTGGAGTAAAATCAACCAAGACGTCTACTAGTGTTGCCACTCTGAAATTCCATTTTTCCTATTTTCTTTTTTTTTTTTGTTTCTGAATGATTTTTCCCTCAATGTTATGCCGGCAAAGTCTTTTTTCATTTGTTACCTCTCAGTTAATTGCCTCTTACAGAAAAAGTATTTCTTTCCAGTCAAGTACCTAAAACAAAATTTTGTCCTAGTACAAACTCGATGAAAGTTTGAATCAGCAGCAGCACGCATTTCTGCCCAGTTCTGTGGTGAAGAAAATTAAAGTTTACCTCTTCACCGTTATCTCGTAACAAGTTTCTTTTATCATCATGCAGAAGGCCATGCATTTCTGCGCACGCTTTCTTCTCTTCCCGATCTCGGAGCAGTGAACTCGTATTTCATGGAAGATAAAGCCAATACAGAGCGACCGTAAAGAAGTTTCCGAGCTACAACATATTTTACCCCGTCTCAGCTTCAGACTTTATCCTGGTCGGATATGGAAAGCGATCGCACTGCCACTCAACGGAAATGAGATGTCTGCTGGGTGGAACCTAGCAGATATTGCCACCGGGTCTTTGATACGTAGCCCCGTCCCTTGCAGCGCTCCTGCTGCTGCCTGCACCTTTAACCTGCCGCGAGATCTTGGTGGAACGATCGATATCTTCCTATTGCCTTGTGCAGAGCCCTTGGTATGTCGATAAAAATATTGCAGAAAGATCGATTGCAGCATGTTTCATAAAACAGAGCGTTGGATATGTTGCTAAAAAGAGATTGTTTAAAGGGTTTATTATTTTCAGCTGCCAGCATGGAAAACTGCAAGGTTCTTCGTATGCAGTGGCGTAATATTGGTTGAAAGATCGATTTCTGTCTTTTTTCCCTAATACAGAACCCTAACACTATTACCAAGACGTATATTTGTTAATAGATCGATTTCATCCTAATGACGAGCTCTTCATCAGATGCAGAAATATTATGTTGTTGCTTTTATGCTAAGAGATATGAGTTGAAAGATGGATTGTAGAGCCTTATTTTAAGGTCATGTCAACAGTTAATATTCGAACGCCGGCTGTCCTATTATCTTACACTGAAGATAATAATAGCCCCACCAGTTTTTGCAGAGATAAATTGTGAAGAAAATAAATATGCGACCTCTGTGCTATTCTACACTCAAGTCGCACAGCCTTACATTACGAAGTAGCAATTTTCCAGTAGGGTTTCAGAACTCTTCTGGAGACAAAATACAAAGAAAGTCATTCTTTTTTAGAAAAGAAATCATGACTTGTTGCTACAGCCTTACTAAAATAATAATTATGCCCGACTATAACCTTAGTTATCTTTAAGAAAATTTATTCCTGCAATATTTGGAGCAAAAATGATGAACAACAAATAGTAAAATAAAACTAAGACCATAATGCTATAACTTTATCAATCGGTACAGCCATAGATTTGAGACAACCAGTTCTCCCACCATATACTACAAAAGCTTCAGTCTCACAACGTCTGAGGAAAGATATATCAGAAAATAAAACTAGGACCATATAGGACTCTACTTACTCCATCTGTACAGCCTTACATTTCTGGCTGTCCAGTCTCTCCAGAGCATTGCCGGAAAAGAAGCCGATAAGAGTGACAAATCTTTAACACTGAGGTCGGCACTAGACCAGCTGTATTTTGCTTCCTTCCCAGCATCTCGATTTTCTTGCGGCTCGCCAGAGAAGTATTTGCACTTTTTCTCCAACTCCAGCACATGCACATGTTCTTTTTGAAGCACCTTCTCAGAGGCCATTGTGTTTGCATCGTCTTCATTTTCTTGAGAGCAGAGGTGGATTTTCAAATTCGCTGCGCCCGAAAGGACGTCAGTTTCTGAGCGCAAGAGGGCTGGACTACCACTTCGTTGATGTCCAAGTATTTTTTTCTCTACAGTGGAATCTCCTGGCATGCTCTCCCGACAGTGAGGTGCTTGTTGTAACTCCTTTCGGCTTGTTTGTTGATCCGCTTTCTCAACGCTGGATGAGAATTCTTCCGCTTGGGACGCCTCTCGCAACTGCTCATCCTCATGGCCGCTGGAAGCACTGCACTGCCAATACTCATCGAGCCATGAGTAACCGCTTCCCTCGTTCCAGACTTGGGCAGTTGGTCTGTCCGAAACAGCGCACTTTGCATCCTGATGAGGCTTATCACCCCGTCCGTCTGCCTCTGCGTCTGAGTCAACGTCAACAAAGTCCGAGTAAAGAGGATTGGGCTTAACTGAGCCGGCATTGTTAGAGCTGGAAAATTCAGTGAGGGCATTTGCTGTAAATATTTGATCGTGTTGGACGTCGTAAATACTCTCTGTTTTCCGGTACAACCTGATATTTTGTGCTTTATTATTCTCGTATTCATCAGCAATATTAAACCCATGTTCAATGCTATAACGATTGTAATCTGAAGAGCCTTTGGCTTTCTTCCTCGAAAAGTAACTGGCTATCAAGTTACGAGACATATTTCTATTGACGTCACTAAATGTTTTCCTGAAGGCAGGCTTGCATATGTCACTCTTAAAATATGCGTCTTTCATGCGATTGATTTTCATATTTGACTTGCCACTAAAGTCCTTCGCTGGAACGTCAGAATAGAGCGACGCGAAGAAAATTTCCTTGCTCGTTTTCTTCGGCAAAAGACCACCAAGTTCTTCGTAATCTTTTGAATCAGTCCTGCCTGGAGGAACGTCCAGATTGATCACTTGATCTGAGGAGCGTGAGTCGCAGCACAACGCCGGGTTTATGCTCTCCTGAATTGTAACCCGTCCTACCGAGGCGTCTCCATTGTTGGGTGAGCTCGTCCCACTCTCGAATATAATTTCCTGGCCGTTGGCATCTTCTTGAAATTCTTCTCGCGTGCCATTTTGGTTCGCAGGCAGAGCTGAAGATTTTGCAGGATTACTTTCGGATTGCGACTCCCAATTTCTATCGCTGAAATCCTTAACGGATTGGTAAATATTGTTCGAGTATTTTGAAACTGATGGAGAATCGTAGTGATCATGAGCTGCAAGGGCATGAGTCGTAGAACATTTGGTGGACAAGTCCTGGGATTTCACAACATTGCTGGAGTCTTCGGTTAGTGGGTAGTCCTCCGGTTCACTGTTGCCACTGTCAAACCCTGCAGAGCAATTCTGAGTTGGATTTGTTTGCTTCGAATTAACAACGACGTGTCCTTTTTTGCCGGAGCGACCTCGCTTTTGTTTTTCTCGCCGCCGAATAAATCTTTGTTTTCGAGTATTCAAACTTTCAGCCGAGTCTGAACTGTAGAAGTACGACCCAACGTTCGGTCTCTTAACTGCATTACCTGTTTGCATTTCTTGTTTAGCAGTCGAAAGTATTTCTTCCGAACAACTGCGAGCCTTTTTTGCCATTGCTGTCTTCTGCGACAGTCGTGACCTCCGTCTTTTCTTCATCACTGCAGTGGAGATGTCCTGAACGCTTTGTGACGAGCCTTGGAAAGCTGCATTTTGTATACCACGGTCATCCCATTCCTGCAGCTTCGTAATGTCACCGCTTGTCTTCCAACGCCGCCTTGCATTTATTAAGGAATTTTCTCCCTTACCGCAATCAGTTTGCGATATTAACAAATTCGACGCTTGGGTAGTTTTTGAAGGACCGGCATCACGACCATCGGTGTACACCAGAAAGGTCTTCGAACTGGATACAGTCTCATTGTTGCCATCAGACGATGCATTTGCCGGTGCCGCTTTTAGCATTTCGCCACCACGACGACAAAGATCTGAAGGCGAAACGGGAATCCGCGAACTCTGCTTGTTTTTCCTGGCTTTTGAATAGAACTGTCGAATAATATTGGACTTCTCGTTCAGTTCCTTGAGCTTGCGGGAAGCACTTAGGTGTCCCGGAGTTGTTTTGATCGATCCCGTAGGGGTGTAGCGGTTGAGGTGGACGTCTGCGATACCAACACCTCGAGTTGCTTTGACACGTTCTTGTTGGGGTGAAAATACTTGGCTGCTGCCTTTGTGAAACATGTTTTTCATCTTGTAGCAGTAGCTCATCATTACTACCGCAAACTTATTATTAATGCTAACAAAAGCATCGCTTACGTCTGGGAAACTACTTCTGCTGTGACGTCCCTGGATTCATTTTTATCATCAGACCACAAATATAATAAACAGTACATTAGGCAAATTTATATCTCTGGTAGTAAAATAACATTACTTTAATAACTAAATGTATGCTAATTTTAGCATTATGAGGGCTATGATTACCTCCGCCAAGGAGGTAATGTATTCGTCGAGTTTGTCGGTCAGTCTCTTTGTCTGTCTGTGTCAGTTTGTTTGTTTGTCTGTATGTCACCAAGATAACTCAAAAGTTATGTACGGATTTTGACGAAAATTACAGGGATTGTTAGGTATGTTAGGAGGAACAGATGATCAACTTTTGGTGAAGATCCGTCCATCCGTTTGTTTGTTTGTTTGTTTGTTTGTTTGTTTGTTTGTTTGACTGTCTCATTGTTCTCAATGCCATAACTCAAAAAGTTTTAGGTGGATTTTTATGAAATCCATATGAGGTATTAGGTATATCACAAAGAGTAAATGACTAAATTTTTGTGATGATCTCTTAGTTCGTTGGTTTGTTTGTCCCTTTTTTTCAATTTTATACATGTTAGCACACTAACTCAAAAAATAATCAATGGATCTTTATGAAATTTGTAGGGATTGTTAGTAATGTTAAAAGACATGAATGATTAAATTTTGGTTCAGATCGGTTCATTCGTTTGTATGTTTGAGTCATGTTTGTCCTAACGTTTGTTAGCAACATAATTCAAAAAGTTATGAACGGATCTTCAAGCAAATTGCACAAGCTTTTATTATTATTAAAAGACACAAATGATTAGATTTTGGAGTTGATATAAAGAAAATTATGGCTTCAGATCCAATTTGAAGTTTTTGCTACCGTTGCCTCGCTCGGCGGGGGATGCGCTCTCAGAATGCTCTAGTTTGTGTTGATAATATTGGCAATAAAATATTTACCTTACCTGCTATCTCTACTAGGAACAATGCCATTTTAGTTAACAACCTTAATAATATCCATCAGCCACCATACTGTTAACAATGTAGCGATGCTGGTGAAATACGAAACTTTATATGATAAATTAAGGTTTGTTGACGAATGTCACACTAAGAGAAGTTTAATTTTGTCAATATATGAATGAATATTTGACCATATCTGCATGAATACCACTTTATTGGCGCTTGCACTCAATCGATGCAATATATATATATAGATGAACTATACCGGTACCATGATTATTCCCCCAACATTATCTACCTAGCACCGGGACAGGAAAATTCAGTAAATTCATTGCATTGCAAGTTTTCACACGCGAAGAAAACGTTCACTTAGTTCAACACAATCAATTAAATAATTTTTCTAACAGTACATCTGCATATTTTTCTATTTAAGATATAGAAAACTAGTTACAACAAGGCACCGGTTGCGTTCACTGACATTGCAGTAGGTATTCAGAGCAATGATTTACTTTATGAACCGTGCCGCAGCTGTATCTCCTAAAGTGATAATAGTTACAGTGCAATTTTCTATTATCGGAAAATTATTTGAACAGAACACGCATTCCATTTTAATTTCTCTCTCGTTTGAACTGCTTTTTTAGCATTAGAAAGACCAACTAATGCATCAAATTTTCATAAGAATAGAACGACTGACAATAATGCTTTATATAATATATCTTCTGATTACGATGCACAATATTGCAGTGCGCCTATGGATTTCCTCGGTTCCAAATATTCTACAGACTTTAACCATAATAATCCTAATTAATATTAAATCGATCCTATAACACCTTTGACACCTTTATTGGTCTTACACTAAAATACGTATTCATTCAGTCAAAATAACACTAGAGTACAAGAAATACGGAGAACGCGTCCACTGAAAGCGTATACACTTATGGAACATCAGTCATAAAATCGTCAATAATGTCATTACCTACCTAAAACAGAGTTCAATTACACCTACTAAGTACAGGTTGTTTCACACATTTAATTGTCAGTGATACAACTTTACACCACTATTCATTCTCAGTTTCTCACACATACACAAAGCAGTTCGAAACTGACATGCTAAATATTAACGTACTAAAATTAGAATGCGCCAATCCAAAGGTAATGCTTACCCATAGTACGCCGATGTGAACACATGGCAATGGATAAAACTAATATAACCCACTCTCATATGTCAAACTAAATAAAATATCAAGTCTTAATTACAATATCATTACAACAACATCATTAATTACAAGATCATTGTAATGCTCTTTGGCGTCCGTAAAAGATACCTTCGCAAAACTGTAATGTATCTAAGGATTTCCTATGTTCACCCTATTACCTATTCCAAAACAATGACGTAGCCGGGTAATAAAAAAAAGAATTTGAAGCTCTCGTCACTACAGTCATTTCTTCCACGTTATAGTTAGCTGTAAACCTATTTTGTATGCGCCTCTGGTTCCTCTGGTCATCCACAATCCACTATGAATTCAATTCAGTAATGACCTGAATTATTGGAAAGGAAAGGATTGAAAGGCGCACATACGAAAGGGCCATAATTTTTACACATAATTAAGTTACCGATCAAACATTATCAGTGCCATTTCGGACTCTAGTGCTTAGCAAGAGCTCAGTAAAACTTTCAGTGCCACGAGTGTTACGCTGCGCTGCACACCAAAGTTCATTAGCATTAATTAGCGGTAGCTGGAATAGCCAGCGAACAGTGCTGGCCTCTACCGTGTATGTGTCCGAGAACAACGAGTAATGTCACTAGTGGGTTTGTCCAAGCCCAACTCGTTTCTGATACTTGCGGCGAGATTTTGTACTGCGGTACAAGTGTAACTTGTCTGTCTGTACAATCCCATAACACGACCGTCTTGTTTGCTCCACTTGATGAGGTATGGCTGTAATTAATTTTAAATGCACCACGGCTTTCTTTGTTCATCGCTAGCCCACTGCAACGTTCAGTAAAAAAGAAATTATATACTCCTCGTCATTTTCTGTTCGTCGGTAACCACGTATAACTTCAACAGAATAAACAATTAAATGCACTTCGGGACTCCGTTAATCGAAATCGTAATAATAAAACTTTCAATCGAAAAAAAATCAATGGCACTTCAGGTTTCTGTGTTCATCGCTATCCCGGTAAAACTTTCAATGTTAGAGCAACCAAAGTCAGAGAACGCAGATGGCGCGGCAGTCCCCCGTGTACCATCGAACAAAGCACCAATAGGACTGGCCAAATGACTCCCAACTCATTCATCTCACTCTTTGCCTCTCCCTCACTACCGTTCGGTCCGCCCTAAAATGTCCACACTATATCCTATTGCTCGGCAATGGCCCATCACCGATAAGGTTATTTACGTAACTGCTCCACAAAAATCGGCACGGCACCCGCACTGAACCGCTGACGGATGTAATGTCGGAAGCGACCACGCCATTGTTATTGTTCCGGGCAGAGGACGTGAGCCGTGACAAAAAAAAAACGACGATCGGACGGAACGTGTGGCAGAACAAAACGTTTGCACCGGATCCCCTGTTGATTGGGTGGGACGTGCTTATGTAATTGGATTACAGTATTACACAATGGGTTTTTGCTTAAGCCATTTTCGCTGCAAAGCGTTTCCATTTCATTTTTATCGTTAAGTAAATTGCGTGTGTTTTCTTGCCATGCAGTTAATATTGCGTCTTATTTGTGGATACTACCAGTCTTTTAATATGTTTTCAACAGTACAAAGTAAAATACGAGCTAGCAATATCAACCTATAGAATCAGCGAAAAAGGCATATCTCTTTACGTTACATTGCTATATCTAATTCTTCACATTGGGACGAAGAGCCCATCCAATCGAGCAAGTAACAACCTACCAACAAGTTGTTATCGCATCTAGATATAGCGACAGAATGAATAGAATTGCTTATCCCAGGGTCAAAACCTGATTTCGCGTATATAAAATACCCAAATTGAATATTCAAATCCATAAAGAATTCTCAAGTTTGGGCATGAGCTACTGGCCGAAAAATTTAAGCCTTGGAGACTTAACTTGTCTAAAACTTCAGACACAAGCTTTGGCTTTGTCTATCTGAATCGTGTTGCAAGTGTTGGAAGCGGCGCATTTAAATTGAGCTGGCTGAGAAAGTTCATTGTTCCGATCAAGATTAGGTTTTTGAAAATCTCAAAGGTAACCGATTGCGGGTCAACGCTTGAAACTCAATTCAGCGAGACGAAGACACCGCCCCTGTATGAAGTTTCGAACAAGTCAATCCTCGAAAACCTAATTTTGGCGCCCAATTGAATATGCCCAATGACAACCTAATTCGAGGACCTTTCTATGCCTTTGCGCGCATACTGTGCACACTTTCAATTATATTATTGCAAGAGCTTCCAGGTTTCTACCAAGTTCATATTTTAAGACGGAAAATTGTTCAAATTTTTAACATCTACTGTTAAAACTGATAGAATAAAAATAGCAGAGAGAGAGACTGTTCTACAATTTATTTACTGAATGTCCTCCCCTACGAGAGAACAAATAACGCCAATACTACCACAGATTGTCCTGTTGCTGGGCACACATGACAGACTTTTGCCTTGCTTTCGTACATTGCTCCATCGGAATGTCTAGTTGTGTCCCTGCAGACTCAACCGTGTTTTTAACCGAAGATTTGCTAGCCGTCATATTTGCAGGCTTAGTAAGTGTCCCGAGTAAAATTTCGAAAGTTTCTTCAATTTTTTTTACCGAATAACTTACTCAGAAAAAAGACCTAATTATGCGTTTTTCTGTTGTTAAAACAGACACAGCACCACATTCGAATGCTATAAATTGGACCGTAAGGCAAACGAAAAGACTGTAGCTTGAAACTGCCTTCTTCAAAACGCGACTAAAATGCAGGAGGAGGTAATTCTAATTCTTGCTTGCGAGTGAGAGTCATGCCTTTCACCAGCGAGGTGGATCGCAGCGTCCAATTTAATTATTGGTGATACCAGTATTCCTTGGAATTTGATATTTAATTCTACGATAGAGGGTGTAATCATAATTTAAAGATACACCAGTGCAATCTCCAGCACGAAGCAGGTAAAGAAAGAAAACAAAGCAGAAACTGTATGGAAGCTGGAAGAGATAACAATAATCTAGGGTAAGCTCGTCGTTATCTGGGCCAAGCGAACGGGGAGCAGTGGCGAGCCGAAATGGCCAACAGAACAAAACGTGTACACCGGATCCCTGTTGACTGGGTGGGCGGCGCTTACAGTACTATAATATAATTAAGATATTACTCAATGGGTGCGAAGGAGCCTGATTTTCACTGCAGAGCATTTATTTCGTTTTATGACAAATACTGTTCGTCAGTTTGAAAGGGTTGGTATTACTAGAGTCGGTTCCAAAAGCAGTGTCTTAAATGTTTTAACTCAAAAGTTGATAAGCTACGAAGACGAAAGTGGCACCATTAAAACGAGCGACTTTGTGCTCCAGACTTTATTTTTTCTATATGTCGTCACCAAACTTCTCAATGCACTATATTACAAGCGATGAACGAGAGCCTTGATACCTCAGTCGTAAAAGTCAGCGCCTGCCGAGGCAATCCATTTTGCACGGCTGCGATTACGACACTGTTATCGGAGAAACGCTGCCTACGTAATGCGTCCTTCAAATGTCCGAACAAGTGGAAGTCTGACGGTGCCAGGTTGGGACAATATGGTGGGTGAGACATCACGGTCCATCCGAACTTTGTCACACATCCGTGGTCTATAAATTTGTGTGTGGCCTGGCGTTATCGTATTGCACAGGGAATGTTTCCCTTTTCTCAGGCCTTACACGGGATATCTGGGCCTTGTATTTTCGTCAATGTTTCAACTTAACGGTCAGAGTTCACACCCACTTCCAAATCTACGCGCATTTTAATCACTGTTATCCGTTGACAGAGGCGTATTTTGTTTTCTGGTTTTCTGGAGTGATGGTCGTGCATGGGAGTCCGGAGCGCACTTTGTCACTCACATCTCTGTCGCCACAGTGAAGTCGACGAGCCTATTTTCTAATTGTGCTGACATCAACTGCAGCGGCTTCGTAAACGCTCTCCAGTCCAGATGCCGGTGAATGTTGATTGGCGCAATTTTTTCTGCATGGAGAAATTTACAGACGCATCTCTGCGTCTGACCCACGACTATGACTGGGATTGCTTTCTTAGAGCGTCACACCGTCAATACCAGCAAGAGAGAGAGAGCTGAAACTTTCATTTCATGAGTGTTTAAGTTCATTCATCATAACCATGCAACTTGCAATAGTCTCAGATCGCTTCGGGGAGAATGAAAAATAGGATGCATTACTTTTTTGAATGACCCTCGTAGGTAGGTACTATGTTATTTCCGATGTTTTATTTGTTTACAGTGTTACATAATCCTAGCATAAATTAAAGTTTTCTTACCAATGCAACATTAACAACAACTGTCGTTAAATGAGGGCGAAAAATATTTACTTCAAAAAAACTCCCGTTTCCTCCACTCATTTGGCTCTGTTTTTAGGGACATGCTTCCCATTTTCTTCTTTGATTATCTACTTAATGTGAGTATTATATGAAAAATATATATATTTATACGATCCAGCATCTATGCTATCATTTTGGAGTACTTCAGATGCCTCCAAATGATATATATATATATATATATATTAAAAAGAGATTAGCATGACAACGGTCCCTTTGCCGTTCACTAAATTATAATTTCCTATACCTAATGCTACACATCGAGACGAAAAATTAAGAAACCAATCGAGCAAGTAAGCAACCAACAAACTGCATATTACTGTAGAGTGTGTGCCCCTACAGTCAACGCGCAGGAGTAAAGTTTGCCGGACGTGGTTGTTTCGTTGTGCCGTGGTCTTAATCGTGCTATCGTTCAGCTTTCACGTCGTCGCTATATATACACCAGGGGTTGCGGTGCGAAATGACCTTTTGAGACGTGTAAAATCTTATGGTATTATTCAAAAATTGTCGTAAATATAATGTTGCACAATTCCAGATTAAATATTGCCTTTATTATCATACGAGTTATTAATTCTGAAAAGGGCGTGAGACATCCGTGAAATATTTTAGGGACCGTCGAGAACCGTTGCAGTGAAAGTCTGTATCAAAGATACCCATGGAATGTACTTGAACTGAACCCCGTGCGAGCTGAACGTCAGCTCATAAGTTGAGCCTGCAATTGCACAGTGTGACGTCATTTACAATTGCTGTGACGTCATTTTCACAGGCCGTTGAAGGGGTGTGAATTATGTGCTGTATTGGTGACAGCGCGAGACTCTCCAAGTGTGTCCGCAAACATATGTCTCAATATGTCTGATCTGTTTTCAGTGTCTCGAAGACTCACGTCATGGAGCATGGTCTATGTTGTGGGCTATGCGTTTCCACAAGAACATCAGTAATCTTCATCCAGATTTCAATCCTGTAAAACTTCGTAACTCCGTTTTACTAATCCGCAAAATAAACTAATTAAAAAATAAACCAAATTTTGCAAACGTTTTGTAATGCACTCCGTCATCAGTACGCTGAAATAACAAAAGAAGAACGTAATAAATGAACGGTGTCCAAATCAATCATTTGCTTATTACAGTCTTCCATTATTATTTAGCTTACAAATGATAGACTAGATCCCGAAATGCTTCAAGGTTCTAATAGAATATTGATAGGTACTACGTTCGGTTCTATCATCTTGGTTACGATATATATTGATTATTATTATTTAGATTAAGTTACGGTAATTCGAAAAAAATCCTTTGGTATTCCAAAAACAGATCGCCGAACGGAATAAAATTTGCCATAATGTACAAGCCTCAGCTATTCTGGCAGCACCGTCGAGCTGAGCTCATCTCACCAACTTCGACTTATCAGGCACTTCAGTCAGAGGCTTTGATTTTGCTGGTTTGAACTGACCTTCAGGCGTAAATTGCAAACTGATTATTAGTGCGACAGCCGAAAACTGGATCCTGCCTCTCAAAATCTGGTATTTGGATGCCTGTAGCACGATCCATGATATCGAAGCCTACGTTTTGTCTTATGTTCTGGACATAGTAAAGCTAGTGAGCTAAGCCTAACTAGCCCTCGAGGTGCCAATCGATTACGCCCTCAATTAGAATCTAGATATTACCGCTCGACACCCCCCCACCCCCTGTTCCAGTAAATTAAAGTTCCGCTAAGTCGGTGCTTAACTCCTAGTGGGTATAATTTAGAGACAAGTGCACTCCTCACGTGACAATAACAAACAAATGTGTGACGTCATAGCTCGTCACAGCCAATCAGCGGCGTCATCCCAATTGGGGTGGGTACATACAGATGCACGATTAGCCGTGCCGAGATATGACGTCACCCATTTGTCAGTCCTCTCGGGGGCTAAGTGATAGTAACGCTGCCTCGGACCTTGGAAAGCAGGGTTCGAGTTTCGGACGCTGACAACAGATTTACATTGCGTGGGACAATCCGGCACAGAGAGGAGAGGGGAAGTACGGCGAAGAATTCTCAGACTGACTCTCAGTACTGACTACTTCTCCTGCTCTTCACACTACCAGAGCTTTGAAATTCTAGAATTAAGGCAAGAAGAAACCCTCATTACCTACATCTAATATAAGCAAGATGAAAAATGGTAATTATTATGTTATCGCCAGGTGATGCGTCACGTGTTCTATTCACTGCGATGCGTATAAGCTTCCGGTATACACCGGTTGTTCTCCCTCCGCAACTGCAACGAAACTTCCGGGCTGTACACTGTACACAGGCCTCCGCCATGCGTGACGCACATTGCATACTGCCAGTAGAGTTACAGTTACAGGGTTGACACACTTAAAAAAAGAGTCCTTGTCAAAACCATTGCTCGCAGCATAGCATAGCACAACCACTCGCGGTAACAGCCATTGAGCCCCAAACAGATATTGCTTTCGGGGCGCTGACACACACTCCCCACTGTTGCCTAGTCATGCTGGCTTTTGCTTGGCTAAAGCGGGTTGTAATGACTACGGTAGAAAAATAGAACAAGGATGTAAACATTTTGAAATTGTATTTAGTTAATAGCAAGAGCTCAAATTGGCCTTTCTAAACTTTACTACTTTTTTTCTCAACAGAGCAATTAACACAGAAATGAATCGTACAGCTAACCAGTAAGCTCACTAGCTTCAAAATTCATTTTTGTGTACAATGTTTAACAGGAAATGATGGTAACACCGCAATCGAGGTATCTGTACTAGACCAATTACAGCTTGAGAACATATCGTTTAATGTGACTTTCTTATTACATTGCTTCGCAAATAATTGTTTTGATTTAGCTTTGCAAATGTGTTGTAGATACGTGTTCGAAGACTCAGCAGCAATATATATGTACTAGGGTGCTCTAAATTTCTTGGCTTGAATATGTGTGAAAGTTTCCTAATGTGATTCAAAAGTGTAAATTAGAACGAGGAATTACTCAAAGCTTCTTATATCGAAAACTTTTTAAAATACTCGATGTTCTTCGGCAAGGAAGCAGTGCAAGGTAGCATCGCAAAGTCTACTTGAATTTTGTTTTAAGTCCCCAAACGACATTCCTCTGCTACGAGCACCGTATATAAAAATGCGGTACGGACTCAATGCTCGTTGCGTGTAAAGAAATACGGACAGAAATGCAGCGAGCATTCATATGATAGCAACACGTTATTTGAGGGTGGAAGAGTTCCTACAAATTAAAGAAAATGTTACGCCTGTAGTCGTCTTAGCTATCTATCTAAATGCGGGCCACGATGTTGATGACTCTTCGCAGATATTCCTTTTTTTATCGTAATCATCTAAGTCGCTCCCCAAAGCATAGGAGTGAATGCTTGAACGAAGCAGGAGTTCTCTTTCTAGATGGGCCCATTAGATAAGACTTTGATACGTGCTGGGAAAATATCAGGAGAAGGCTGAAGTCCACAGCTTAATTAAAATGCTCTATTTTTCAACTCTTCTTTTTTATGTCACTTGGGATATTGTTGAATACGATCAAAGGTGTATATATGCGTGCTGCCTGCAGCCAACTAGGATTTTCACGAAAATCTACTGCCTGCTACTTGGAAAAAAATTAAAAAAAACACAATATTTACAGACACTGAGCCAAGGTTCCCTAGACATAACCTTAACTGACCCTCGAACACATGTGGTCATGCGTAGTACTGTTGCCGAGACATCCTTGCTTTCGTTTCGCTACAGAGGGCTGTAGCACTTTCTGCAACATTAATGAAAATTAAAAATACGCTCACATTCACATACAACGAGTCACAGCAACGCTACAGTTATTACTGAGATATATTCAGTGAGCTACAGATGAACATATAAATACCGAAGTAATTCTTATCAAAATACCATACTACTTAAATAGAGTGGAGAGAAAAATAGAAGTTTTTGCCAGTGCAGCTCGAAAAACTCAACTTGAGAATCTCTCTTGATTTTTGGCAGTACAGGGAGGAGGATAATAATGCAGAGGCAGTGTGGGATTGCATGGCATCTCTTATCCAAACGGTCAATCAAAAACACCTTTGGTCCTTACAGAAATTTGTATTTAACCTTTATATTCTTACAGTCCGTTTGCGTTAGCCAATGTGGGATTATCTTTAATCTTGACATAGATTTAGTAGTAGGTGGTGACAAAATTGAAACGCTTCGTACAAAAGTAATCCGAAACAGATTCCCCGTTTACATAACTGCTCGATCAAACGTTTATAGAACTAGTTAACAGAAACCACTGGGGAAAAATTGATATCCTAATTGCCGTTTACAGCGGCATCTCAAAGAATTTTATCGCATGGGTCCTTAGTTTATATGCTTTATTGGCTGCTTCCCAGCTCCATGATGTACAGGTTGTTATCAGTTGGCGAGGTGAGGACTGAACTTAATAGAGCTAAGCACACCTGCAAGCACCGCTTTTCGAGAGAGTTTTCGAAAATTTTACAGGTAATTGGCTTTGGGCTAGCACTTAAATTCAAAGTAACGGGGCAAAACCAACGCACCTGCCCAACAATCGAGACAAATTAAGTCTGTTGGGCTGCTTGGGCAACCACGTTGTGTCAATCAAGGCGCCTGAGCTATGAATGTATTTTAAATTTTTAATGAACTATAGTTCAAACACGTGGTTCATTTCTTGGAAGCACAAATTCATAGATATACATTTTATATTTTTTGTTCTCCATGGTCATGGCTAAAAGAACAAATGTGCATGAATGCATCTTGTATGCACGCAGCCTCTGTACTCTTCTTGAAAGATGCTACATCGATTGCTGCGGTGCTTATTCTAACCCGTGTATTATTGTGACCAAATTTGACAGTTGCGGCCTCGAACTCTACATTAATATATATACCGTAATGTTACACCCGATGCTGTAGGAGCACATAACTGCCATAATGAGAAAGAAACTCCGGGCTCACGGTATCGTCTTTAGGCGCCCATAGCACAAAGTGCCCGGACGTTTTCTTGTCTTCTTGTAGTCATAACTGCATGCATGTCTACCAAAAAATTTACTAAGACGTTAGCCGGCATGTCGCCCATGTCTTACCAAACGTCGCTCGTGAAGATTTCGCAATTTAAATTAAATTTGCAGTGAATTTGTAGAGTTCAAAAATTTAAACACGATCTATTATTTACCAGGAAGTAACAATTCATTCACACGAGTGACGGGCTTTGACAGGGTTAATGACTATCAAGCGAACCCGCCTTAAGAGTATAAGTTTATACACAATTGGTATCAAAGACCTGCAAGTATTATCATCCTTCACGCTCGTTTGAAACAGCAAAGTATCCCACATTTAGCAAGCACATTCAGCCACCATGCCAAACGTGCCTTAATTTGTAGAGGCAGTGACGGCTTGTAACTAATAGAAATGGGATGTTGCGTTTCATAGGGAATTTCGTAATTGGTTCCTGAATTGATGAATATGGCTACTGCCGTCAACTTACGAAATTCAGTGTAGTTTCAAGGTATGAGGACAGTAAACTACTCATATATTTAATGTTACCTTTCATATTGTGTCAATGTTTGCCATATACTGTAAACGCCGGCAAATCCCACGAGCGAGATACAACTTGTAGGATAACACAAATATCAGTAACAACACCTACTAAATGCTATTCAGTAACACTATTATAACTAAATGCTATCATTTACAAAAGTAAAAATGGCAAATGGGAGGGGTGCCGCTCACCTGCGCCGAGAGGACTTACCTAAACACTGCAGTCGCAGGGTTCCTTTAAAGGTCATTCGCTGTTGTAGATTCCATGCTTTCCTGTGCACGCCTAAGCTAAAACTTACACACTGCGTGCAACTGTGATCGTGAACCGAAGGTCACTATAGTATTGTTTACAAGACCACACTTTCTCACGATCTCTGCAAGCTATAGAATAATGTAACTTGTTATTATTATCACTGAGTTTTAGCATAGCTACTTTCTACGCAATAGTAAACTAGGGGCAGAGTGATCATTTTTGTAGATTATTTAACTTGAATATGCACTAGGGAAGTGTTCGACATTCGATAGATAGATTGACTGCCTATAGCTTGTCTATGCATATCAGCTTCTATAAAGGAATGATACTGTCTAAAGATTTCACGAACGAAGTGTGATCTTTTTTTTAAAAAGAAGAAGAATGACGTAAACTAAATATATTTACGAGTCGTGTTCTCTTACTAACGCCACAACGGCAGAAATTTGAAATACACACATTATAATTTTATACGAAAGGTTGTTTGTAGCACAACTGAGAAGCACCTCATCCCTCTAAAGCAAAGTTAAACTCCACATCACATTGTTGCGTAACAATCGGGCCCACAGGCTACATATTTTTACACCACATTCTTCGTAGACTTTCTAGGCACCTTAACTGCTAAGATTCACATTTAATTTCCTATCTCCATCGGTTATTGATTGATATGGAAGATGATAGCGAGGGCTTGCCCTCAGAGAGCTGTTCCTCGGAGTACTGAGAGTTCTACCCTCGCTTGTCAGCTGCTGAGTCCACAATCAATATTCTTGGGGCTGCAGTTGCAGCTGCTCGCCATTTCGGGATTTTGAAGTTGTTCTAGTTGTATGTTGCGGCTTAAATGAATACTTTAACTGACATATTTCCTGTAAAATAGCCAACTGTATACGTTACATGAGGGCTTATAAGAAAACTAGCTGCTGTATTATAGCGACAAACTGATAAATGAGTTAAATTGGATCGTTTACCTGCTTTTAAACTTTTATCCGTGCTCGGTCAGTTGGAGAGAACGTACGTTAGGCGTTTCAGGTGCACTGCATCGTACTTTTTACGTACTTCAATGAAACACATTGTCAAATGTAAAAGCAAAGCTACGCTTGGTGTACCTACACTTACGTGACTGCATTACCGCATATCTATGTACAGTTTAAACACCCATAAGACTTATGGGAACATTTTTTTAGTTTTAGTGTAATAGCTTACACAAATGTTTTCACTTCCTTTTATACTTAAAGTTTTAAACTAGTTTTGTAGAAAATCACTCACCATTTGCTAGACTAACCCATTAACTGAATTAACTTGAAATCCTAGCCCATGAAATTCATTATTACTGAGGTGACTCGCGATGGTGAGCTTCAGCAGTCGCGACTCCCGTAACATTATTAACATTATCAGCAACCCTTGATTACCAGTGACCTACAGTGGATCAAAGAACGCTGCATATAGACGCATTCCTTCTAATCACCTTTACTACAAAGCAGAAAAATGTGGAAAAAAACTCAGAGTATTGGTTTACTTTGGAAATGTCTATAATAGAAAGTCTATTTTGAAGAATATTTAGAAAATTAAAATTACGTTAGGTTGATTGCAATTTCTAGTGAAGGAAAAATTCATTAGTGCCGTAACCCTTATCACCGTCATTGTACTTGTGAAGTGAAGTTGCTTATTTGAAGCAAAGTTGAAATTTTATGCGGTTAAGAGATATTGTTTCTGGTCATACACTATTGGTTGTTCCGTATGGTAACTACCACAATACGGGACTTACTTTTTGACGCACTGCAGACAAGTGGGGATAGCTTGAGGAAGACGCTATTATTTGCTTCTCTCTTACTATTGGGACCCGTGGAAATTTCACGATTGATTTTTGCAATTTTTTTTTTTTTGTCACTATACAGACCCTGACTGGGCCAGAGAGTAGCATGGCAGCGTTGATCACATGAAATTGAAAGCGTTTGCACAGAAGCACATTAGTACCGTCTACTTCAAATAGGCCTATGCGCATAACCTTCAAAAGTTAGCAAAAATGTATAATGATCCTTAGCACTTCGATATACAAAACTTTACATCATATAAGAAGGAGAAACGCGGAACCACAAGTAAGCCAACAGAGCTCTCACCTACCTAACATGAAAAATCTAATCCTCAGGATGAGGTGACCGACTGATAATCAATGACACTCTAACATTTTCATCATTTCCAAAAATTTAGTATTGATTATTGAAAACCGCAATAAAAGTTTCGAAAATTTTCAGTGCCTATTACTTCAAGCCCTCACAAAATGGAATATATACCTTTCGATGCAGGCATCAAAAGGTGGAAGCCAATGAGCATTACCATTATTGCATCGTTGACGGCAAGCCAAGCGGCAAATTATCTTAAGAAAAGCAAGAACACTGCTTCATGAGTAAAATTCCCACACACGTTATTTCGTCAGACAATATATTCTCGAGTAACAATAAAATAAAGCAATCATCTGAATCCCAATAAGCAGCGAATAACTGTTACTTCACATGCTAAGCCATT
>LQNS02278171.1:24952923-24968073 GCA_001587735.2 Parhyale hawaiensis | reverse complement strand
CCAAAATCTAATCATTTGTGCCTTTTTATAATAATAACAGCTTGTTTAATTTTTTTGAAGATCCGTTCATAACTTTTTGAGTTATACTGTTAACAAACGTTATGACAAATATGAGTCAAACATAAAAACGATCCAACCGATCTGCACGAAAATTTGACCATTTATGTCTTTTACCATTACTAGCAACTCCTATAAATTTCATAAAGATCCATTCATTATTTTTTGAGTTATTGTGCTAAGAAGCATAAAATTAAAAACAATGACAAACGGCCCGGACCATTACCAAAATTTGGTCATCTACTCTTTGTTATATACCTAACAATTCGTGTTAATTTCATCAAAATCCATCCATAACTTTTTGAGTTATAGCATCAAGAAAAATGACGCAGACAAACAAACGGATGAACATATCTTCACCAAAAGTTGATCATCTGTTCCTTCTAACATACATAACAATCCCTGTAAATTTCATCCAAATCGGTTCATAACTTTTTGAGTTATCTTGGTGACACACAGACAGACAAACACGACGAAAACATAGCCTCCTTGGCGGAGGTAATTATCGCTACAAAATTGCAATCGAGGCTGATGAAAACTTTCACAGCACCAGAAGCAAGATCTGGGCCGATATGGCGCCTTGACACCTCAGAGAGCTTGGGATGGGTCATAAGGTTAGGTATGCCCATCCCATGTTATGGTGCGCGGCGACCCCAGGAGGTCATGTAGGTTACCTGAGCCATTAGCTAGGCCCTTGGGACGTCTGTCTTCGTGCCCAATTGGCTCCTTTCCTTTTGCATAATCCTACTTGCTCATGCTTTAGAAAGACGGCAGTAAGACTTTCCGTACACACTTCCTTCATCCAATGAAATGAAGCCCTTTCCTTCATAGTGGAAATCGAGCCCCCTAAGGTGGCCCGGGTCCTGTTCAGAGACAAACCAACCTGGCGCGTACCAATTTCAACTTGTTGCCCTTGCACACAATACCCAAAAAAGAAAGACTCCCACCCTCTCTTACTAAAAACTCTCTTCACGGAGCATTTGATGGACCAACATGGTGACTCTACCCATTATCTATACCGATGGCTCTGAAGCGGGAGACCGAGTTGGATGCGCATCCACTACGACTGATGAAACTAGAGCGTGCCGGCTATTACTGGAGACCTCGACTTTCACCGCCGAGCTGTTCGGCATGTGCCCAGCGCTGCCCCTCATAGGAGAAAGCGATTAAAGGAACTTTACACTATTATCTGACTCATTGAGTGTAGTACAAGCCATTCGAGCATACGACAGCATCCACCCCGTCATCAACTGAATAGTAACTACGATACAACAATTGCAAGATGATGGAAAGTCCGTGCGTATTTGTTGGGTGCCTGGCCATGTTAACGTCGCGGGCAATGAGCTCGCCGATGACGAGTCGAGGCAAGTGGCCCTGTCTAATTTGCCAACGGCAAACCGTGCAATTCCCTGCCAAGACTATTGCCCACTAAGCAAACGAAACCTGCCCGAGGTATGACACTCCCAGTGGCTGGCGCAGAGAAATAATAAATTATGTACAATCAAAGAAACCATCCGACAGTGGCACTCGTTAAATAGCGACGACCGCCGAATGGACGTCGTAGTGTGCCGCCTACGTATTGGGCACACGAGACTTACGACTACCTGCGGTGAGGCGTCCGCAGCCCTATTGCGACTACTGCGTCGTACCACTCACTGTCGTGCGTTTGATGGTCGAGTGTCCCACCTTCTCCGACGAGCGGAGGGACTGCTATCCGGACCTGCATGGTCGGGATGCCGACTCCATCCTCCGAGGAATGCTTTCTGAGGGTCCTCGCGGCAAATTCAATAGAAGTGCCCTTAAGACTTTTCTTACCAGATGTAACCTCCATCACAAACTGTGATGAATCCATTACGATAAATGCTATCGTCAACTACGGCTCTACCCTTTTCTTTGTGAATTACATATACTATATGAAAAATTTATGTTCTTACAACTGCTTCATAATTTAAAATGAAACAAATTCCGCGCCCTAGCAGCGCACGAGCCTGTGGCTAAACACATGAATAGTTCGGTGCGATATAGGCAGTGTGCCACTGAAGCGCTAGTTAAAAACTTCTACTACTGCTATTACATAGACAGCAGTAGGCGAACCAACAACCCATTCCCAAAGATACACCGGGACTTACGCCCCGGCCCTCCGTGAGCTATTGCCTTTATGTCAGTGTGATATAGATGACTGAGGAAAAAAAGGTTAATACGAGAAGCTATTGTATCCGGTTGGGTGGGTTGTCCCATCCTGCGATGTGGGGTGGTGCCCTGAGGGGAGCCTTTGGGACGTCGGTCTGTCGTGCCCGCTTTGCTTCATTCTCATCTTATACTCCTACTGATCTTTCTTCCATTTATTCTTCCTCTTCATTCCCGACTTTCTGTTTCCATGCGCGTTGATTCTGTATGGGAATACCTTCGTGCATGGGTTCCCCATTTCTACCGACTTACTATATGTCCCTTGTTCTTTCCTCTGTGATATCGTTCCACCCAAAAACGGATGCTTAAACTTTCTGACTGTAACTAACTATGGCGCCCTGATTCAACTTATTCCTTGAAATGAAGTTGTATTTGCACTTCATCTTCAGATCACAGCACATTTCACAAAATATATTTTAACTTATCACAGTATTTTTTCTACTTCATTCGCCCACTCTCCGCCCCTGGCTAGCGAGCTACTTGAGCTGCACCTATGCACAAACCGGTAAAAAGGTTCCCGTCATGTACAGAAAGTTTGAGCAATAACTGTTCCTGTGGTTTTACTCGCGTCATGAATGTAACGCTGCTTATATTTTTTTGGTTAGGATTAAAAGCCCATTCTAAGAAGGCCTGAGGTCCGGCCCTCTTATACTTCGACTCGTCAGTGTGACGTCATTCGGAGACATGCAGTCACGGATAAGTTTCATTTTAGTCCCATAGAGTCCCGTTACACTCTTTCCTTCCTGATCTATATCAACGGTTCGACTTCGTTTCCGCCTATGTATGCTGAGTAGAAAGCCATACTTCTCGTGCAACGAAACCGTTTATATTTCACTTCAAATACTCCCCCTAGGGGGCATATTCTGGCGGGCCCTATCCCTGTCAGAATATACAGGGTGTTGTGTTATTCAATGCGCATATTCTAACCATATATAGTAAACTCAAAATAAAACTATTTTCCTCAGCGACGAAAACCTTAAAACTCCTTCATTTTCGAGAAATGACCTGAAATACTTAGGGAAGGGTTCGGGTGAAAATGGAAAAGTTTTTGTTTGTGCACCGATTAGAATGCAACTAGGTATAGATATGCAAAATCAAAAAAGAAATAGTTTATACCACTTTTTTCATTTTCCCCATAGAAAACGAATTATTCAAAGAGAACGGCAGGAAGAGGCTAGGGAAAACCCTAGGTACTCCTCTTCAGTTTTTGAACTACAGAGATGATTTTTTTTTTGTATCAAAAGAAGCGGAATTTGATTTTCTATAGGCTAACATAAAACTTTTCAGTTTGATTTTCGAATTAGGAGACGAGTGACAGCACAGTTTTTGGAAAACAAACCTGCAATCTTTATTCTTAGTTATTTAACGTTCTCGAAAACTGTTTCGAAAATCAAACCAAAAAATTTTACCCTGATAGAGGATCGAATCCCGCTTCTTTTGATACCAAAATCAGTTTTGTAGCCCAAAAACTGTAGGAGTACCTAGGGTTTTCTCCAGCCGCCCTCCTTTTGCCGTTTTCTTTTAATAGCTCGTTTTCTATTGAGAAAATGGAAAAAAGTACTGGAGTAAAAACAAATTTTTTTTATTTTACATATCTATTCCAAGTTTCATTCATATCAGTCCACAACTAAAAACTATTCATTTCCGCCCGAACCCTCCCCTTGTGTATTTCAGGTCGTCATTTCTCGAAAACGAAGGAGTTGTGAGGTTTTCGTCACTTATGTAAATAGTTTTATATTGCGTTTTTATATATGGTTAAAATATGTGCATCGAATACCACAACACTCTGTATATGGGCCTCCGGACTCCAAGGGATGTCCCTACAGTCTTCTCCGCATGGGGTGTTGCAGCTGGCCACAGTTCCTGCGGAGAAGGTTACTTCTGTTTGGTTAGGTAGGCTCTCAATACTTCCCCTTCTGTTCAGCGAGGTGGGTCGAGGATCGAGGTGGCCTATCTGTTCCGCGGGGCTTTTACCTTCTCCCGTGTGCAGGGAGCCGTTCATACGGGTACTGTCTTTCTTCTGTCTTCTTGTCTTTCGTCTCTTTCTCCTTTGCGGCGTGGCTGATCGCAAGATTTCGGCCGGGCACCTCCAATTATGGGTTCTCATAGGCTACCTTAGTTAATCTCATCTAAAAGAAGTTGTGTTACCTCGCTACGAAACCTTTTTCCCGTTGGAATAAAATTGGAGAACCTTTTATATGAAAATAACGCAGCCTAGTGAGAATAGGATTAGGCCTTCGTGACGTTTTTATTGCGCATTTATTTTGTTTCCTTAGCCCTCAGGGGTATATTCTGACAGGCCCTTTCCCTATCACAATAAATAGATGTGGGCCTCACCAACCCAGGGGTAAACCTGACTGCCTTTTCTGCAGGAAATGTTGCTGCTGGCCGCAGTTCCTGCTGACGAGGTTAGTTTTGTAGAGTTAGGTAGGTTCTCTATAGCGTGGTAGGCCGCTGATTCGTGGTGGCCGACCTATTCCGTGGGGCTCCTACCGCATCCCGTGCGGGGCTGCGGAAAGCGCCGTCCGGGCGGGCCTTTCTTCCGTCTTCGTTTCTTGCCCTGTGTTGCACGGCTGAACGAAATCGTTCGGCCGAGCCATGTAGGGTTGGAGATACTCGGGCCTTATTTCCAGTCAAAAAGGCTGCTCCTGACAAAATTTGAGACACAGAACTCACATATGCGAGTTCGTCGTCACTCAAGACCTTCCGGCAGAAATGCCGAGACAAAATATTTGACCTTCGGCGCAATGCGGCTTGCAATCGTTGTTACCACAGACTAAAGAATAACATATATTTCTTTAGTCTGTGTTGTTACTTCTCTTAATCTTTTGTATCCTTATTTTTCATGCTCCTTCTGATAATGCTTTGTCCTGATCTTCCTCTCCCCTTGTAACTTTCTGTCCCCATTAGCATAGATCTAGGGTGAAAACACCAATGCCCATGGATTCCACGTTTCGGGTACATTCTGCGCATCTCTTCTTCCTTTCTCTTGGGATCGCAAATAATGGGGGCAAGGAGCAGTGGTGGCTCGTGGGGGGAGGGAGGAGGGACACTGCGGAACTACAGCCCCTGCAGTGCATCCGATGTTCAAGAAAACTAAATGAAGTAATTGTTTCTGTTTCGTTAAAAAAAAATACTGTATTGAATCAGGTAATGCGAGTTGCTGCAGTTCCATAGAGCCCCCCTCCCACACCCACGAGGCTGACCATAATTATACTCTGAAAATAATATCACTGAAGTCCTCCTGGGCGTGCACCACAACCCGGACCATATAAAATAAGGAAATGGAAAGATACGCTGTTCTTAAAGCCGTGTTCACACGTCCCTCATCTTGCTAATACTGGGCATTTCCGTCGTTTTTTTATACTGTATACTCATTCCTACGATTGCATACTCCTGGTCGCACCATAAAGAAAATTTTAGGAATTGTTGTATCCAGCACAGTTCCATTCCTCCTCTCAAGTACAGTTAAAGCCAGGTATCACTGTCGTTTCTAGCATATTATTCCTGCGATCAAACGTACAAGTATTATGCATCCCTGTCGTTTCTATCATACTCCTACTCCGGCGATCACTCAAATATCAGGCATCCCTGTCGTTTCCAGCATATTCCAATTCCTGCAATCACGCAAATTCCAGGAATCCTTGTAATTTCTTTTCTCGAAATTTTGCCGCAAGAAAGAATTTCCAGTTGCATTGTGCGCGGCGGCTGTTGAGAAGCCATTGTGCATTCGCTGGCCACGCTCTGAAGAAGCGGCTCGCCTCCAAATGCACACAACGAGGGCGCAATCAACGGCAACGGATTTAACAATAGCACAAGATCCTTCCGAGATCCAAAGTTCTGTCGGACGCACCCCCTCGACTGCAAAATGACACTCGCGATTGTGTGTATGGAGGAGGAAAGAGGAAGGAAACCGGTACTAAGGAATTCCTACCATGCTTGAGCTTTAAAGCAGAAATTCTGCAATGATTTCCATACACGGGGAAGCAAGGAGAAATTCTGCGATATTTTCTATGCCAGGGCAATGACGTGGAAATTTTGAAAGTATCTTTCCGCGTTGTCAAGTGCAAGAAGATAAAATTATGCATTTCATTTCATCCTGGAGGAAGGAAATTGAAATTCTGTTAGTCTTGCCAGGCCGGAAGAAGCACGATATTCAGCAACTCTTTGCATTCCACAGGCGGTAGGTCTATGGGCATGTTCGATTGGGCTCCAAACGTAAACGTACGGGGCTTGACTTGCTTGAAATTTCAAGCAAGTGCCCTGGCTCCAACCTGCTTCATTGAGTTTCAAGTATTGACCCGTAATCGGCTGCAGCTGAGACTTCAGAAACAGTCAGAACGAGGCATTTCACGTCAAAACTCGTCCGGATAGTATTGACGCAACGAAGATTGTGCTAAATTACACTATTACGGTTTCAAACATTGACTTCAAGCCTATTCGATTCGGAGCTTCCGAAATAAATGGAGCCCAATCGAACATGTCCTAAGGACGCGTTCGACTGGGTCGCAAAGTCGATCTGAGCCATCTTCACTCTACTTGACTTGCTCTTTCACCGATCTGAATCGTGTTGCAGGTGTTAGAAGCAACACGTTTATGCAAAGCTAACTTAAATCTTCATGTTACAAAATAAGTTTGAGTTCTTGGAGTCTCACAGGTAATCGGGCAAGGGTCAAAACCTAACTCGAATCAACCGGTTGAAATCAAGGCACCTGTCTGAGTTTAGAATAAGTTAAGCCTCGAAGGCTTAACTTTATTGTCCAGTCGAAGATACCTTACGTTCTGCAGTTCTTCTCATTTTTGAAAAGAAAACTAACACTCAATATTTTCTTCCCGTTTGGAGACGAACGATTTTAAAAACGTGAATTTTTTTCTCACTCATGTGGAAGGAAATCGACGTCTTTTCAGCCCATTAGAAAATTACAAATTTTCCCTGCTCTTTCTCAACCTGTGACGAAGAAAACCAGGACGTTTTCCTCAAATTTTCTATGCATGGCATGGGAAACAGCAATTTTTTCCTTCCAAAATAATACAAACCTGTTTTTCCATCCATGAAGAACACAACCGACTTTTTCTCTTTTTTCGTGTAATAGGATGGCAGCCATTTTTCTCATCCATAAGGAAAGAAGAAATAGCTATTATTTTCGTCCATTAAGAAAATCTCTGAAATTATTTCCATCCATGTGAAAAGAAGCCCAAATACTGGATTTAGTAGCAATTTATTTTCAACCCTCCCTTACCGTTATGACTTCATTTCTGTTACATATCACGGTGTTGATGCGTGTACGTGTTTGCTGATATTAGTTACTGTGCGGAAATAATGTCAGCATCACAATATCTTAATTATTATACTGGGAACAAATATTGTTTACTCAGTCAGAAGTAGTGCCAGGAAGTAAAAGAACGGCAGAATCAGGCAAGCATACAAGAAAAAGAACGAGCGTTGAATGACGTTTCTGCGAACAGCAGCGGCGGCGCCCGCTCAACATTATATATGTGTAGTTATTAGATAACTAATTTGATGTGCTCTACTATGCTTGTTTTAGAGAACGTGGTAGCAATACTCCCTGACTGCATCCCATGGGTTAGTAAAATCTATTAATAATGATAAAATTATATGCAGGGAAACGACCAGCAGGCGCTGAAGCAGCTGGTCCTCAATAGTGTCGCTTGCCGAGCACTTTTCTCATCTTATCCTGATCTTGTTCACCCATCAGTATTGCTGCCTGAGTAGTAATGACAGTAGAAAATATTCTACAAGCAGCATGGTGTTTTATGAGATACGAGGGAAGTTCTGGTCATAGCGTAAAGAAGAACGTGACGACGTTAAGTGTTCTACGAGATATAGCAATTTCCTATAGAAGCAGAAAATGTTCAGGGCGACGTCAATATACAGTCAGTGGCAACAGAAGTTATTATTGTTCCTAATAAAAAATTCTGAATGACAATGATGAGACGGAAGCATTAGCCTCAACATGAAACAAGTGCAAGCGCCCTGATTTGCTTCAAGCAGTAAAATGTAGTGAAAATCTTAAGACGTAAGCAGTGACTTCCACATTCAGTAAAGTGCACAAAACAGAAGAGGCAACTCGAAGTTCTAAGCGCAGTTTCGTCGAAGTTCTTGGCCAAAGCGCCCTATTGTCCCGAGTATTGTATTGCCTTTGCCATTCTTAGTGAGCTGCCTTCTGAATGGCCACCAAATTCGTCTTTGTGATTCCGGCATTCAGTGTATTTTGACAGCCTTTAACGTAGAGCGCCTTGCCTTCAGGATCTCTTCAAATTGGCTCTAATGGAAGGCAAAAGGTTTGGTTTGCTTGGTCGAGAGCCGCGGCTGTGCAACGAAAATCTTCAAATAATGTTTTGCTGTAGACCAGCTTTGAACAGCCCACTGAAGCATTGATAACTTGCGTATAGCGATACCACGTGATTTATTTAGAGCAATGATAAAAACAAACGTTGCATAGGTTAGTGGTTCCGAACAGATTAATGCTTGGTGTTTGTTGAAGAGTCGTGTGTATTGCGATCGCGTATGTCACCGAAAGCTTTATTGTGAATTAATATATTTAGAATTTGTGTTGCTCCCGAATGTTTTTCGAAAGAACAGTTAATACATGTATATGTAATTCGGTGTCAATGAAAAATCTTAATTTCTTACGACGGAAGTTTGAGGAGCGGGTCGGATTTTAATATCATTTTATGTATACAAAATATGCACGCAAGCAAAAGGCACTACTTACATGGAACATAAAAACTATGATAGATCCGAAAAATATTCATGACATATAAACGATCACAAAGATGTTCCGTGTATCACTGCTGCGCTTGTCAATGAAATTTTAAAATGTTTTTTACTACAAAAGAGCGCCAACCTACGGAGACATATAAAAATACTGTAAAATTGCATATGTCAGCATTGCTCCTGTGTAACAATAACCCAAAATATATTTTTTTGGGCGACTAACTTCAGCCCGTGGAAGTGTGAATCACTTGATGTAGCGATGCTCCAACTGCTATTTTACGCCTTTTTTTCGCTAGATATAATACCGTAATTATAGTGATTTTGGCAATTTCTAGGAGCTGTCGACGAGAACATTCGAGAAGATATCATTCTGCACTTTCTACAACACCTCACGTGCATGAGTATTACTCGTTTAAAATCGCCCCTCAGAGGTGTGCTCTGGGAGGGCCCTTTTCCCTTGCGGAATATATATGGGCCTCACTCGCCCAAGGGCTGTCCTGCGTGCCTTTTCCTAAGAGTTGTTGCAGCTGGCTGCAGTTCATGCTGACGAGGTTAGTTTGACAAATTAGGTAGGTTCTCTATACTTTCAATCTCTATGTATTATTTCCTGTCATTAGTAGCGCGCTACCCACTTGAGACCATGAGATCTCATCTGAGTTTGCATTAAACTTAAGTCTAGAAAAGCAAAGAAAAAAATCACTAACATTTCAGCGCGATACAACTTGGCATTGCTGCGCTAGGAATCCTTCTACTATTTTTTCTGGTGCTACTACTACTACTTTTTTATAATCTGTTTTCCGTTGCAATCGCAGTACATTTTATGTGTGGTATATGTCGTGCTCGTCTTCAATAGCTTGATTCAGATACAGACAGACGCTATGTTCCTCTACGGGCATGCTCGATTGAACGCCAAAATTGAGCCTTTGGGGCTTCCCTTGTCGGAAACCTCAGACTTTTCGCGATCTAAACAGTGAAACTTTGCACAACGTGCACAATCTGCGACGTGCTAATGCAACGCGGTCGACTTATTCTAACTCAAGACTTATTCTAACTCAAGACTTATTCTAACTCAGCTGAATAAGATTGAGTTCTGAATAAGATTGAGTTCTGAATAAGATTGAGTTCTGAATAAGATTGAGTGCTAAATAAGATTGAGTTCTGATTAAGATTGAAATTTCTGGAAGTCTCGAGGATAGCCGATTGAGGGTCAGAGCCAAAAACTCAATTCAGTGGATCGAAACCAGCTCACCTTCCTGAAGTTTCGAACATGTCTAATTCTCGATGACTTAATTTTGGTGCCCAATCAAACGTGCTCTATCTATACTAAAACTAAATTGAATCTCTGCCTGTATCCTAACATTGCCCAGTTACTCGTACGTGTTCACCGTACAACAGCCCCCCTCCCTTTTTTTTTAACTCCGCACAAGGTAACTGTGTGCAGAGATAGGAAAATGCAGCCCTGTTCTAACATAACTGCTGCGAGGATCATAACTCTGCACAAGCCATAGGCAACTGCGCGTGTGTAGAGAGATGTGGAAGTGCAGATCAGCACGCAGGCCTGTTATGGAACGCACAAGGTTAAACTCGCTGGCCGACAGGGCGTCTCCTCATGAGCTCCTGGTGGTCTGTTTCTAAGAGAAGTTCCGTTAGCGTTGAACATGTCGAGCTAACGTTTGGTTTAAGGAATATTTGCTGTGCAAATTTAGTTTTCTGATGCGACTGTTCAGTTTTTAAAGCGCCAAGTTACCGTTTAGCGGACCATAAAGTGGTAAGCGACGTATTTGCATTGAAGCCTCGAAAGCCCACGAACGAAATCACAGTTATTTTTATACTATCATTATAAGTTCACCAAAGTCGAATATGTATTTATGTATCTACATAGCTATATTAGATTAGATTAGATAGGCGGCAGTAGACGAACCAATAGGCCCATTCCCAAAGAGACACCGGGACTTACACCCCGGCCCTCTATGAGCTATTAATGTGATAGACTGATAGTGAACATCTGGAATAGACTCCCCTCCTACGTTGTCAGTGCGGAGACAGTCAACGAGTTCAAAAATCGTCTTGAAAAGCACTGGGAAGGATTCCTCCGGAGCTAAGAACACCTCCTCCGGGAGTTACAAGTTCTTAACGGCCAAACTCCGGAGCTCACCTTTATGCATAATCTTCTCTCTTCCTCCCGAGCTAACTTGAAGTCTCTAAGCTCCTCATATATGCAGCTACAAATCGTGCTTGCATGATCGTTTTTTAGACTGAAAATTTCCCTCTCTTCCTCTTTTTTTTTCATTTTTCCTCAGTCATCTTAACGATACTGACAATGGCAATGCTCATAGAGGGGTCAAGACGTAAGTCCCGACCGCTCTCTGGGAATAGGTCTATTGGTCATCTACTGTGGCCTATCTAATCTATTCTAATGCTTTGTTGTACATTACAGTGTACCTACTGCTGTAACTTGCATCGTCTTTCATTTCTACGAGACTGCCTCTTGTTCCGGTGGCCCTCCCTGTTCATTAAAATGTTAGCTGTCAAAACTTGACTTCTATGCGTAAGCTATCTACGCATTATTGCGGCCTCAAACACGAACCTGGGTCTCATGAACAACTGGTTTGTCACTAACCCAAATTACTAATCCATAATTGCGAAACCGACGCTCATGGCTGAAGTTCTGTACAAGTCAATTCTAATAAGATTAGCTAAGCTCGATGCAAGTGTCCCAACTGCTTCTGGTCTGAGATTACAACACAACAAGAAAATCTATGACTTTTCAATGAGTTCTGGTCGATGCGGGCGAAGTTTTCTTCTTTTGTATGATCTCAATGGTCAATGTTGATGACTCGTCCATTATCACCTCTAGTCTGCAAGCTAGGGACGGTCTCTCTTTTTCAGAACTACGAGTCCTTACGTCGCAGTCGTTAAGACAACGAATTTGAATTATGCTTACCCCCTCCTTCCGAGACCGGAATTCCAATCCCGGCGCAGTTGTCGAATGAGTCTTCCGCCAATATGATACTATAGCTCGGATAATTAGTTTCCGGTTGCAGCAGTACATTCCTTTGGACCCTAGTGGGCATTTACCATCATCGCGAACCAGTGCATGTGAGTTTCCTAGCTCGGGTGTACGGCTTGGGCGACTTCACCTAAGCTAAGATGAGATGGCTACCGGTAGTATAATTTATACTACTTACGTGGGCAAGGTTCCACGTTTGCATCAAAGCAGTTCACATGCATAAAATCTAACTTACTTTGTACCATTTGGAGAGTTCAAGTTAAATTTCCATACATTTATGCCTAAATATTTTTTCTTAGGCATAGCGATAACGTCTTTAAGCGGGAACAGTATGTGTGTGTGCTTCGTCAGCAAAGGTTTCATCATTATGAACAAAGTTTACGCGTCTCCGTCGAAGTAATACAGCAGCAAATCTGCACCTCTCAGCATAGATATGGTGGATTAAAGGACTTGTGGTCCGTACGTCAGCTGCTAAACAAGTTACGCATACGAATTTTATATAGTATGGCCCCGACATTATTCGAGTTATTCGACGGCAACTTCCGCCATCGCAAAAAAAAAAATCTTATCAACATAAGCAAGTGTCGATCACTTAAAATTTCTGTTTCTCCTAAGAATTTTACATTATTGCTCTACGCGACTTTTACGGATGAGCTCTAGGCTTGTACCGCTGTCTACTACAGTAACATAACGTTTGTGGAAGCAAAATTTACACCTCAGTGCTGAATGTGTTGCTCAAACTGCACGAATCCATGTTAATTAATCAATATTCCCGAAATTTGTGTCACATAGATGCGTTCACGACAACATAAGCAAAGTTTGTGCCACTGCCGTGAAACTGGGTTCGTAGGAGCAAAGTTTGCATTCTTTTGTCGGGCGACTGTTTACCCGAGCTGTTCCAGGACAATTTGCGCCACGGATGCCCTTGTTTGAGCCGCTCCGGGCAGTGGGAGCGGGAGTGGGCGCCCGCCGCGGGCATCGGCTCAGGCCGAGGCCGTCGAGATAGAGACTCTTCTCGATGGTCTCGCTCAGGCGCAGGTGAAGTTACGTCTCCACTTGGTCGGAGAATTGGATCAACAACCTCAAAATTGTAACTTGAAATGCGATTTGTAATTTGCTTGGGGAACCCCAGCTGAACTTGCTCAAGCCTCCTGTGGTAAAGGAACCCCAGCTGAACTTGCCCGAGCCTCCTGTGGTAAAGAGAACCCCAGCTGAACTTGCCCGAGCCTCCTGTGGCAAAGAGAACCCCAGCTGAACTTGCGATTTGTAATTTGCTTGTAACATATCCCAAATAAAATCATGTATGTCTATCACTGGTATGTCAGTGTTTCCACTTACTAAGGATTTTTTGTATATAAATGAACTTGCGGAAAAGCTATATACGTTCCGTGAACGCAGCCACTGGTCAGCTCGCGGTAGCGTTCACGTTGCGTAAAACTATAGAATAACTTAGTAACAAACCAAGCAACAACTCACGACTTGCATAATCTCTTCGTGTGACAAAATTATACTGCTTCTGATATATCGAATGGCTTTAAGTAAACAATGAAGCTGGTTCGTGTTAATGTGTTATGGGTTTTTGAAGTTCCGCAAAATGTGAAGTTCCTCACCATGAATTCGACACACGCCGGAAATCATCTGCTCAGTTTTGCGGGATGCTTCGGCCTGAGGTTGCTCCTGTATGTTTTTTTTTTTTTACAAGTTTTCACCTTTTTGCTGCTGGACCACTCTTGGACAAATATTTTTCATGACGAAAAAGGAGTGTATTATTTGATGATACACGTGTTACTTGCGAGAAAACTGTAGTTGTAAATGTTGTTAATTACTGAATCCGAATAGTCAAGAAGTAATTATCATACATTGATCAGCTAAAATTGCTTGAGGAACAGACAATTTTCACTCTTTTATTGTAAAATAAAGTTCCAAATTTGCTAGCAAGCTCCTTTTTTCACGCGCTTTGTAGTTTGCACGTGTAGCAGCGTTTTACGGAGTCGCTATAGCACTGGTGGGGGTATATTTAGAGCGTCAAACAATACACTTCTCTAAAAGGGGCTAACATGTCATTCATATGAACGCGTTCGCTCATCCACTTGCTCCAATGTGTTACGGTGCCCTATAAAATGGCAGAAAAGTGCACTATTTTCTGAGTGTTATATCACTCCAAATTTGAAGAGCTATCTGTAACTTGCCCTGTAACACTTGCAGAGGAAACTAATTTGACGGTTAACGTTTTAATGACATTTAGTGGCGTACACAAAGTTGTGCTGACAACGATGCTACAAAATACAGGTTCGGACAAGAGAATGAGGGAACACGTTGATACGAATGACGAGTGAACGCGCCCTAACGTATTTAGAACGATGAGCAAACTCCTGTAAACAACGTGCAGGACACACTCTGCAGAAGAACCTGAAATTATTTTCCTAAGCTCCTGGTAGTTTGCAAGGTATCGTCTAGCTGGTACACACGTTAGTCAAAAGAACGAGTTTTCTCAGCTCATCATCCGCACGTTTTGTTGAGCTCTCATAACAACAGCTTTGAGTTTACAAAAAAGTGTGTTAAAATACTAGCCTTCGGTTAAGTTTTCTCAGTAAGTGCCGTTAGTTAGGTTTCAGGCATCTCATCAAACTTCGATATGATAATGACACATTTTTTTTAAGTTTCTACCATTTAAATGGACACACTAACTCATTCGGAAGCGGAGATCAAGAAACTCGTTCTTTGGACAAGTGAGTGCGTGTATCAGCCTCTAGTGACCCTCCTCAATGATAAGATTTTTAATTTCTCTCTGGATTCATTTAAAAAAAAAACTACTATGGGTACTATAAATATGAGTGTATGAGCATTTGTAACGCTCGTCAAACATTGCTTCAACTATGCTTGTATGCAATACAGTTAAATCTAAATATGACTAAGGCTCGTAGTGATAGCTTGAGAAACTTATCTGCACAAAAAAAATTGTCCGAAACATAGCAAAAATTTGTAAGAAGTTAAACAATAATAAATTTCCCTTGGTTTTCAATGAACCATGTTAATATCTGCAGTTTGTTTACTCAAATATATGCATATGCTACTGACCCTATAGCTCCAGACACCATAATCATATTTCAGTAAGGTATCCATTAAAATCATTCCACTCTTCTTGGGGGGGGGGGGG
>LQNS02278171.1:24890908-24913217 GCA_001587735.2 Parhyale hawaiensis | reverse complement strand
CCTCCTGATCTGGAGTCCCCTCGAGTGCTACCTCGAATCGCGGGTCAAGGTGCTACCGACAGAGGTACTCTGCCTTACGCTTACCACTGCAAAAGTGTACATTGGAACATTCTAACTATTCTGTCTATATTTTTGTCTCTGTTTCTGTCTGTCAGTCATTGTAGTTCTGTCTAATGCCCTAACCACGGCATTATAGTTCTGTGTGATGCCCTACCCACGGCACTAGTATAGTGCTGTCTAATGTCCTAACCACGGCATTATAGAGCTGTCCAATACCCTACCCACGGCACTAGTATAGTGCTGTCTAATGCCCTACCCACGGCGCTAGAATAGTGCTGTCTAATGTCCTAACCACGGCATTATAGTGCTGTCTAATGCCCTACCCACGGCATTATATTGCTGTCTAATGTCCTAACCACGGCATTATAGTGCTGTCTAATGCCCTAAGTACGGCATTATAGTGCTGTCTAATGCCCTAACTACGGCATTATAGTTATGGTACAATGGGGGCACTCGATCACTATGGGGTAAACTGGGATCGTAAATGGAGCAGTTCACAATCGATGGGGGGCACAAATGGGGGCAATTAACAATTGCTAGTGCGATCGTCAGTTGCCCCCACAGGCCCACACCGATCGTTAAGTGCCCCACTTGCAAAGGGTGTGGTGTCATTAATAATTACATAGGAATGCTATGGAAGTGGTAGCGATCGCCAATTGCCCCAAAGTCTCTAGTGATCGCCATTTGATATGGCCCCCCCCCAAAATTTATGTGTGGGGGCGAATAATGACAAATTTCTGAAACTGCGAATGTTTCCTGAAACATTTTATGTATGGTCTTGGGAAAAATTGTGTCACTAATTCATTTTTTAACTTAGAAAATCCATAAAAACACTAAAATGGCCGCAACTTAATGCTCTAAGAGTTTATGTATTCATTTTTTGTCCACTGTGATTCTAACTCTCCTAAGGCCAAAGCCATTTTTTTGCCCCAAAAATAACCGTATCGCCAATGGCCCCAAATGGTTATATTTGGGATAGCTAGCCAACTAGTTGTGAAGGTACCTATAACTTGTGTAAAACATGCACTTAAAATCAGTAAGTAAAATTGTATACTTGAACCATACACTATGACTAGGAAACTTGCTGCAGTTTAATGTGACAGTCTAATTTTCTCTCTTTCTTTCACAGCCACGTTCTTTGATGGTGAGTGTTGAAGCCTGCTGTAGCTGTGCATCGTAGTGACTGGCAAGATTGTTCTCAGCATGATGTTAGACATCGCTGGTACTGTATAGTACACTAGGTGTCTTTGTTTCAAAGTAGAATTAAACCTGCATCATTAATTGAAAGAATCTAACATTATAGCATAGCCAGTGGGCTATACAAATTTGAAAGTTGTGCTTTATTTATGTTATTTCTAGTTTATTTTTGTTCACCTATTTTTGATTAATATAATCATAGCAATCTGGTGCAGTGGTCTGGCTTCTTTGTGGAAAATTTCATTGCTGTATCCATAGCTTCTGCTACAGGTAGCTAAGCATTTCCACCCACTTCTTCAAGTGTAGCTAGCTATTTGTTTGGCTACCTACATCTAGAGTCTTCTAAAGCCCACTGCAGACAATAGTCTTTTGTCCCGTGTTTTTTTTTACTTCACCGCGTTCAAATATTTTGCACTGTCCTTGCAAACACGACTGTGAGTCAACCAAAAGTTTCGATAAAATATTTACCGTTATATTCTCTGGCCTAGCTCGTGTCACTAGTGCCGGGTTTTGTATCTTTTCAAAATTTTAGCGAATGTAACGGTAGTCTCCAAAAGCAGTGCTGTTTTTTCTTGTTCACACAGGTTGAGCAACGCGTTTGAATGAAGTGAAGTGAATACACAGGAAAAAAGACTATTGTCTGCAGTGGGCCTAACCCTGCATTTTAAACTTTCTCTTTCCTTTCATACCTGTAATTTCTAATGGAGTGACTCGTAAGTATGCCCCATGCTCCTGGATGTCCTATTTCTGTAGCTTGCTGGTAATTTTTCATCTGCTATCAAAGATAAAGGTAAGGTCAAGTTGACTGCATCCACCAGTGGGAAACCCACGTGCACTGGTTTGTGCTGCAGATGTAGGCCAATTGAGCCAAGAGGAGTACGGTAAGTACTGCTGCACTCGACCACAGGTCGTTTCGAACTATGGTACCATTGATAGAGGCTTCAATGACCTGCGCTCCCCCTACGCTCTCAGTTGTGGGTATGTAAAGCAAGTTCCCCACGGTAGCTGTGCATACCAAGCAAGATATCTGACTCAACGCACCAGGCGCTGCTAAGACTGCTTGGCTGGCTATTCACTCAATCCCGGCTCGGTAAAGACACCAGTCAAGGCTTGCTGGTGCTGTAGGTATTGCCATTACCATAAAGAAAATATTGAGTAGTCTTGACATGCTGTCATATGACCCTTGTGCACTTGTCCTCAGCAGTCGATTCGCATCACTCACGTACACTGTTGGGAGGTGAGGCATTATCAAAGCATTTAGCAGGATGGTCTTTTGAAAAATTTAAGCTATTGCAATTATTGTATCCCTTGTAATAATACTAAGCATCATAAATTTGCTGAATTTTGTTCATAGGATAGAAACGTATTACCTAGGCTATGTAATGTAACTACCATATTTCACAAAAACAAAGTAACTCTTAGTAGCATCTACTGGGGTGATTCGGGATATCCTAGTCAGACAGTGACTAAAACGCATGCAAAAAAATTTTTTTTTTTTTTTCAAAAATCTGGTTGCGCCATCATAAAGGCCGACTTTTAATCCATAAGATACAATAGTGTTAACAGATACATACTGACTGAAGAAATGTGTCAGCCACCTCTGAAAAAAAAATCATTTTTGACCCCCAAAACAACTTTAAAAACTTGATTCCCAATTTTCGACAACTTTAGTCTGGAAAGCGCAATTTTTGAGCTAGACACTTCAAATTTTCACAGAATGTTCTAATGTTTGTTTGTTTGTTTTAAGTATGCAAAGGCATTTTGACTCATATCTAATATTTCGTGTTTGACAACATGTTGAACTTGTCCTGGTTTTACCCCTACGTGCAGGGTGATTCGGGACAGTGGTCCTGGTGATTCGGGACACTTTAGAAAACTCAATTAAGCCATTTTATCAACTTATTTAGCTTCATTTACATCCTTTAGGATTTTTTGTATTGCAAATTAATGTTTTCCATGTAATATTTACTTTTGAAGCGGAATTGATTGGATTTTAGAGATTTCCCTACTCTCGTTCCACAAACAGCTTGGCAGAACGTATCAATTTAGCTATGAGGGATTGGTTTTTTTTTTTTTTTCAAACGTGGCTGACACATTTCTTGAGTAAGTAGTTTTCTGATAAAACTGTTGCATCTTATGCATTAAAAGTTGGGCTTTACGATTGCGCAATCAGACTTTTTAAAAATTCATTTCCTGAATGAGTTTCCTTACTGTTTCGGGCAGTGTCCCGAATCACCCCCTGGCCTGTCCCAAATCACCTCAATCCAAACAGGATGATATGAAACTTGGTTTTTTATTATATATATATATATATATATATATATAATAACTAGAAGTACTTGAGGTATGCAATGAAATTTCTGGCCATCAAGGTTAGATAAGTACCCTTATTGAGTAAAAATGGCATGTTTCTGTGATGCATTGTATTTACGCTATACCGTATCAGAGTTTAAAAAAATAAGTGTCCCAAATCACCCCGGTTCATGCTCCCTATGGCCAGTCTACCTAGCTACTTTATTAAGTGTTGCACTACCTGTCCCAAATGACACAGGCCTGTCAGTTTTATAGCAGAATCATCACTCATGTGATGTAGCTGGAAATGGACATATTGAATGTTGTTTCTGTAGGCAAGCACTTTTAACGTTTAGAAACAATTTGGAAAGATGATGTTACCTAAAACTTTGTTTCTTGGTGGAAGAGAATCGTTAGAGAGCTGAGTTACAAAGTTGAAATATAGTAGGTCTGACTTCCTTGACCAGCAAATGCTGAACACAGACTATTTCCACCTACAAAATGACTCCCTCCTAATGCCAGGGTTGTGGAGGCCGATTGCCCAAGTCAAACTCCTAACTTCCATGTCTAGCCAATATCCATTGCCTTGAATTCCAAAAATATCCAACTCCCACTCTTAGAAAATATGAACTTTATTTTTTTTTTCAACCCTGTGAATAAGTGATGTCCAGCTATGATTTCTTGCCTCTAAGATGGAAAGTAGGCCTATGACTCCAACTCTACAACCCTGCTAAACGGTCAGACTATTTCTGTTATTCTGAACTCTGTAATTTGTGTGTGCCCAACTCTATTCACCCAAAAAATCTCAGACTTCAACATTGCAACACTTAACAAAATTTGGCATTTGATCAACTGAACATTGCTGATTGCATGTCTCTTTCCAGCGCGTGGCCTATGGGGCTCCATGGTGAGCCTAAACATCCGTTAGGTCGTCCGTCACAGACGACGGAGTTCGAGGGGTCGAAGACATAGGAGGTCACGTTATCTGAGCCGAGAGTTCGCTCACCTTCTCGCCCATCAGATGAATGTAGCGCTGCAGAAACACAGGACAACGTTCATTACTCTCCTGCACAAACCCAAACACCAACCTGACAGGTGAGAAGTGCAGGTTTATACTGCCCGCAGAGTATTTTTGATACTGTACTGTTTTGTTTCCAGCATATCTGTGTAGGTATGTGTCTGTCCTTCCGCCTCTGGCGCAAGGCAAGTATATTGTTTGTTTTGTTGCTACTGCTCTCGGTGTTATACCGATGGTGGTGGTGGGGGGAGAGTGTGTGTCATCCCCTGAGGTTGGACTTAGTGGGTTGCAGCCTGGGAGGCCTTGACGTGTATACAATGTCTGTTGTAGTTTCACATAGCAATTGACTGCTTTCATGTGAACACTTTGGTTATGGTGACAGTGTTGCCAAGTCAGAAAGTATAAGTTCCAGCTCCTGGAATTGCTATTTATCTGACTCTAATCAATTGCAGATCCTTAGCTTAGTTTACATGCACAAGATTATCAGCTCAGGCAAGCTATTAGCTAGCAAAATATAGGTATGTACAAATGAAGCTCAGGAAAGTATTGCATTTGTTGGTATTTGTAATACCATGTACGGTATGTAGCTCTTTTTTTTATGTCTTCATAAAGTCTAAAAAAGAAATTAGTAAACTACCGTATATATTTATAAAGTAGAATTTAAAGGTCCAAGTTAATGTATTTTTCCTATTCTCACTTAACTGATATTTTCACTTGAGTAAACCGCTATCCAAAAATCTCTTCATTCCACACATAAATTTTCACTGCACCTGAAAAAAATCTCCAGTTTTGACTGCAATCATAGTAAGTGACTGAAGCACCTGGTACAACTATAGCTACTAGAATGTTGAGCCATCTCAGTCCAATCATAACAATGCACTTCAGAAATTTATACAGTGGAATTCCGTTTTCCCTGGACAGCACGGGTGGAGCCTCTTCCGGGGAAACGCGAAAATCTCAATTGCCGGAAAGCCCCATTTTTACCTGACGTCTTTCTGGTAAATTGAAACTATTTCCGTGAAATTCAATGCCTGAAAAACCCCGGTTTGCCGCACATTGATGCACCAAATTAAAACTATTTCCGGAAGTGTCATTCCTCACAACATTTTACATGTAAATCTATGCAGGAAGTAGGTACCAAATTTCAACCCTGTACTACCAAAAGAGTGCCGAGAGAAGTTTTCCCGCCTGGTGTGTACATATGATACGTAACATTATGTATGTATGTACAGTAGGTACATACAGTATAGGCCTACACTAATACTATATGTAAAATTAATAATGATAATGTACTCCTTACAACTACTTTATAATATAAAATGAGAAATTCCGTGCCCTAGCGGCGCACAAGCCTGTGGTTAAACACAGGATAGTTCGGCGCGATATAGGCAGTGTGCCACTGAAGCGTTAGTAAAATTACTACTACATAGGCCTACACTGTAGCTACTGTATTAAAGAGTTTATGAAGCCAAGTTAGTAGTGTAATGCATACACACCTGTAAATAGCTTACATTATGTACATAATAACATTTCTTACATAACAACGTGCATTACGTATTACCATAAATTTATAGTAGCTCCTGTACAAAATGGTACTCACCATTTGCAGTGTTGAGGCAGTATTAGTGCTATTTCGACTTGCGGGATTTTGCGAGTGATCGCACCCGCGTAATCAGACAATATTCCTTGATAACTTTTTCTGTAATGGCATAAGCCACAAAATCTTTATAGGGCAGTTACCTCATATTAGTGCCGTCCTGCACGAGAAAGCTTGTTTCTGCTGCTACGATAGTATTAGTGCTATCACCACTTGAGGGATTTTCCGATCTCTCATTCGGCTCGACGCTACTTGATGTAATTACACTTTAGTGACTGATGCTGGCCTAGGGACTAGAGTTGTTTGTATTAAAAAACAAGAGGGCCCAGCCGTCAAGAATGACGGCAAAAATTTTGTGATGGAGTTTTTTTATTGTTCAGGTTCCCAGTATAGGTTTTGCTGTATTATAGGTCTCATCCGTGCGGGCGTGATCTTCCATTAATGAAACGCAAGCTGTACAACCATGAGTTTTGTGATAGCAAAATATCCCCTGCAAGATAAGGAGTGAATATCAGCTTGGAATTGATCCAGCGTTAAGTTGCACTAAGAAAATATAGTTCAGCCAAAACAATTCACTGGAAATGCCCGGGGCTCACCGTATTGTGGATACCAACTGAGAGTTGCACCTCCAGCGTCGAACTTTGGCTGCGACATGGAGCTTCAATCTATTAGAACCTCCTTGGGCTGCGATGTAAATTCAATATAAAAGGGCGTCTGCTCAGCGTGAAGATATCATTCTGCAATGAAAGCGGGGATTTAGAGGAGAGAGATCTAGAGCTATATTTATCACCGGTACTCAAAGCGCTGAAATTGTATGGTATCTCAACTTGTTTGTCACTACATGAATTTTCTCCTATTAAAATCCTAACTGCGTGACGGAGAGACGGACTAACATTGGAGTAACCGACTAACGACTGTGTTTTATTATACTGTATAGTGGACTAAAGTAAATGATCTTTCTAGCCTACCATATTTTTATTAGGTGTAGCACACAATATTATTCATCACATTCACATTAAAAAGCCAAAATTAAACCCATAAATTTGAATTTAATTGCCAAAATACCATTTCTCAAACGAACACAATGATGTGCAGACAGCAACTGAACGGAAATGGCGGAGGTTGCCCTCCGTTTCCCGGAGCAGACGCTGCGCAATAGACGAATTGCTGTATCTGTGCAGCATCACTTCCGGGAAATCTTATGAAAACCCGAAACTTTTTATGGATCACGCACCTCTATTTACCGAACTTTTTCCGGGAAACACAGAAGTTTTCCTGTATTCCGGCTAGGTTTCAGTTTGCTGGAACATTTTGGAAAAACCCCGGAAAATTCAGAAGAGTCCGGGAAAACAGGGTTCCACTGTATAAACAGCTCCCTTTGAAAATGTGACTGTAGATCACTGGAAGTTGTAAGTGCTTGTTCAGACATTCCATCTTAGGATAGTAGTTTTGCATTGCTGTATTATACAGTATGAGCAGTTGCTATAGCTAGTTAGCTATTGTATATATAAACGGTATACTACTCTGGTCCTAATTTTTAAATTATATAGACAATTTCTACACTTTGGGATGCTGTGCAGCCCTCAGAGGTATATTCTGGCGGGCACTTGCCCTGCCACAATATATTTGGGCCTCACGAACCCAAGGGTTCCAAGTGCCTTCTTCGCAGGGGATGTTGCAGCTGGCCGCAGCTCTTGCTGAGGTTAGTTCTGTAAAGTTAGGTTCTATACACATATTTTCCGTTCTGTTCCGTTAGGTGGGCTGTCGATCGAGATAGCCGACCTAGTCTGTGAGACACTTCTACTCTCTTTGGTGTCTTTTTCTTTTCTTTGCGCTTTTTTCCCGCCAGTAATAGTGCACTTGGCCAACTGAGACTTAACAGCAGGAATGCCGAGATGAAATATTTTTATACCGATACGACATAAAAGACGGAGTCTTACTGCTTGGATCACGTCATATGACGTGGGTGCGGTGGTAAAACCAGGAATATAATAATAGTATCCTGTGCATCCCAGATGCTAGAAAAACGTTATAGTCTATCACTTGTGCGACATTATTTTCATTGGTACTACAATGTACATTTCGTTTTCTGTAGCACAATATTGTCAGTTAGCTACTTGGTGATTTGCCCATCGTGATATGGAAAGTTTCAATCGGTTGTACTTTTTATTACAGAGAAGCACTGCAGCGGTCCGTCACCACGCCCACATCCATTCTTGGTTTTGCTGGCCAGACCAAGTTGCCAGAGGCCCTAGTACGAGAAGCTCTGTTAATCTCCGACATGTACTCCCTCAATGAAATTGCTGCCCTGTCTTTACTGAAGGCAGCTGAAGAAGAAAAAACACTCTACCCCGGCTTGCCGAGAGGTCTCATTGCTGTGCTTTTCTATTATGACAGCAAGGAACAGTTCGCAATTGCCTTCAAAACGCTGCTGCAAGCCAGGCAAGGTATCTCATGGACACTCCTTGAGGGTAACGAAGAGCTCTCACTCTCCATAACCCGCTACCTTAAGCCAATGCTGACGCTCAATATGGTGGACAGAATTCTGGAGGTCGTCAGCAACATGGATTTGGTTAAGGAAGTGGAAATGTTGCAACAGAACAGAGCTGTTGGTGATGCCCGGCACCGCCGTATGGTACTTGATAAATTTAAGTCAATACGAACTTTGTTTGCAGAGGCGCTGTTTTGTTGGGCGGCCCAGACACCACTGGAGAAAGATGACTGCCGCCGCCTCATCGCTTATCTATCAAAGGTCAAACTTGAGGAGACTGGTGATGGTACCCTGGACCATGTAACTGTAACACTGCTGATGGCGCTGCTCTACAGTATTGAAGCGGGACATCTTTTGGCTGTGGAGGACATGACTGACGCCCTCAGCTCTTTTCCTATCACCTCAGACAAAACCTTCGTGGGTGACATTCACAAGGAATTGAAAAGCGGCCGTGACTGGGAGTGTCCAGGTTTGAAGGCCGTTGTTCAGTTCGCGTGGGCCGTGAGTTTAGCCAACTTGAGGCAAGTGGCGAACAACATTCAGCTCTCTGACTATGATGCTTACCTGGATGACGACGAGTCCATGCTTGCTGATGCCCTAAAATGTAAAGTTTTTAGCTTTCTAGAAAAGTCGGTGCTGTATCCACGGTCGTCGCCTCTTGATTCTTTCTACTGCAGGCGATTGCACAGCCTCATGGCCGACTTCATCCACAGAATGCCAGAGAGAGTAAAACACATGAAGACCAAGGCGGATGAGAACGCACAGACCATCATTGCCCATCTGAGGGAAGGTCTGGATGTGCCAGCTAATCTGGACCAGCCCTTTGAGCAGCTGCTGACCTGTTTAGCTGCTCTGTACCAAAACAACAACTGCGGCGAACTTATTGATGAGTATTGGTGCGACGGCTCTTCTGCCGCAGCCACTGGCTCCCTCAGCTCTCGGCAAGTGGCCCTGAGAAACTTCGTCCAACTGCCTCGCGATTTTCTGCCTCACTCTCTCTTCATTCCTTACATCAAGTTCCTTACTAGCTTGGCCACCACCGAGAGCTCTGCGCACCGACTTTATGACTACCTACGTCAGGGCATTCGACCACAAGAAAGCAACCTGTCTTGGGATCATTTCTTGAGCGCACTGTCTAAGTATTACCAAAACCTGCGGGTGGAGCAGCCTCCTCCTGACAGCATCTACCGCAGCAGCCGCGCCGCCCGAGCCATCACACCTCAGGAGTTAGAAGGACTCGTTATGGTGATGCAGCTGATGACTGCTGTTGTGAAGCGGGACGAAGCAGCCCGTGTCGACTTGAGCGCCCGAGTTACTGGTTCCCCCATCGAAGTGTGCATGGGCCTCCTGACGTGCAGCATACCTGTCTGCCTCAAAACGCAGCTTGTGAAACTGCTGGCTGCTTTCAGCGAGACGCCCTCCGTGGCCGTGACGGTGTGGCAGTGTATCGAAGCTGCTGGCATTGTGCCTGCCATCGACGGAGCCCCAGGCTACTCCAACAGAGGTCTCAAGCAAGACATTGAAGAGGTGGAAAGCGGTGCTGAGGAGTTCCCGCTCAGTCGAGCCTTTGTTGAGCTCTTGATCTCTCTTGCCAGTTCTGGTATCCCTGCACACCTCACCACAAGCTTGCGCGGTCACGGATTTGCCCCATACCTTCAGCTCGTTAAGAACCAAATCTTCTTGCCCCATGACTCGCGCACGTACCGAAAAGCTGATGAACGCTGGGCTGTAGCAAAAATTTGCTGCTCCCTCTTCCACAAGCTAGTGATGCAGTTTGAGCCCAGTATGGCAAAAAGCAGTGGCGGTGCTGCGGACACAACTCAGCAGCCTGCCCACAGCCTCGTGCTGGAGCTCGTTCATGACTCCAACCTCTTACGTCAACTTCTCAATGTCTTGCACGACGCCGTTCATATTCTGGAGCAATACACGGACGCTCCAGGCTTTGAGGACATGCAAGTAACTCTGAGACTCATCTTGGAGATGTTCCTGAAGGTGCTGAAACACCAGCGAATAATTTTGAACAGCGAAGAAAATGGAAGTCTCCTCCTGATTGGACTTGACAAACTCCTCATGTCTATGAACCCTCGGTCAGGACAGTGTGATCACCTTGGTAATGTGGCTCGCATAATTGGCCACCATGCCACATTGACAAAGCATGCCACTCTGGCATGCAATGTACTGGCAGCTGTTGGTGGCACGGTCTCTGGTCACAAACACCTCATGCCTCTCTTGACTGCCCCGTCTTCTGCAGTGTCCACCCGGCAGTACGTTGTACAGCTCATCGACCACGCCATGCTTGATGACGACCACGGGGAAGCTGCCAAGGCGGCCATCCAGCTCTTCAAGACCTTCCTCGCCTTGCCTGCTCCAAACCTTGGCCACTTTTTCCTTGGTTTCCTTGACGGAACTGGCATCAGAAGCGGCGAGCTTCGCTCAGATTTACTTGAGCCTGGCGTGCGTGGCTTCCCTCGAACGGCACTGCATGCTTTGCTCTCTGTTCTGCCCAATCTGCCACCTCAATCGTGCGAACTCACGCTTAGCCTGCTGCACACCATCGCTTCCCACCACTCCACTGCTGATGCCACGCTTAGGTTCCTCTCCTCGAGAGATTTTATTCATCGGTCTCTTGCATCACTGCCCATTGCTGTGGAAGAGACCCCCGACAGGATCCTGGCAACGGCGTGGATCTTGCGAATTGCTGCTTTGGATTTGCGTCATCACTCCGTGCACCAGCAGCGGTCGCAGCTTCAACGACTCATTAATGTGCTCGTGACTGGATATGAGAGTAACCCTGACGGCCCCAGTGACGGAGGCATGGAAAGCACGGTGTCCTGGATTAACAACACAGAAAATGCTCCTTCTGCTACTCGGGGTATATTGCTGTCCTTGCTGGAGATGCTTGAGCTTAATGTTGATCCACCTCATCCTATTCAGTGTCAGTTTCTGTCGGGCGTGCCGGAGCTAATTAAATCTTGCGAGGAAGGTGCAAATATCAACGTTGAGAAACTGTACTTGCTGCTGAACCAGGTGCTGCAGGAGAGCGGGCCTGCTGGTGCTCTCATTACTCAAAAAGCTCCTCTAGAGGCAGAGATTCAAGCTGTGCTCGACCACGCCTTGGCTAGAAATGCGGCAGCGACCCTTTTGGCTGCCAGACGAAGTCTAATGGAAGCGTGGGGGCAGCTCACTGAAGTTGCTGTGACAGTAACACCTGCAGAAACTGTAGCGTCGGTGGATGGTCCACTGCACCGCGCCTTCTTGCACGCCATCACTCTGGAGTTGACACGCCGTGTCTTGGATGACATGGCCCGACCGGACCTCACGTCACTGCTGGTCTCCACTTTACTCTTGCTTGTCACCACCCTCAAAAACCTTTACTCCCCAGAAGTATCGACTACTGCCTCGGCCAACTTTGTAGCAGCGCTTGATTCGGGAGACTCTCCTCAGGTGCCATCTGCTCTTCTCCTAATATTACGTGGCCTTGTTGAGTGCGTCTCACGCTTCCGCCACAGCCACCAGTCAGTGAGGGCAAATGTTTATGCTGCTCTGCTGAACTTCCTCAAAATATACAACGAAAGTGCCGCTGATCCTCTGAAGCCAAAAGATATTCCCTCGCTGGTTGTTGCACCTGCAGAAAATAGCATTGAGCAGTACCAGCGGGAGAGTTACGATGTAGTCAAGGAAGAGATGAGTCAACTGCTCTCAGTGCTGTGTTGCGAAGCTACTGCCGGCCATCACCTCTGCAGGATGCTGGCACTAACTTGCCTCAGTTCCATTGCTGCGCTGGAGCTCCGTTCAGGGTCTGTCTTGGGGAGCGGATCACTGTTGTCCTCTTCTCCGTCTGCCCTCCTGGAGCAGCTCACCCAGCAGGGACAGCTGCGGCGTCTCCTGGATGGCATTGAGCAGGACGACCAACAGCTACTGAACTTGGTATCGGCGGGTGGTGACCTCCGTCCTCTGTACGTGTGGGAATCGCGGTGTGCCCTACTGGCACAGCTTGCCCTCAATCCTGAAGGAGCGCGGCAGCTGCTGCAGGCGGGTCTTATGGCTCGCTTTTCTAAACTTCAAATCTTGAAGGCTGGATTAGAAGCCGGGGAGGGCATCACTATAGGAGCCATCAAGGGCTCTGTTCGAGTTTGTCAGGCCATTGTCAGCTCACTCAGCAGTCAAGATTGGTCAGCGGGCAGTCAAATTGCCGATTTCTTATCTACACACATGGACTGCATTGGCAGTGTACTCCAAGCACCGTCAACCAACATACCTCTGGACACCCTCGCTCTTGTCTCAGGTGTACTCGCAAGTACAGCCGCTGCTGGTCTTAATAACAGCTCTATCGTATTGCTATACCAGCGCCTCATCAGTCTCATCCCATCCCTTATGCCTCCTGCTGCGCAACTTCTCGTTGATGCCGACCTCAGCACCGAACTTTTACACTTGGAAATTTTATCTTCTTGCCTCACCTGCTGCTGCCACCATCTACTCGCCAACCCCCGCACTGTCTTCTTCCAGCCCACTGTGGACAGCCGGTCCAGCAAAATTCTTAACCTGGGGACGCTCTTGCAGACACTCAAGTTTGCCACAAGATCTTTTGGTGAATCCAGCAGCGCCCTGTCGTCCCAACGTCGGTCCGACGGTGGCCCGACTCAGCTCCGCAGCAACACCGACATCCTGTCTCTCGTCAAGAAGCAGCATCTCAGCGCCTTTATATGCGAGAGTTCCACTTTTGTGTTATGGCGCCACTTGACCACTTTCGTGTCTCTTGCCGAGGCCAGCAGCAGCGCCCAATCCAAAACCTTGAGCATCACCCACCCTTCTTATTTCTCGCCCTCGCCCGTGCAGAAGTCACTTAGCGCAGCCCAAATCTCGTCGCTCAAAGAAAGTGTCAGTGAAATCTTTTCGGACTTGCAGCCTTCTTTGCAACAGCTTCATCAAGACTTTGCTTCAAAAACCTCCCACGTGTCATTTTTACCAGCAATTGTGTCACGCATTCGAAAAATGCTGGTTGCGTAGTGTGTTCTCGGAACTAGGACTGAAAACTACCATCGATTGGGCCACGCCTTCAAGAAATGCCACGCATTCGATAAATGCTTCTTGATAGTGGGTTGCATGGACAGAAGCTGGGAACTCACTTGCTACCAAACGAAGATAAGTTCCTTTCTATCTTGTTACTTACCCCAGCTTCTGCTGATGCAGAAAGTTTTTATATTATACCATGATTATACATCGTATTAATTATTACATTGTTGGTGTTAAAGACATGTCAGGTTTTTTAGTATTTAGACCTGCATAAACGCAGGGATGTCCTCGAATTCTGCAGGAAAACGAAATAAAATTTTGATGCACAAGTATATGATCTCATGTGTAACAGTAAATGTGGATTTTTGCTGGCCAGGTGTTTGCAAGTGAAGTCAAATAACAACCCTGGCTCCACCCTTCTCCCTACCCGCACGGACAGAACTTTTACCGATCGATGCTCTTGACTTCGTTCAAAGTTTCTTGTGTCGTAACACTGGTAGGTACAATTCCCTTGAGATGAGCCCGTCTCTTTAGCATTAGCTTGTATGGAACTGCAGTCTTGAGGATTGATTTTGCTACATTGGATCGCGTTTCAGATGTTAATCCTTGACCGATTATCCTTGAGACTGTTAGAAACGCAAACCTGCAGAGCCTCAAGGAGGATGTACGCCCGGCACTGGATGTGAAATAGCAAAAGCAACACTCATGACTGAATTTCCTGACTAGTTAAAACTAATAAGAGGAGCGCAATCCGTGATGCATTTAGTTGAGCAGAATCTAGTAGACGATTTGCCTAACTATAGGTTGTTTTGAAAATAACTCGTTTCCCCCGAGTAGAAATCTAGCTTATAGCCGGGTTCAGATAATGACCACATAACAAAGTCTCTCAGAGTAGATAATGACCACATTAGAAGGTCTCTCAGAATATTGTGCGAATGCCTTGCTGAGCCTTTACAAAAAGACTCCATGTATTAGAAACTCTTTCAAATGTTAGCTGTCAACTCAGTTGTTCAGCTGGAGCTAATGGTAAACTTTCAGTTATCTTCAAATTTGAAACGCATTAGAACTCAGAAAGATTTCCGCTGTTTACATGGACACAACAACGCATTTGGACGCGGAGCAAAGGTAACTCGTTCTTCTGACTCGTGTGGACCCGCCCACAGGCCGGTCCGCACAATCATATGAACTATGTTCGTACTTCTCAGCGTTTGAATGCCTTGCCGTGTGTGTTTAAACATCAGGAAAGCCTGCAAGTTTCTCACCCAAAAGCGCCGAAACACTACTAGTGATACTTGCTAATGGCCTGTCCACACGGTGGGGCATGCCCGTCGGACACGCCCCATCGTGTGGAAAGGCATAGGCAAACTTGACTTCACGGCTAACATTTTATCATATCTGATAAGTGTACACATTGTTATGTTAGCAAGGAAACAACGACAAGTTAGGTTGTTCTGAAGCGCAGACAATTAACGTGTGAAGCGGCCGTGCAACAATTCAGCGCCATTTTAGAATTGTTCTTATTCTCATCACAGTTATTGTTGCGCTGGAGTTGTACATTGTTTCTCCGTGTTCGTTTGCAGCTGTCATTCCCGATATTTGTTAACGAAGGTTTTTCCCATTGCAGCGTTAGAAATATATTGTCTGCTTATTACTTTCCTTAATTTAAAAAAGAAAATGAGGTTGACAATCGGCCTCGACGCCCGTCTGTCTACTGCTTTGAACTTAACCAGCGATGACGGAATTAAGTTTTCAGTTACGGGAATCATACGAATAGTAAATTAAATATATATATATATCTCCGAAAAGAGTGGCGTTTCGCATGCTTTAATGTTAGTACAATGAGGGGAACTCAGCCAACGATAGAGAACTGTATCATATAGGACTAAAATATACGTGAAACCATGGCTGAATTACGTTACGTTGTTCAGCCGTGCGTGAAACGGCGTAAAGTGAAGCATCTGTTTTGTACTTCAATGCTAAATATTAAAATTGTAAGTAGGCGAAACTTCTCGTTGTTTTCTTCCTTAACCTGATTTGTCATAAATACTAAATAGAAATTAGTTTCATCTGGATGCGAATTGTTGCAAAAATTAAATTATCTGTCAATGTAAACACAACTGTCAGGGGCCATTGGATGGGTAATGGGGGTTGGGTTCGCCTAACCGACTTCATGAGATGGATGACCCCAGGAGGACCCTATACCTATATGCAGCCTTAGGCCGAGTTCACACGTCATCCATATAAGGAACCAATAATCTTACGAGAAACCAGCATCGAAAAGTGACATCAACATCGACGCACAGTTCGACTGAGCAGCCCATGAGTATTGCAGTTAATTTCGCCAGAAAATGGTCAGTTACAAATTTCATGCTCTCAGCCGAACAATAAACTAAGAGAAGAAATATTAATTGAACAATAGGCAATTATCGCTGCAATATTGCAGTAGAAGCAAGTTCCGGGCGGATATGGTGCCCTGACCCCTCGGGGGGGGAGCATATATGGGCCATGAGGTTAGATTTGCCCGTCCTATGTTATGGTGTGCGGCGACCCCAGGGGCTCATATAGGTTACCTTAGCCATTAGCTAAGCCCTCGGGATGTCTGTCTTCATGCCCGCTTGGCTCCCTTCCTTTTGCATAATCCTACTTGCTCCTGCTTTAAGTAGACGGCAGTAAGACCTCCGTACCCACTTCCTTCATCCAATGACAATAAAGCCCTTTCCTTCATAACGGAACTCGAGCCCTTAAGGTGGCCCGGGTCTTGTTCAGAGAGAAACTAACCAGGTGCATGTCAATTTCAACTTTTTTCCCCGGCTCGCAATACCCAAAAAGGAAAAGACTACGACCCTCTTTTACTAAAAACTCTTCACGCAGCTCGTGATGGACCAACATGGTGACTCTACTAACATTTTTACCGATGGCCCTAAAACGGGAGAACGAGTTGGATGCACATCCACTACCTACGACTGATGAAACTAGAGTATGCTGGCTATTACCCGAGACGTCGACTTTCATCGCCGAGCTGTTCGGCGTGTGCCCAGCGCTGCTCATAGAAGGCAGCGATGAAAGTGACTTTACAATATTCGCAGATTCATGAGTGTAGTACAAGCCATTCGAGCATACGACAGCATCCACCCCGTCATCAACTGAATGGTATCTACAATACAAATGCAAGAGGATGGAAAGTCTGTGTGTATTTGTTGGGTGCCTGGCCATATTGACGTTCATTGCCCGCCGATGAAGAATAGAGGCAAGGGGCCCAGTTAGATTTACCAACGGCAAACCGTGCAGTCCCCTGCCGAGACCATTACCCACTAATCAAACGACAGCTGCCCCTGCTATGGCATTCCTAGTGGCTGGCGCAGAGAAATAATTGTGAATAATCAAAGAAACCGTCTGACAGTGGCACTCGTCAAATTACGACGACCGCCGAATGGACGTCGTACTTTGCCGCATACGTATTGGGCAAACGAGACTTCCGACTATCTGCGGATGAGGCGTCCGCAACCCTATTGCGACGACTGCGTCGTACCACTCACTGTCTTGCACTTGATGGCCGAGTGTCCCACGAGCGGAGGGACTGCTATCCGAACCTGCATGGTCGGAATGCTGGCTCCATCCTACGAGGACTGCTTTCTGAGGGTCCTCGCAGCCAATTTAATAGAAATGCCTAAGACTTTTCTTACTAGATGTAACCTCTATCATAATCTGTGATGAATCCATTACGATAAATGCTATCGTCAACTACGGCTCTACCTTTTTCTTCGTGAATTACATGTACTCTGTGAAAAATTAATTATAATAATGTTCTCCTTAGAACTACTTTATAATTTAAAATGGAACAAATCCGCGCCCTAGCAGAGCACGAGCCTGTGGCTAAACACAGGAATAGTTCGACGACACGATATAGGCAGTGTGCCACTGAAGCGCTGGTAAAAACTTCTACTAGGCCTACTACTATTACATAGGCGGCAGTAGACGAACCAACAACCCATTCCCAAAGATACACCATGAAATACCCCCCGGCCCTCCGTGAGCTATTGCCATTATGTCAGTATGATATAGATGACTGAGGAGAAGAGAAGGAAAACTTAATGCGAGAAGCTATTGGATTGGGTTATCCCATCCTGTCATGTGGGGTGGTGCCCTGAGGGGAGCATTTGGGACGTCTGTCTGTCGTGCCCACTTTGCTTCCTACACATTTTATACTCCTACTGATCTTTCTTTCCATCTATGCTTTCCCGACTTTCTGTTCCCATGCACGTTGATTCTGCATGGGTACACCTTCCTGCCTGTGTTCCCAATTTCTATCGACCTACTTTATGTCCCTTGTTCTTTCCTCTCTAATATCGTTTCACTCGAAAACGGAGGCTGAAACTTCCTGACTGTAACTATGGCTCCCTGATTTAACATCTTCTTTGAAGCGAAGTCGTATTTACACTTCATCTTCAGTTCACAGCATATTTCACAAAATATATTTAAACATATCACTGTATTTTTTCGACTTCATTCTCCCAATCTCCGCTCCTGACAAGCCAGCTACTTCAGCTGCACCCATTCACACAACGCAGTAAAATGGTTGCCGTCAAGCACAGAAAGTTTGAGCGATGTCTGTTCCTGTGGTTTCACTCGCGTCAAGAATGTAACACTGTTTATATTTTTGGTTAGGATGAAAAGTGCAATCGACGAAGACCTGAGGTCCGGCTCTGCTATACTTCGACTCGTCAGTGTGACGTCATTCGGAGACATGCAGTCACGGATAAGTTTCATTTTAGTCCCATGGAGTCCCGTTTCACTCTTTCCCTCCTGATCCATATCAACGGTTCGACTTCGTTTCCACCTTTGTATGCTGAGGAGAAAACCTTATAGAAAAATTTGTTTCATGCTTCAATCGCAAGTTAATTAGAAATTTAAAAGCGAAGAAAAGAGTTAATAAAATCATTGTATACGTATAATTGAAAACGTTTCGGAGTCCAGCTCCATCATCAGTTCAATTATACGTATACAATGATTTTATTAACTCTTTTCTTCGCTTTTAAATTCCTAAGAAAACCATTCATCTCGTGCAACGAAACTGTTTATATTTTCTGGAAAATACTCGCCCTCAGGGGTGTATTCTGGCGGGCCTTATCCCTGTCAGAATATACAGGGTGTTGCGTAATTTGATGCACATATTTTAACCATTTATAGAGAAACTCAAAATAAAACGATTTAGGTACCTGAGCGACAAAAAACTCAAAACTCCTTCGTTTCCGAGAAATGATGACCTGAAATACTTAGGTAGCCTAAGGTAGGGTTCAGACGAAAATGAAAAGTTTTTTATGCGTGGACCGATTAGAATGAAACTTGGTATTGATATGTAAAATCGAAAAAATATAAATTATGCTGTTTTTTTCATTTTCCCCATAGAACACGAGTTATTCAAAGAAAACGACAGGAGTGGGCTAGGGAAAATCCTAGGTACTCTTCTTAGCAGTTTTTGACCTACAGAGATGATTAAATTATTTTTTTAGTATCAAAAGAACCGGAATTTAATTTTTTATAAAATAAAATTGTTCGGTTTGATTTTCGAATTAGGAAACGAGTGACAGCGCAGTTTTTGGAAAAACCTGCAATCTTTTTTTAGTTTTTTTAACTTTCTCTCAAAAACTGTTCCAAAAATCAAACCAAAAAATTTTACCCTGGTAGACGATCAAATCCCGGTTCTTTTGATACCAAAATCAGTTATGTAGCTCAAAAAATGTAGGAGTACCTAGGGTTTTCTCCAGCCCCCCTCCTTTTGCCGTTGTCTTTGAATAACTCGTTTTCTATTTGGAGAATGGAAAAAAGAACAGGAGTAAAAACATTTTTTTTCGATTTTACATTTCTAGGCCAAAATTTCTTCAAAATCGGTTCACAAATACTTTTAATTTTCGCCCGAACCCTGCCGTGGTGTATTTCAGGTCGTCATTTCTCAAAAACGAAGTAGTTTTGAGGTTTTCATCACTTATGATAATCTTTTGATTTTGAGTTTTTTATATATGGTTGAAATTTGTGCATCGAATTACACAACACCCTGCATATGGGCCTCAGGACTCCAAGGGATGTCCCTACAGTCTTCTCCGCGTGGGTGTTACAGCTGGCCACAGTTCCTGCGGAGAAGGTTAGTTTTGTTTGGTTAGGTAGGCTTTCAATACTTCCCCTTCTGTTCAGCGAGGTGGGTCACCGATAGAGGTGACCTACCTGTTCCACGGGGCTTCTTGCTTCTCCCGTGAGCAGGAAGCCTTTCACACGGGTACTGTCTTTCTTCTGTCTTCTTGTCTTTCGTCGCTCCCGTGTGCGGCGCGGTTGATCGCAAGCTTTAAGCCGGGCACCTCCAATTAAGGGTTCTCTTAGGTTCCCGTAGTTAATCTCATCTAAACGAGGCTGTGTTACCTCGCTGCAAAACCTTTTTGCCGTAAAACTAAAATAGGAGAACCTTTCTATGAATATAACGCAGCCTAGTGAGAATGAGGAAAGGCCTTCGTGACGTTTTTATTGCGCATTTATTTTGTTTCCTTAGCCCTAAGGGGTAGTATATTCTGAAAGGCCATATCCCTGTCTTAATAAATAGATATGGGCCTCCCCAACTCAGGGGTAAACCTGAGTGCCTTTTCTGCAGGGAATGTTGCAGCTGGCAGCTGGCCGCAGTTCCTGTGGACGAGGTTAGTTTTGTAAATTTAGGTAGGTTCTCTAAAGCGTGGTAGGCCGCTGATCGTGGTGGCCGACCTATTCCGTGGGGCTCCTACCGCATCCCGTGCGGGGGGCTGCGGAAAGCGCCGTCCGGGCGGGCCTTTCTTCCGTCTTCGTTTCTTGCCCTGTGTTGCACGGCTGAACGAAATCGTTCGGCCGAGCCATGTTGGGTTAGAGATACTCTGACCTTATTTCCTGTCAAAAAGGCTGCACTTGACAAAATTTGAGACACAAAACTCACATATGCGAGTTCGCCGACACTCACGACCTTCCGGCAGAAATACCGAGACAAAATATTTGACCTTCGGCGCAATGCGGCTTGGAATCGCTGCGCTACAATCGTTGTTATTACTCTTGATGTTTTGTATCCTTATTTTTCATGCTTCTTCTGATAATGCTTTGTCCTGATCTTCCTCTCCCCTTGTGACTTTCTGTCCCCATTAGCATTGATCTAGGGTGAAAACACCTATGCGAATGGGTTCTACGTTTTGGGCTACATTCTGCACATCTCTTCCTTTCTCTTGGGATCACAAATAATGGGGGCGAAGAGCAGTGGTGGCTCGTGGGGGGAGGGAGGAAGGACACTGCGGAACTACAACCACTGCAGTGCATCCGATATTCAAGAAAACTCAATGAGGTAATTGTTTCTGTTTCGTTAAAAAAAATACTCTATTGAATCAGGTAATGCGAGTTGCTGCAGTTCCATAGAGCCATCCTCCCACACCCACGAGGCTGACCCTAATTATACTCTGAAAATAATATCACTGAAGTCCTCCTGGGCGTGCACCTCCACCCGGACCATAAAAAATAGGGAAATGGAAAGATACGCTGTTCTTAAAGCAGTGTTCACACGTCCCTCATCTTGCTAATATTGGGCATTTCCGTCGTTTTTTTTATACTGTATACTCACTCCTATGATTGCATACTCCTGGTCGCACCATAAAGAAAATTTTAGGAATTGTTGTATCCAGCACAGTTCCATTCCTCCTCTCAAGTACAGTTAAAGCCTGGCTTTATCACTGTCGTTTCTAGCATATTTTTCCTGCGATCAAACGTACAAGTATTATGCATCCCTGTCGTTTCCAGCATATTCCAATTCCTGCAATCACGCAAATTCCAGGAATCCTTGTAATTTCTTTTCTTGAAATTTTGCCGCAAGAAAGAATTTCCAGTTGCATTGTGCGCGGCATCTGTTGAGAAGCTATTGTGCATTCGCTGGCCACGCACTGAAGAAGCGGCTCGCCTCCAAATGCACACAACGAAGGCGCAATCAACGGCAACGGATTTAACAATAGCACAAGATCCTTCCGAGATCCAAAGTTCTGTCGGGCAGCAAAATGACACTCGCGATTGTGTGTATGGAGGAGAGAGGAAGGAAACCGGTACTATGGAATTCCTTCCATGCTTGAGCTTGGAAGCAGAAATTTTGCAATGATTTCCATGCACGGAGAAGGAAGTAGAAATTCTGCGATATTTTCTATGCCAGGGCAATGACGTGGAAATTTTGAAAATATCTTTCCTCGTTGTCAAGCGCAGGAAGCTAAAATTATGCATTTCATTTCATCCTGGAGGAAGGAAATTGAAATTCTGTTAGTCTTGCCAGGCTGGAAGAAGCACGATATTCAGCAACTCTTTGCATTCCACAGGCGGTAGATCTATGGGCATGTTCGATTGGGCTCCAAAATTAAACGTACGGGGCTTGACTTACCCGAAATTTCAAGCAGGTGCCCCGGCTCCAACCTGCTTCATTGAGTTTCAAGTATTGACCCGTAATCGGCTGCAGCTGAGTCTTCAAAAACTCAGTCTTGCTCCGTAAAGTGCAGTTTTGAGCAGGCCTATCATAACTGCGTTGCTTCTAACACGATTTAATGTGATAATGCCAAAGTTTGTAACTGAAGTTCGGATAAGCTAAGCCTCGAAGGCTTTATTTTGG
>LQNS02278171.1:24859662-24882289 GCA_001587735.2 Parhyale hawaiensis | reverse complement strand
CAGTCGGAACTGCGGCAAGCTGCAACATGTCCAACGGAGACGGCACTTAGGACCCTCAATCTTTAGGCAGGTAAAGGGCCTAAACTAAAGAAGAAAAAGATGTCGAAAACAATGTGATATATACGTTACACGTTGGCGTAATATTGTGATTCCTCTTAGGACAAATATGGAGTACAATTACACTTCAGAATAAACATAGTAAATCTACAAATGCGCTGCATGTATATTGGGCACAAGAGACATACTCACGACTATCTGCGGATGAAGCGTCCGCAACCCTACTGGGAAGACTGCGTCGTACCCCTCACTGTGTTGCATTTGATGGCCGAGTGTCCCACCTTCTCCGACGAGCGGAGGGACTGCTTTCCGGACATGCATAGTCGGAATTCTGACTCCATCCTCCGAGGAATGCTTTCGAGGGACCTCGAGGCCAATTTAATTGAAATGCCCTGAAGAATTTTCTTATCAGATGGGACATCTATCACAAACTGTGATGAATCCATCACGATAAATGCTATCGTCGACTACGGCTCTAATTTTCTCGCTGTGAATTACATATACTATGTATAAAATTAAATATTGATAATAAAGTTTTCCTTACAACTATTTTATAATACAAAATGAGACAAATTCCGCGCCCTAGCGGCGCACGAGCCTGTGGTTAAACACAGGAATAGTTCGGCGCGACATAGGCAGTGTTCCACTGAAGCGCTAGTTAAATTCCTACTACTACTACAAATATTATGGGTACTATAAATACGAATGTATAAACACTTGAAATGTTGGTCAAACATTCCTTCAACTCAACTATGCTTTTATGCAATACAGTTAAGTCTAAAATATTACTGAGGCTAATAGTGATAGCTTGAGAAACGTATCTGCACAACAAAAACTTTTTCGAAACTTAGCAAAAATTAATATGAAGTTCAACAATAATAAATTTTACTTGGTGTTCCATGAACCATGTTAATATCTGCTGTTTGTTTACTCAAATATATGTATATGCTACTGACCCTATAGCTCTAGACACCATAATCATATTTGAGTAAGGTATACATCAAAATCATTCCCCTCTTTTTTGGGGGGGAACTTCCATCTCAAAAATAATTTTGTCACTTTTTCTTGTCTTTTCTATTTAAAGCAGAAGTGAGCTGCTAACCTCAGTGGTAATTTTTTTGCGCTCATTTTCTTTTTTAGTACAAAGATATCCGTGAGTTATGATTAGCGGACTGTAATGCCTATGAGTGATGAAAGAACTTCTTGTTCAAGTGGACGAGTTCCTCTGGTGAAACGGTTAACTCATAAGGACCAGTTTGCTGCATAAGCGACGATTTAAACAATGCTATAGTTATGAGACTGCGAGAAACTATCGTTTCGGTTGATTCGATTAATGCTGTGCCTTGAAATCGTCAACTGTATCTGCAATTTAAAGTGTCTCTACCAGAGCTGTGTATTTAAATGTCTCGATTGCAGCTGCTGATGTAAGTATACTGACTGCAGCAGCAGATGTGAGTATCCGATTGCAACTGGTGTAAGTAGCTTGACTATGGATGCATAGTCATGTATACTCCTTGAAGTTGCAGGTGCAAGTATTCCGACTGCAGCTGCAGATAGAGGTATTCCAGCAGCAGCTGCGGAAGAATGCTGTCATCGATTGGGGGAGTTTAAAAAAATTACCCTAAACTCATTAAATTTAACTTCTCCGGAACATCAGTAATGAACGCTTGTTTCACTGCTGCAGATCGAGTGTTAGGCTTTTTTCTCAAACCGATTACTCTTGCGACGGCTTCTAAAGTAATCCTGCTCTGCTGGACTACCTCAATGGAGCTGTTTCACATGACTTCTCTTTAACCATCCAGGCCGCTACCATGAATTTAAAAGCCCCCGACTGCAACTGCAAATTTAAAAGCCCCCGACTGCAACTGCAAATTTAAATGTCCGACTGCAACTGCAAATTTAAAAGCCCCGACTGCAACTGCAAATTTAAAAGCCCCGACTGCAACTGTAAATTTAAATGCCCTCGTGGTCCCATATTCTCAGCTGCAACCGCAAGTCCTGCACGCAACACCTCCGCCCGTTGCGCCGGAAGTCTCCTACCGGTGACGGAAACAACTAATAATAACGCGAAGAAATATCAGGTGTAATGGCGGAAACTCTTCCCTAAGGTGGTGGGAAGGCAAACGTTACAAAAAGACATGTGACCCTCTAAATTTAGAAATTTTTTATGGAGGCCGTCTTACCTGATCTTCACTGACATTCATTTCACGTCTACGGAAGGTGAGGACTTCCTCTGGATGTTGTTTAGGACGAGGCGGTCATGCGTATTGAGTGCGAAAACGCTAAAAACGCCCAAACTCTGCACGAAATAACAGCATAAATGTTTCGACATTGTTCGTGTTGATCTAGATGTTACTTTTTAATTACTTCATTGGAGATTTAATATCTGCTCTGTAGGATTAAGTGTGAATCCGATGGAAGTATTATAAGTTCAGATTTGAGTTGAAGCTATCTCAAGCGAATCGGTTGGTGATTACCTGCTAAATTCCGAACCGAAATTGAGAATCGAATGCCCTACGATGAAAGTTCCGTAAAAGCTCCAACGAAGTGAATTGGACTTTTATATCAATCGCAGTGAGCGATTTGCACCAAGTCTGTAAAATGCCTTTAATTATTAAACGTATATACATAGCAGTTCTTAAACCGCAACTAATCGCCAGAAAATAGGCCATAAAACAATAATCATTATAAAAATACTTAAAATGTTGATCTATGCAGCTACGATCCTCGCAGCTCGTAACCTCACCTATATAGGTACGTAGCCGTGTTGACTTGCAGGGCTGTGGTTTAACACTAGTAGTCCGAGAGGTCAAACAAATTACGTTAAATTGGAAGTCGTGATTGAAGAGAGAGATTAGCGTCTCTAAGTCTCTGCTGAGACTCAGAAATATGCCTGCTGATTGGTTGGCAGTTTGTGTGCGTGCTGACCCGCTCTTCTGACCTTATACCTCCTCAGGTTACGAAGGCTGTTATATTTTCCTTAAAGTTTTATAAAAATATCAGGTTCATTTTCAGCACCAATTTAAGTTTTAAAGTTCAAAATACAAATTGATCGTTCTTTACAGAATGTTGTGTTTTAGATATATATATATATATTTTACATACATATATATGAATTTCTTGAAATATACGTTGACACCCAGGTATATTCATGCTAGTAAACATATTAAACATAAAACCCAGAAGACTTTTGAAAACTACCTTAGCATATATATATATGTATACCGGATGATCTTTATGCAATGTTGACTATATTAAATGTATTCGAAGGAATTTTAATATACTAGCTTATATACTGTATATGTCGATATGTATTTTACAATTTATGGAGCCTATAAATATAGGCCTAGTGTTAGTGCTGAGAGCGCTACTAGCTGAAATAATGCAACCATGCATTTTTTTGCTTTTTTTTAAGAATACGGGCTGCGAAAAACTTTAAAACCCTCTCCATCTATCTATTATTTTTGTTTCCAGAATTAATTTCAAATGTAAGTAAGTTCCTATCCTGGTTGTCATAGTTTTATTTAATTTTAAATCAAAAGAGTCCTAATGTCTTGAAACTGCCAGATACGATTAGCTCAGATTGGATACCTACCTGCTGACGGACCTACAGCCCCATTGCCAAAGAGCAGGAGGGACTCATGTTCCGGCCCTCTGTGAGCTATTGCAATGTGGTTAATCGTTCGTTCGTTCGTTAAGAGCAGTGGTTCCCAAACTATGCCATGCCTGGCACCCCGGGAGAACTTCTTACATGTTCTCGCACCCCCTACAAAATTAAGTACCTACCCATATGATGACGTATGGAATTTATACTAACTTTTGTGCCAAATATTTAAGTTAATTTGTGAATGACTGCGAAAAAAAATAGTATTTCGCACCCCTGAAAAGATCCTCTCGACCCCCTAGGGGGTGCATGCACCCCAGTTTTGGTCCCCTAGTTTAGAATTTCATCAAGGATGATGAGACAAAATTCAAATACCGCAATTCGCGGCTATATTTTACATTGTTTTTCTATCATTTCATTTGGGCCTCCAGAGTGTCCTTCTTGTCCTACAATCAATATAGTTGCACAAAAACATGCATCAAATTTTCTACGAAATTTGTTTTTGCTCTCTGAAGGATAAAACTTTGAAAGAACGTTGGTTAAATGGCTGTTAAAAGAGCACATGAATTCAACCGGCAAACGCCCGCATGTGTCAGAGGCACTTTTGGAGTCAAGTTTATCGTCTTTAAAATGCAATCAATCAAGTGAGTTTTTTTTTTTACAGTAATATGGCATTCTACGAAGGAATCATATAGTTAATAACTTTCATGTTTTCGATTTATTCTTGTCTTCTTGTCTACTACCAGTGACCTGATATCCTCTATAATTTCAAACCGCTGCAACAAAATAGGGTTTAGATGCGTATGATTAAACGCCGGGATAGAAGAACGTTTTATGAAGATTTGTTCGGAAAACATTAAAGCATTAGAGAAACAAATTACTTTCCTTCCGGTGAAGTAATATGAAAGCAAAAGTCTATACATAATACGCAGAAGCCATACAATTGCTCGAGGTAAAGAAATGTATCAGCTGCTTATACGCTGCGTGCGTTACAGCAGTATACGAAAGTGTCGCGTCCGACGCGCGTTAATTAACTAACTGAGAAAAAAATTACCTAACCCCTTTTTCCACTCCTAAACTGTTTTTCGGAACGATCTTGTTGAAGCTGGCTAATGTTATATCCAGGATTTTTTCCAATGATCCGGTAGTTTTCACAGTTAGGGTCGGAGGATCTGTTAACGACGCGTACCATTGCACCCGACGGCACAGCTTAGGGCCACATTTTATCGACACTCTCCGAAATAATGACAAAATTTTATCCTTCAGAAAGCCAAAAAAAAGTTAGTAGATACCTTGATGCGCGTTTTTTTTTTTTTTTGCAGATAAAAAGATTGTAGGACACTCTGGAAGCCCAAATAAAATGATGAAGAAAGAATGCAAAATAGCGTACAAGGTTTTTATGACGTTAGAAGCCTATTTGCCATGATGCACTTGAGCTTGGCCGCGACCCGTGGGTTAACCTGTTGAGTCTATAATCATTCTTGGTATTTCATGGTGTCGGAAAGTTACCGGCTGTGTTAATTTACTTAATTCCTGCTGTAGTTCGTTTTCTGTGTACAATAATATACATTTTGTACTGTACTGCCTATCATAGTATCACTTGAGTGGGCAGTGAATTTAAACTCCTGGGTCCAGTGAATTTCGACCCCGCCAGTGTACTAAATGATTACAAAATGTAAAAATTATTACGTGTCGCATAATGTATGCATACGTATTTCATTATTATTAGTTTACTTATAAATATATATACCTATTGCAGAAATAATCACCTCGCTTATAACAAGACCCTGAGGAAATAATATCCTGACTCAAATTTTTCGAATAATATATACAAGAAAAATATATGCAAGTATTTTTCTTTTTACCAACGTCAGAGCATAACAAGCGCCATGGAGCTCGACACAGCATGAGCAGCACGGCTTCACATGTTACATCGACACAGTAGAAGTTCGTTACAGCACCGGAAATGCCCCCACCCCTCCACACCTGACTCGCACACTCCCCTTCCCACTCCTACCACTTGTTCCTCCATCTCCTCCGCCTTTCCCCCCATCCTCTTCCATCACCTCCTCCACATGCCACACATGTAACCTTCATGTAAATGCATGATCCAGCTTTTTTTAGTATACCCGATGTTCCAAATAAGGAAAGTAATTTTTCTTTTCCGAATTAATTTAACTCTCTTCATGTGTGAAAGCTTTTATTGATTAGAGTAAGCATGATCCTCCCATTAAGTATTGCTCGGCTACGAAGGTAAAACTTTTGATTTTGTAAACTAAGTTCAGTTTCGTACGACAGTATTTTTGGAAGCTTTTGTTTAGATGAATGGTCCTCCAGTTACTGAGGGAGGGAAATAACTTCTTGATTTACAAATTATTCGTTTTTTTTATAAGTGAAGACGTTTTCAGTAATCAGGTTACCTCAAATGGCGTGCAGGTAATTAATACTGTTGTTTGGATTATAAACTAATTTCCGTTTCTTGATATCTGAGTGTTCCTATGAGTATGTGCTGTGCTTCAAAAATTTGGACAGATAAATGACGTTCTATTTTGTCAAAAAAATCCATCATCATATGTGAGAGATGACTATTTCAATATTAGGTCTATCTCATGGGTAATGTCGCGAACATTTTTTTATTTTAATTTCTCTTATAGATATCTCGTGCCTGAAATTTTACCTTCTGACGATATACGGATCCTCTTCGCACGCGATTTTCAACATCCATTCACGTGAATAAATTACGGGAGGTAACGATATAAATATTACCATTGCAACAGACGTCAGTCACGGAGCTGCGTACAGGTGCAGCGGCTGATAACGCAGGTGTGTAACCATCGGTGCACTCGCTGCATTGCACCATCCTATATTCCGACGTCACACGGGAAACTGCTGAGATTTCCCATTGATTTCCAACAGATACGCATGGCTGTCAGTCTCACCACCAATCTTCGGCGGAAGTAGGTACGTTGAAAAGGATTATATCTGTGGAATAAAAAATTGGTCTTCTCTTGCACCATCCTAGCTGTGGAATGTTGTGACGTCAGAGTAACGGTTCTGAATTGACACTATAATAACTAGTTGATAAATGGGTACAAGTAATTTAAAAATCGTGCAATGCTGTTTAGCATACAATTCTATAGCGTGCATTAATATGGGACATATTAAGTATGCATTATATGTTTACCATATAGCTAGCGGTAGATTATTTACCGAACCAACGAATGCCGCATGCCGCTCTCCTTTCTTTTTATTATTGTTTTTTTTAGCTGCTTCTTCATCAGTCGCATCTTGATATAAACCCTTCCTGCGTGCGGTTGTAGCCCTTACTCAGTTTTGGATGCACAAAAAAATCATTTATTACCGTGAAATGTTTTTTTTCATAAACTATAATGAATAAGGCTAAGCCGTGTTTATGATAGCATATGAAGCGATAATATACTAGCTGATTTAGACGGTGTCTCCAGATGTTTCTTACTTTCAAAAAGCAGCAAAGTAATGCTCATTGCAGCCCACCGTAGCTTAAATGGAAACTGGCTGTATTAGGATTATCGTGGCGGATGCTGCTGAGTCTGTGTGTCCGCATCTATCTCTCCAGGCGAGTGAACTGCGAATGAGAAGCGTCGCGGGGAGGCTGCACTCTGTTCGAGTGGTGGTGTCTGCCCTAGCGGGCGGTACATCTCTGGATGAACTCGAGCTGCTGTTTAAATTTATCTATTTGTTTATGCAAAAGTTGGGTGTTCTTGTTATGCGAAGTATTATATAAGGCATTGCAGCTCTCGACTGCTTTTGCTATGTGCCTTAGTTTTTCCCAGAGACTTGAATGCTTGTTTTCAGATATAATCTGCCTGTCAAACTAAATGTAACTCGCTATAAAGGCGGCTGTGTTTCCTGTTATGAAAATACCATTCATACTTTACACAGATTTCAAATTTAATTGATTTCTCTAATTTTTATCTCCAGTCAACTCACAATAAAGGCGGTTTTACCTATGTTTGTACTCTCACTCGCGCCACTTGTCGAATAGAACGTGTTTCCACAAACCCCACAAGAAAGTCTGGGCGTGCTGTGCCCCCTATATACGAGTAATGTGTTCCTAGGGCATCAGATAACACCAGGTTTTTCTGGAGTTTTTACGTTGTGGGTTGTCGGTGCTGACGTAACACCTCCTCCCTCTCCATCTTTTTATGTGCTGTGCTTTGTTTTTTTTTCTTCTTTTTTGTCTCCACACGACACTGGCGCGAGAGTAGATATCAAGTATACCCACGAGGGCGGGTTGGTCGCTGAAGCTGAAGTTTGCTGCTATACGCTGTTATGTTGCAACTGACACTCTTGTTGTTTCTGTTTACATCTTTCCCCCAGCCTTTACATACTGACGTCTTTCGTTACAGTATGTCCTTTGTTGCTGTTTACTTTTTTTGTATCAATAAGCTACTAATAATCGTGTTATTTTTCTCTCTCGTAACAAATTAAAAATTGGCGTACGCTGTTCGTGGATTGAACACCCAACACCATGGTTTCCAATTTTTCAATATTTTGTCTCTCTTCGACAAGGTTAGTCATCCAGAAACTTGTCACTCTCCAAATATTAAGATTAGTCAAAGCACTATCATATACACCGAAGTGTGCATGAACATATACTATATATGAAGTACTACTGTATCTACACAGTTGTGTTTTTCATATCCGGCTACACCAGTTTCATTTACAACAGGCAGTATAAATTATCTACATACATACATAAAAGAGACAGTATTGAGCATTGTAATGTAATAGAATTTAACTTCTCAGTATCAGTGATATGTAAAATATCTGCGACATGAAAACAGTGTCACTACCTTTAAATTAAGTCAGTCTTGTTTCGCTGCTAGTTATACATACTTCTTTGTGTGATTCGTCTGAAAAATAACTACCACATGGAGCGGCAAACATCAACTTTAACTTACTTCTATATTATTTCTTTGTTGTTTTTACTCCTCAGTTTCCTTGTCTGTAGAATATCTGCACCCTGGAACGATAATCATTAGCTCTAAATTACTCCTGTTTGCTTCTTCGTCATTTCTTTAAGCCTGGCGTCAGAGTAATTAAGTTTCGATACAAGAAAAAAAAATCAGACATTCTAAGCTACGACACGGTAGTCAAATACAAAGATGCTCGGCCCTCGGTGGCGCGTAGGAAAGGCGGGAGAAGGTCGACGTAATATGAACCCCTACTCCACTTACCTTCCTGCCGAGGCGGTTCAGGTGTCGTAGTAAAAACCTCCCTGCCGATGCTGCTGCTCATCATGCCTCTTTCTTCCTCTCGAACCGTAACCTTGATGCTGCGTCCTCAGAATCGTGGCTGGTTTTCGCCGTCGAACATGTCCAACAGTTCAAATCTTGATATACTTTGCCATCAAAATAGAGGGTAATTTTTACTCTGTTGGATAGGCTTAGTAATCAAATCATAAAACTGTGTCCTTAGACTGAGGCTCGTTTTCGAAGCCGCATGTTCTTGATGATAATTTTTTATATGCTGTATCCTCTAATTTGGGTGTAGTTTTCGTTGTCGTTCCTATTCAAAAATTTAATCTCTATGCTGTGTCCTTGAAATTGAGTCAGGTTTTCAACGTCGAATGTACTTGATAGCCACGTCTTGACGACGTGTTCTCGAAACTTCAGCTGGCTTGCGACGTTGGAGCTGATTGAGCAATGAAACTTGATTGTCGTCAGTGCAGCAATTTTAAGCCGTCGGGCCCTTTTCTTAAACCCAATACTTCAAATTAAGGCTGGCTTTCACGGCTGCCCATTTTGGAAATGAAACCTTGATGCGGTATTCAATAATCGATGACAGAAATTTCGCACTTTGGACACGTTCATTAACAAATGCACCGTCCTCGAAACTACAGCACTTTCGGCCATCAGTCTTCAAACACGTCTAAATCAGGCACGTCGATGAATTAAACTTTACACAATGTCCCCAAAATTACGTCCTTGGCATGGATTTATTATCAATTTTTGATGCTACATGTTTCAAATAGTGTCCTTTCTTTCTTTGATCATTTTTGTTCTTTATAGAACTAGAGTATATGTATACGTAGTACGGTATAGTAATCGTAGGGGTAGCATAATAGCGTAGTTCACCTGGAGAAAATAGTGAAGGGTGGAAGTATCAAAAAAGGTTCTTGCTGCCAGTGATATGAAAGTTATCAAGTTTAAAAATTTGCTGGATTCTCTTTTAAGAAGAGTACCAGATAGACCAGTGGTCAGTGGTTACATTCACTGTGGAGATAATTCGCTACTGACTCTCTCTCTCTCTCTCTCTTTGGTCGCTAATTGCGGCCCCACAGAATATACCCAGCACCGTGACTCCACACGCGTGAGGTGGTGTGAGGAACCTCACCTGGACTTCGTCCGAAGACCCACAAGTTACACAAAGTGAAGTGTTGCTGTTATTTTCTCATTCTGTAGCACACGCAGTATGCTTTGAGTGTACACAGAATGAAAATGGTCTCAAGTAATGAGTTCTGCATTTTACACGCATTTTTTGAATTTTTCGAGTACGGAAGTGATCACGGGACAGACGTATTCGATTCGGCCACTTGGATCGGGAGAACCTATTCTGCTTAACCCTTGTCCAGGCATCAATCCCGATCCTTAGATTTGCCATTTTTCGTTGTATTTTAAGAGGCGTTCTTTGCAAACTGATTACTCTTAAGCTTTCAATCGTCTTAGAAGCAGTTGCAAAGTGATTGAGCTTGAAACTCGATCCGTAGTGGTGAATCGATCTCTCACGATTGTAGTTCCGGAAAAGTTAAAGCTAATCGTTGGATTATGTGAATTCAGGTACATGAATTAAAAGCACCCAATACCTAATCTCCAAAGTAGAGCTCATCCCGATATATGTGAATAAATTGACATAATGGGCGCCTCTGGGTGAAAACGATTGGTTCCTAGATAGTGCCAGGCATACTTTACGGCATGTGTTGGGTTAACTTAGGTTGAGTTTAGTTTGGGCAGTTTTGAATGAGTCGTCCAAGTCGATCTAAGCCAAGCCCGCTTGACTTGACTTGTCCCAAAATACATACAGAAACGTTTGCTTCGTCACTGTGAATCGCGTCGTAGGTGCTAAAAGCATCCCGATTATCTTGAGCCAATTAAGATCTCACTGTTAATTGACTGAGAGTTAGAGCCTGGAACATGAATCAACACGTCGTCTGAAAATTCGGACCAATCAACTCTCGAGGGCTCAAGTTCGCTGGCCAATCAGACGCGTCCTTACAATAGGTTAGGTAAAGTTAGAATAGGTTAATTAAGAATAGGTTAGAGTGGTTTCAGTTCTGCTACAATACGCAAGCAACTTAACTGATAGATGTACACATTGCATCTGAGAGTCAGGTAGGCCATATAATATACCGACACCAAATTATTTCACTAGTCTATCTACGGGGCTGTTTAAAATTTATGCACCAAACTAGAACACCCTGAAAGCGCATACCTCCGCCAAGCGAGGCAACGGTAACGAAAAATTCAAATTGGCTCTGAAACCATGATATTCTCTGTATCAATTCCCAAATCTAATCATTTGTGCCTTTTTATAATAATAACAGCTTATGCAATTTTCTTGAAGATCCATTCATAACTTTTTTGAGTTTTGCTGCTAACAGACATTATGACAAACATAAGTCAAACATACAAACGAACCAACTGATCTGCACCAAAATTCAATCAGCTATCTTTTAACATTACTAACAACTCCTATACATTTGATAAAAATCCATTAATTACCGTATTATCTAAGTTATTGTGCTAACGAGCATGAAATTAAACACAAAGACAAGCGAACGAACTTACAAACAAACGGATCATTACAAAAATTTGGTCATTTACTCTTCGTGATATGCCTAACAACTCATGTGAATTTCATAAAAATCCGTCCATAACTTTTTGAGTTATGGTATTGAGAAAAATGAGACAGACTAACACACAAACAAACGGAGGGACGGATCTTCACCAAAAGTTAATCATCTTTTTCTCCTAACATACCTAACAAACCCTGTAAATGTCATCAAAATCCGTCGATAGCTTTTTGAGTTATCATGGTGACAGACAGAATAACAGGCAAAGAGGAGACAGACAAACCCGACGAAAACATAACCTCCTTGGTGAAGGTAATTATTACAGTAAGCGTTCACGTTCCTACGACCAGCAATGAATACTGTGCGTGCCTATCACCACATCGCCGCGTATACTTACGCCTTAAGGCCCATAACTACTTTAAATGAATGCTAAAAAACGCCTTTCCCGATTCTTATCCTAGACTTTCTTTATGGCCCGCTCCGCTGCTTGTTTCAGTTGTAGTGACATAAAAAATCCTCTCTTTTCCCGCCCTATAAATAAGGCGTTTGTTTAAGTAACTTAACATTTCAGGCCGCTGTGATCGTATGTTTGAGGTGCATTTGCATATCTTGATAATCTCACTTTAGGTTTTTCTGTCGTCCACTACAGTTGACGCTCATTGATTTTTTGCAGCGCTGACACTTTGTATTGTGGGCAATTGGGGCTAGAAGTGCCACGGTGTGGGGTTCACACGGCGCCAGATGAACGTGCGGTCTTTGCTAATCGTCCGAATGCCTTGCTGTATCTATTCCAGTAGCGGAGAAGTAACGGAGAAGAAAACTGACTCGACGGCTAAATATTTTAGAAACTTTTTAGTATAGACACACGTTGTGTTTTCAGGGGTACAACGAAACATTTGAATGAATAGCTTAAAGAACAATTTCATTTGAATGTCATGTAAATTCGCTTCTTCAGTGAGTGGTGCAATACTTTATAGGTATACTATACTGTCGTAACCTCTCTTTCAATCTTACGGTGTGCTTTTTAAATCGTTCAAGTTTTGATGGAATTACTCAGAGCCTGTCCCGATGGCCATCGCCGATAATACGAAGGCGATGGAGTGAAAACCATCGCCATCGGAAAAACTACGATGGAACATCGCAAAAATCCATCGGCGATAACGATGGTCCGATGAAAATTGTATCAAACAATCGGCGATGGCCATTTTCTCCATCGGCGGCGATGGTGTAATGAGGAAGAAATGGTCCAATGAAATGGCTGAACATCCCATCGGCGATGACATACGATGGGCATCGTCATTAGTTGTACTTCCGATGAAATAAGGCTAAGACTACAGAAAAACAGCCTTACGAGTTTGAAACATTTTTTTTAATAATAATAATAAAACAAAGAGTGGGTTACAATGTTTATTTGGTGAATTTTTTGAAGAGGTCAGTAATACCATTTAGTATTTTTGTTAACATACTCAGGGACAAAACGGTATTCATGAAAAACGTCTTTGAATGCCTTATTTTACCTTAATATGTCAACAAACATACTAAATGTCATTACTGACCCCCTCGGAAAATGACAGTTTGTTTTAATACATTCCCCAGATCTAACAATGTCAATTACTATTAAGGTTTTGAAAGGCCATTAGATTTGGAGCATATTAGCTACTAGACAATAAATAATCAAACTTTGTAAAACAAGTTTTATAATTAACCCTTAGAACCTGGGCTGTACATTTCGCACCTTTCATTAGGTAGGAATAGTATTACTGGTGTGAAAATCGCACAGGCTGAAGTTATAAGAGATGCTGCTTTTATTCGATGTTCTTGGTGTGAGATGTTTGTATTTTTAAAATGTGTTAATACGATGGTCCATCGCCGATTGTGACGCCCTACGATGGCCATCGCCAATGGTTGTTTCATCGTAGGTCATCGTCGATGAAAATTGGCGTTATTTCATTTCGATGGCGATGGAGCGATGGTATTGCATTCTCCATCGTAAGTGTCATGGCGATGGCCATCGTACCATCAATTTTGCCATCGTAACATCCTACCATAGTGGGAGATGCCGAGCTCTGGCATTACGTAATGTAATAACAAGTAATACAAGACTGCAATTGAAGCAAACTTTAAGTTAATCCTGTTTGAATATTTTTTAAAGAGTATCCACAAAATATGGGACCACTGTTCGTTACGGTACGAGTCAATATAATGGTGTAATATTTTAATGGAACATCTTGAAAATTTCGGGCCAGACACGAGCTTCGTACATGTGTAGTAATAAGATTTTTTTTTTTCTAGAAGCATCTTTACAATTGTACAAATGAAAGCGTAACTGGTTGAGCGAAATTATTTCTTTGTTATTGATGGATCTGAGAGGTAGTTGCAAAGCAAATGTTCTCTCTCTTTATATGACAGAGCGTATTCTACCATGTTCTATTGAGTTACGTAGGTTATCCTAAGTTTTTTTTTTAATCAACTGAAAAACATGAGTGGCAAAGCTTGCTTGCTTTTTTTAATACCAGATGTAACTCAACATATACCCAGTCGCCAAGCCCAGTTGCCTATGCTTGTTCTTTATATGGCAAGGGGCTGTCTCCAAAGATCCCGGCACAGGCAATTTACTTGACAAAATACAGTTCATAATGAGGTTCCCCGACTCTGGCTGTCATCATAATGATGGCTGAGCGCCAAGCCTCCGTGTGGACTAATTGCCCTTGATCTGGTCAGGAGCCGGACCACAGTCTTTGGCGTGGAGGTTAAATAGATATTTCAATTTATATAAAACCTCCTTGCGGGGGACCATGACAATTGCCGTACACATAGTTCAACGCTGAATCGATAATCTTACTGCTCCTGTTCATGGACAGCACTTTGCCATACTCTGCAACCGGCCGGCTTTCAAGCATCATGACCGGTAATCCTAGTGGCAGGATGCGTCCTATTTAGCCCTGATCTTGACGAGTATTCTCCCATATTCTGTAGCCTGTAAGCGTATAAGCACCGTGACCGGCAGTCTTTGATCTAATGTGCGACTGACGTTGTGTCTCTTATGTTCTTCAGTCTGCGAACTGGTAAACACGGTAACCTGTAGTCCTAGTTACATCTAGACTGAAGCCTATAATGTCCCTGATCCCGACGAACACCTACCCAAACTCTGCAGGTTGGGTTACACTCACCGCATTAGCGGTCGGTCATAGCGGATCAAAAGTTCCGCGTGGAACGGACCGATGATCCCCCCTGTCAACTCTGCAGACTGTGTGAAAAGTCTGTTCGTCGCCTCTTCTCGTGCTCTAGTCACCCCACTGATCTTTCGGTAAGTAGTCTCTGGGTGGACCCGCTTCGGGCTGAGCGTTTCCTCACTTCTCTTCCTCTCTTCGACTTTCTCCCCCCTCTGCCCAGGCCCCCTCCGGAACCTCCTACCTACGTTGGCATAGGTGGACCCTGACGATGGCAACGAACAATTTATCCTAAGAGCTATCATTGACCTCACTAATTAGGAAATACTGAAGAACTTGTGGCTTTTGATAGACAAAACATTGAACGATCAACGACTTATCATCCGAATCAGAATTTTTGGCTGCCTAAAAAACTGTTTTGCGGTTTTTGCTTCTGGGGCTGCCAAGAATTCTGTTCGGGTCTCAGCATATTATTCTGCTGCTTCATAATTTCCAAGAAAAACTAAATGTAATTAAATTCCGGATTTCGCATTTTGTTCGTGTTTTTATTGTATTATATTTTTAGCTTCTTATTTGCTGTCAGTTTTTCATAGTGTAGGAATCGTGTTCTCTATTTTTGTTAGTTTACATTAGCTAATGTCCACCGTGCCTATGTGTTTGTGAAAAGCAAATTGTTTGTAAATATTCACCATCTAACATAAAGATGAAAGTAATTTTTTAAACAATTAAAACAAATTATTTTGAATAACAATATAAAGAAAATACTTTAAAAATATATAGTGAAATAGATTTTGTTTTAATAAAGCTAAAAATCATATTTAATTAAAATGATAAAATATTTTAAAAACCGCTCAATATACTGTACATACATAGATCCGAAGCGTAGAGTTAGGGACTCGAGCTTGGGATGAACAGATCACCACGCCGCCACTGTACCATCATATATATCGAATACATGCATAAATATAAATATATTAATATATTATAGTTTCAATTAAAGACATATATTTCCTTTTAGCCTGTTTTATTAACATATTCTTAGAATTGTTCTACATATTTCATTTCAGCTGTGCTTCCAGCTGCGTACTGTATATATATATATATATATACTAGTGAAATATCTTAAGATAATTTTGCTAAAAATGCTTAATAAGAGCTAAAAGGTACTAATAGCTAAAAGCTACTAATAGCTACATCTCAACTTAACCCTGTTTCTTACGCTAAGCCATATAGCCTATACAGAAAACTGGCTCGTTTCATCCATATATCATCAGGAACTTCTGTTCTTTTTTTTTTTAACTTCTGAACAGCCGAAGCACTTTATTTGGCTTTCTATAAGGAGCACAAGAGAGTGTTATCGTTAGCGGGACTCAACTCCAGAAGTAAACAAGGTAGACCGAGGACAACAATGGCGGACCTGTTAACGGGCGAGCCCATCTCTGTTTGTTGACATGTAGACATGTGTAGACTTCACAGGGGACGTCCTACCACTTCCTGTTGCCTGTCGCACCTCTCGTGCAAATAGAAGACTCCGAGTTCAAAGGTTTTATGTGTTTATTTTTGTTCTTTATATAGAAATCCCTATTTTTATAGGTTCAGCACTTAACTTTATAATCAAATGGTTTTTTTTTTTTTGTAGTGGCGTAATATTGTGTCGTCCAGTAAATATTTGAATGTTTTAGATGAATCTTCTTACACTCCATATAATATTTCTGCCTGGGTATTGTACCATCTAAAAAGTCAATGTTAAAATGTGAAAAAATTCATCCTTCAGTACGCAGCTTCCCACGCATGTTGCTAAATTTGCCCATTGAAGTCTAGTTTACATTTATTTTTACGTTATATACTGCACTTCAAAATCTGGAGCTATAATTTCTATGAATATCCGTAGCCTTTCTATATAGTTATCCAAAAATACTGTGTAGTAATGCTATACACTAGGCACAGTTGAAAGGTCCCATGTCCATTTTGTACTCATTTATGATTGAAAACTAAGTTGAATTATTATCGCACGAGCAAAGACTGCCTTGGGAACAAATCGAAGAACGCTATTCTCTTAAGCAATCAAAATACCTACAATCGTAGTGTTAAAGGATCAGCTATGAATACCCCAGCACAGTTTGACGAATGGGTGAAGCTGTTGCATCTTCAGGCCTGCTTGGTAACTGAGCACAGGAAGAACACATGTGCGTGAGCAGACGACCGTTAGAAGCCGTCGAACAGGTTGTCAAGGGTCAGTGCAGAAGCCTTTGGCAGTCCTAGTACTTTGTGCCATACTTGTCAGGTGCAACAATTTAAAGGTCCCACCGAGACACTGTCAGTTCCGCAGGAAATAGGAAAGGAAGAGCATTGTTTGCATCAGGGGAGTGTCATGTTGAGAGGCGGACGCCATAGGAGTGTATTTTAGAGTAGCGTATGTTAAAAATAAGTTTCCGGACATACATGGTATACGCTACAAGACTCGGCAGGTGTATGAATGTACTTAATATTGATGATAATACATTTCTGGATATACAGTAACGTTACCTTACATGACAGGTGTAAGGATTCAGTACTGATGGAGATGAATGATTTCCGCACGCATGTGATACGTTACAATACGCGACAGGTGCAAGGATCTATAGCTCCCACTGCGACACCAAGAGTTCAGCATGAAACTGGAAAAGGAAGAGCATTGTTTTTCTGAGCGAAATGCTGGTGCAGTATCGTAGGGATTTGATTGTAGCAAATTTGGTATAAAGACAAAGTGCATAGGGTGTACAATGGATCTTCCTATACCTTCACTTCGAAGAACTATAACCATCCTCGTTTCTTTCTCACGTCAGTGACGAGTTTCGCCTAAAGAAGTAGTAAAAATAGTGTTTAATGAATAGATGGTGTCATAGCTACACCACGGTTAATTAATGACCAATGCATTTTTTTCGTGAAATCACAAATCTGATGACCGCAATTAGCTTTAATGGATTTGTCCCAAAATCGAACTAAAACCTACAAGCAGCATCTAACATTAACAATATTCCTTCAGCTAAATATTTCTTGCCTGATAAAATAAATGCTCAAAACTAAACAGGTACCATTCAGTAGGTACACAAACAGCGGAGCAACAGATGGATGGGTACGCGGCCTACCGTTCCAGTGCCACGATACCGTTTACTGGACGGCACTTGACAACATCTGCGATGGTCCAGTTCATACAGCGGAGTTGCCAGGATGGAGGAGGTGCAACGGTCCAAATCATGTTTCTTATTGAGCTTACAGCTGTTGTCCAGTTGAAATGTTGGAGTACTGGTTTGGAGATCATAAATACTGGCTTGAAACGTATGGAGTCAAAATTAAACAGATTCCCACTGGCTCCAAAATATTGGATGCTGCCGTGAATTTGCTAAAAGCTGAAATACTTTAATAGCGACTTGAAATACATTTATTTGCATCAGTACTGTCTAGAAAAAATTTGTTCAGGCTTGAATTGTATTGGTATTGGGTTGATACGGTGATAAAACCATGAATTTAATATTAGCACAGGTGGACCTCACTACTCAACTCCCTCAAAACTACCTCAAACATGAACAGTTCCCTTATTAAACGATCTCTATTTTAGGGCATACTGTAGTACGGTCCTAAACTGTTTTGAAAACCAATTTGATTGTTATTTCTGTTATTCTATATATGCACGATTAATACAGATTTTTCCCAGTGAAATCAGAGAAATGTTGTTTTTTTTTTTGTTCAAGAACCTTTTGTTCAGTAATGCGTTTTTGTAAACAAATGCGAGATAACATTTTCGTCTCTATTAAATCAGAGTGCCCACGCTGTCAAAAATGACAGCGAGGAATTTATGATGGCTGTTCTTCACTGATGATATTTTCGTTAATATAACTACCAACCTAAAGGAAGAGAGAGACGAGCGTTCACGGCTTCATAACTACTAAGCAGCGAAAACCTACTTTTCTTTCTCTGATACGGTAAAAAATTAATTACGTTTTCCAGGCAGTCAAGCATCATGAATACGCCATGATATGACAGTGGTCCACTTTTTTCGTAACTCAATGAACACTGCTTCATCGACGATTGAAATAAAGTTGGAAGAATGACTGATACATCGAAATTGTCTGTTAGAAGTAATTTGGAATCAGGATGCATAAGAGTGCTAAGAGAAGCTTCAGATATCTTAAGTACTTGGATTGCAACTTTACCAATGCAAGAAACGCATTCAGCTATAAGCTTGCCGTATACCTTTGCCCTCTTCTGCAACTTCACCTAATTTTCGTTAATCTGCTTTCTTAAAACGTTGCGGAAAATGGACAGATAAATAAACAACAAACAAATAAATTAACGGATAAATGTGCATCGACCATAATTATATGTACTGCGGATTTATTAAGCACTGTGACAGGCTGTTACCTATTTTTTTTTAACAAGAAGTATTCACCTAGTTATCCTTCGCATGTTAATTCCCTATAATACAGACCTCGAAGCACGAACTTACCTCATTACACGTCGGTCCGCTTTTGTTCGTGTTATGAGGTCCGACAGCAATATGCTTTTGAACCGTGGGTTCAATTTTCTTTCTGAGCTACCGTTTGTACTCATATTAACCCCTTTGTGGATATTACCAACAATCGACGCTCTAAGCAGCTGCTTTTACATCAACAGTAAATATTGCATTTGCTGCAATCTCGCCGACAGTAAATAGAATACGCTGAGCTTGCTATTGCAACAAACCCTGTGCAGAATCCCGTGCTTTTCCAGAACTTCTCTCAGGTCCGTACCCCACGGCCTACGGGCTGCAGGACACCAAGCTCCAATTCCTCTGGTTTGTTTAGCCAGCGGATTATACCCATGTAGTGGCAGTCTCTCGTGTTCTCCCTACGCTCTTCAGAGAGCTTCATTGTCTTTGGCTTGGCAGCTAAGAGCGCCCTGCACTGCCTGCCTATACACTTCGCGTTGCCACCGAAATGGCAAGGGATTTGGAGGGGAAATGTTTGTGTTACGGACAGTGACTATAGAATGTTGTTCCTGTTGGAGGCGGTGGGAAGTTAGTGAGGATATAATAAGGATTTACTGTGGTTGTGGTTAGCGCTTCAGCGAATTCTCATAATGCAATCATATTTACGGGTGTCGTCATTAGTGAGCTAAATGTGTATGTCACATCGTCACATTCTTGATAAAGTGAGCCAAGTACAACGGACTGTAACTGATTTACAGATGATGAATGCCCCATAGCGACATCTGAAATACTTTAAATATTATATAAAAAAGGCTTGTTGCTAACAGGGGAAAATGTATATTCTTGCATTATTTTGATTCTTTTTGGCTATGTAGAAACTAGATATTTCTAAGATATGGATCGAAATTTCAAAGTGTATACATATTAACACTAGGGCTGATTTTAGAATTTTCTGAATCATTGGCATTCATTTTTGACGTCATTATGCTATTTTTATTCAATCAATAATGCCAGTGTAAGCAATCGATTTCCCCTCTGCGAAAGAAAAAATATTATAGCCTACTTATTAGATACTTGATTTTGTTACTGTTTAATTCGTTAGAAAAAAGTCCGCTCTTTAGATGGATTTTTGGCTTTTAAATATATTTTTAAATAAGTATAAAACTATATTCATAATGTGATTCGTAGTTTGAGAAATGTTCTGTTAAAGGATTAAAACATTTCCATTACAGAGCATATCCTTTTTCACAAAGTCAAAGCTGTAAAACATGAAATTTAATTTTGGTGAAAACCGAGAACTCTCGCCTTTCCCACGATATCGAGACACCAAATTTACAGCCCACTTTACGGCCTCTCAAGAAAGCTTTCGAAAAGTTCGTCCCTTTAAACTGCAATTTTAAACTGCGGTGGTCGCCACATTCCAGCAGCTGCCCCAACTTCTCTGTACACAATTAGCTCTCCGTAATTCAATTTAGCTCAATCGCTTGCAGCCAATTATCTAGACCAGGCAGTGTAATATTTCCACGAGTAATAAAAGCAATAAATTTTTCTCTAATGAAAGCCTGGCCAATGTTCTGCTCTCGATCCGGAAAGTCGGCGATTTTAATGATTTTTTGGTCCCTGCCGAAGCATTGCTGTGTAAATGAATGGAAGACCAAATTGCTACATTAATGAATGTGAAGTTAATAGGCCATATAGACGAGAGGCATGTTGAAAATGGGAATGTTAAAATTGGGAATGCAGATGAAGGAATGCCGTGATTAGGTAACCGCGTACAATGGAGATATGATTAGAATAATTCGAAAATTATAGCAAGTCCATTCTGTGTATACGCATCGGTTTGTCTGTGTCTGTCATACGTTCAGTGATAAAGTGATCAAGTCCAGTACATTATGGCTGCGCTCACGAAAATGTACTGGAAAAATCATTCATAGAAGATATTCCGAGGGCGAAAACTTTTTATGTGTACACGACACCGGTCAGCAGTAATACGTAATAGAGGTGGACCGAATGTCTGCTTTATAACATTCGCGAATGCGAATATTTTGTTTTGGTATTCGCGACTGCGAATGTTTACTCAAAATTTTATTTTTTAAGCAATATGGCATTTTATTTTGATTCTAGAGTCTGGAGTCTGGTATCTGGAGTTGACTATTCGAAATTCGAATCCATTGTAAGAGTTTAGTCATAGAAACTTGATTAGTTAATAAAAATCCATGAAATTTTCTTTGTTTCCAAGGACAAGGACCCACTCTTATATGCATCCCACGAACCTCTTTCCTAAACCACCGCCCTTTGAAAGAGGATTATTTACTCGTAGATTGCTATATTCACTATTGCATGCAAGCCATTATTGTTGTTGCAACTACAAGTATAAACTCCAAGTATCTAATAGTTAAATTCTTTTATTGGCCGATTGAACTTCAAAAGTAGAAATTTTTCTGCTCATTCACCAGTCAGGTTACTTCGTAGTTCATCGTATACTAGGCCCTCACCACTAAAAAGACGCTCACTCGCAACACTAGTTGGCGGACAAGCAAGATAAGACTTCGCTACCTGAGAAAGATTAAGATAAATATTCGCGTGCATCTTCCACTACTTCAGAGGATTTTCATTACGGGTATGCGTAGATATTTGCAAAATATTCGTATATCTACATGCAAATGCGAATAATGTTGGAAACCATGCGAATATTCGCGAATGCGAATAGCGAATGCGAATAGTCGGTGCACCTCTAATACGTATATATATATACATCTTTTTTGAATGCCAATTGACAATCTTTTCACCTTGAAAATGACACATATGAGACAAATAACTGACGCAAAGGCCTGAAATTAACAAATAAGAAATACTACGGACTAACACAGAAGTTAATCGGGACACAATCCTATCGGTTTAACAGAAAATTCTATCGTGCATATGTTCATAGCTAAATCCTAGTTTCTATTTCATTTTTACGTATATTCGCAAAGTTTCCCACGGCGTCGCGAAAGAAGACTCCAGTTTCTTGTAGGTTCAGCGGCACGACTAGAAGTGAAGAGGTCGGTCGTATTACTACGAAGTCGTCAACTGCTACAACCCGACTGTGTCACGGTTGTGTTACAGGCTCCCGTCACGCCTCGCGTAGCAGGTGTAACTGTTTCCTGCTGCTGAAGTTCATTAGTTACCCAAAATGAAGCACTCTTAGTATTTCACCTGTTCCTTGTGTCCTATGGTTGGCATACTTTCACGTGTTATACTCATTTCTCCAATCGTTAATGAAAGCTTCGCTTCGGTTTCAGCCGTTTTCAGTTTTCGCATGACTAGTTTCATTCAGAAGTCAGGCTTTTCTGTTATTTGCCTAACTTAAATACTGGTTAAATTTCGTTTTTATCCATTTACTGGTTATTTATAATGTACTTTTTTCTAGATAAAATTTTACTGTCCACCGGATTTTCGTTTCCACGATTTGATATTTTTTACCTCCGCCAAGGAGGTTATGTTTTCGTCTTGTTTGTCTGTCTGTCTGTCTG
>LQNS02278171.1:24840395-24853972 GCA_001587735.2 Parhyale hawaiensis | reverse complement strand
AGTAGTGTTTCCTATCAACAACATTTCCCAGTCATACACAATTACAGTCTTTCTTTTCTTCTTCTCTTCTCACCTTACAGCTCTCATTCATCGCTATGTTCCGCTTGCATTGGGGGCATCCCTCACTTCCTCCATCAGTTCTCACGTCATTGTATTCGCTACAATAGCATAGAATTTCAACCATCTTCCGGCTCCCTGCCCGGCCATTTAAACGTTCTGAAAAATCCCCGGATTGTTGAGCTGGTGCAACGTTTTTTTTAGGAACCTGTGCGATGTGTGTGAAGGAATGCTTATTATATCTTGAACAGTTCTGTATAGAGGTCTCGCTTCGGGTGAGTCGGTACATCGATGTAGCTTATACCACCTGTTGTTTGACTGCTAATTTGACCTGCCAGGTTATTGAATCTTATTTCAAATATAGTGTAGTGTAGCTAGTTATTGGGACTCCATAAAGTTTGTGTAGTTTGTGCGAAAGAATAGACACTATATATAAGCCTAAATCTGTTCTCTATGGAAACATAATTTTTTAGTGAATTGGCATTCACCTCTGGACCGCATATAGATACTTACTAAAAACATTGCGCATCAATTTTGACGCAATTTTCTGTGCTATCAAGTAAATATACGGCATACTTATACTTTCTTGCTAAAATTATTAGAAGTATCCACTGATAAATGAACGGTAACACGGGATTTCATTTTCGGGAGTAATTTTTTAGAAAATCAGTCACAAAAATCTTAGTTGAAGCATAGAGCTCAATAAGAGTTATTGAGAAAATTCAAATCAATACTGCACTGTTACAAGAGTCCGTTTCGTCTGGTGGTATACAAGCGCTTCCCTAGCTTGAAAGGCTCTCCCATTACCAGGTCAAAGTCTGTAACTGTAGCATCATCCACGGTGAGGGTTTTTATGGATCACGGTAATAGATGCATTCAAGTCTCTATAGTTCACAGTTTTTTTCTATGGTTACATTGTACTAATATTTGGCTATAAAAATTGTTGATGTACATATTCACGATAATGGGTGGGTTCTAGTCTCGAAAGTACAAATTTTCTACCCATGATGACGTCACTAACAAAATGCAAGGTGACCTTGCTGACTAAATCCATAAAACAGGTCCCAGGGCGGCTAAAGATTTTGTCAGGGATTGCCCCTATACTTGACCGCAGACAAAAGCCATCGGTGCGCATTAATCGAGCGCTCTTATAGCCGTATGCTAAACCCATCAGTTTAGCATTGAAACACTATAGGATGACATCATTAAGACGTCCAGTCACGCAAGAGTGACATCATTATGACGTCCAACCACACAGGAGTGACATCATTTTGCCTCGAAAATTCCACCTTCCGTAATATTTGGTGCGCAATTCACTACTATAAGGCGTCACTGTTCCGAACAGACACTCTCTTTATAACTTTCAGAACTGAGCCTAAACCGGAACTTCGCAGTGTGATCCATTAGCAGTCATTTCTGAAATATCGGTGAGAAATTTACGTATCGTGTCCATTTTGTCAACAACTATTAGCAAACGTAAACCTCTTAGAAGGTTACTGTGCATGGAAATTTCATCCCATTGGATTATGCTGTTGATACAATGCATAGGCTACTCTGTGGGCAGCTTATTGTATTTTCGAAAGGGTATCTCGTCTGTGTGCTACACTCCACTATCTACATCTTTGCGTAATACACTCTCATTAACCAAGGACCTTTACCGGTAGAGATTTGAATATTTGAACGTTCCATATCGAAATATAAGGAAATCAAGAAAGAGAAGGAGAGAAGGAGAAATATAATGGCAGATAAAAAGCAGAACTGATACGCAAAAAATCTATACATTTTGCACAAATTCTTTCATCAACGTAGAGAAATTGATTTTCTAAACATTATCACTGCTTCAACTTATTGATAACTATTATAAACGTCTGTTCTAACGCAAGCGTTTTTTATGTTTTCTTGCTTCAGATCTTCTTTATATTTCTCTGAAAGTTTCCACTTTCAATTTTTTTTAATATATACGATTTGATATCCAAAGTCAAACTGTTTTAAGACCCTTTAACAGTCAATAAGGATTTTCTGTTTTAAAATTATATGTAGGGTACGTTCGCTTGGTGAGCGTAGATTTTCATGATAATTTTTCTCCTACTATTTTCATGTCCTTCAATAAATGCATATAAATTCTATCGCCCTGCAGGTTCCCTCCGCTAATTATATACTTTCTATTCTGTTGAATGCTATAACCGGAAGTTGTGATGAATGTAGTAAATTAGTAATTAAACTGTCACATAATAAACCCACTTACTACCGGCATAACCATATGTTAACTGTTCACTTGAGTTTACTTCTGGGCCGGCCAGTGTTATTCGTGCGTGACACACCTAATTATTAGCAAATAAAATACTATGCAAACGGGTTGATGCATCTGGTGCTATCACTATACACTTCTTTTAATGTACTACATGTTGGTCATTCATTTCAGCCATCTCCGGAAGCTGTAACACACGCAGCAGTTAGCTGTTGAGATTTATATAACAAAAACAACCTCCAGGAAAACATGAGAGAGTTCCAGAGCAGGGTAAACAAACTATTGACTTTCTCTTCGATCTTTTCCTCCAAAAAAATGTAATTGGCCTCTGGTTCAATAATGCACCAGCCCCTACATTGCGAGGTTGGATAGGGCGAAGGACTTTTCACACACAAGTGAACCACGTGTAAAAAGCGGGAAAAACACTATAAAAGCGTGCTGTTTGAGCCCATAAAGGACGGTATCGAAAGGTAAATGGCTATTGAGCAAACATGAAAAAGCCTCTGGAAGCAGGAGGGAGGCGGCAGGAAGCGGAACAGGTACGTTACAAAAAGGTGAATTTAAAGGCCGTGAGGGTACAACATTCCATGTTGCATTGGTGGCATCGCCAAACGAATATTCTGCATTGTATTCATCGGAAGTACCTGACTGCCTTGGAAAATTGAAAGAATGATTGAGGGCTTTTCAGGGAAGACTTCGCCCGGGAAGTTCTAAGCATCGTATGCTTCCTAAACAACTTTTTGATGAATTAGTGAGTCCATCCCAAGTAACTATCAACACTAGGCTTTTCCTAAGCTGTACTCTATCTTCTTTCAATGCACCTGTGTCTTAACTATTATTCTTGACCATAGGTAAATTGCTTAAGAGTTCAAATTTCAAGTGGAAATATTTAATCGAATTTGAAATTGCGTACGTCAGACTCTTGTTATGTTATATTGAAAATGTGAGCGATTCCCTGTAAAAGACCTCTTTGAGCCTGACACTTAAGTTTCGTAAGAGCACACATTAGCATACACCTAAATAGTTTGGGAATTACTGGCAATGCGCATATCTAGTCAATGAAAAATTGTACCAAAATTTCTTTACTGTAATTATTGTCCAAATCTCCATAGACTTTAAAATTGCAGTTGGATTAGCGCGCCATTACAAAAATGCACGAAGAACAGGGTCATTGCATACATTTTAAAGTACACTCTTTTCCATATCTGAATCTTTTTTTGCGTCTTCGAATACATTTACGGTTACTGCAAGGACATTAGATAGGCCTACTATTACACTTTCCCTGCCTATTGTCAAACTTTTAGAGCTTACGAGTGCAGTTTCCATGCCTACAATTGTACTTACCAAGTCTGCTACTACAGTTTTCGCGTCGTGTATTACAGTCTCTGTGCTTACTATTACACTTTCCGCGCCTACGACCTCAGTTTCCCAACCTACAAGAACTTCAAGTCGCAGAGCCGCTCACAGGTTCCCGCGCACGTTCGCTTCACAAGAACAAATCCTAAAATTTTTATTTGGGTGAGAATCGAAAGCTGTAACCGTTATTCGATTAACCGTCTGCGCGCGTGCTATCTATTTTTCTTGTTTAGGAAAAAATTTGCATCACACGCGATTCCTTTGCAGACTGCATTGTAATTCTCCTACTTCCGTACCTCGTCAGCTCCAAACGGACCTTTTCCAGCCATCGGAGAGAGCTCGTGGTTTCGGATTGTTGAGACTTGTTGCCTGGTTTCAGATGTTCTCTTTCGCCGTTATGCTAGTGATAAGAATGCATTAAGTACTGCATTTATGTTCTTCTACTCTCTTCATTCAAAAATTGTCATATCAACTTTATTTAGGTCTCCAGTGTTGGTATCGACCTAATTTTGGCCTATGTTGAATGTTATTTATGAAGAGTGCTATCCAAACTACTGATATCAACTGCACGCTGTCATTTATGATGAGAAATTTTTATCATTAAATGAAATAAAATCAGTTAAAATCAAAGCTTCACTTAGCTTAGGCCCCATCTTCACCGTTGCTGTCACCAATTATAACCGTTTCACTTTTAGTAGGGATAATTCTATAAGTGAAATCCACATATGTATTAGAATATTGGCTCCACCAAAGGGTTTATCAGCCATCAGTACTATATAATATATCACTTTGTGTTTTTATTTATTTATTTATTTAAATATTTATATCTTTCCTGTCACGCTCTATGGGAATAAGATAGGAGAAAATTCAGATTTCAAAATGTAAAAAAGAAGGGGGGTACCTTGCAATCTTTTTCTTCGGCGAAAAAAAAAATTGGGTACCTTGCAATCTTTTTCTTCAGTATTAGATTGGGGAAAAATAGAACTAATAAGATAGGAGAAAATTCAGATTTCAAAAGGCAAAAAAAAAGTTAGGTACCTTAGAATCTTTTTCTTCAGTATTTGATAGGGGAAAAATGAGGAAGCCCAAAAGACGGCGGGGGTTTTGGTGAAGTGTTAATTTTTTGCCGTCATTTATAATGACGGCATGGGCCACTAGTTCTGATATAATTAACACAACTTGAAACGATGCTCATGAGCAATAGGCAGTGATAATAAAGAGAAGACCGGATAAAGAAAAGCTGATGATCCACGGAACAATGAAAATGCATAACTGCCCTGTATTTTTTGTACTCCTGTCTGTAGAAGCAATATAATTATGGTCAATTGCCTACGATGCTTCAGTCACAAATTTCATGTGATCAAAATGTAGCCAAACTACGTCAAAATTTGCTGATCTATGGTCGCCCGTCACAAAATTTGGTCGAAAATTTAAAATGTCTACCGTTTTGCAACGCTCAAGAGAAAGATAAATTAAACTAGAGAGCACTCTGAGAGCGCATACCTCCGCCAAGCAAAGCAATTCAAATTGGTTCTCAAACTATAATTTTTTTTGTATCACCACCAAAATGTAATCATTTGTGCCTTTTGATAGTATTGACAATTCCTGTGATATTCATGAAGATATGTACGTTCATAATTTTTGAGTTATGCTGCTTACAATCATTATGACAAAAAAAAGTCAACCACAAAAACAGCCCAACCGATAATCACCAAAATCTAATCATTGATGTATTTTACCATTACTAACAACTCCTGTAAATTTTATAAATATCCATCCATAACTTTTTATATTATTATGCTAACGAGCTTAAAATAAAACAGCGAAAAACAAACTAACGAACAAACAGATCATCCCCCAAATTTGGTCTTTGGTCATTTACATACTAACAACTCCTATAAATTTCATGAAAAAATAGGCAGATAGACAGACATACAAATGAACAGATTTTCGTCGAAAGTTAAGCATCTCCAACTGTCAACATGCCTAACAATCCCTGAAGATTTCGTAAATATCAGTGCACAACTTTTTGAGTAATCTTGGTGACAGTTAAAGAGACAAACAGTATAACAGCCACGATAAAAACATAGCCTCCTCGGCGGATGTAATTAAGCGTTCCAAATCTTTTCAAGTCCTCTTAAACATTTGAATAATCACAAGCGGTATTCTTTCTATGTCTAAGATATGTCTAAGAGGGCAAGCCTAAAATTAATTCATAACTAGAGAGCACTCTGAGAGCGTATACCTCGGCCAAACAAGGCAACGGTAACGAAAAATTAAAATTGGTTCTGAAACATGATTTTTGTTTTATCAACACCAAAATTTAATCATTCATGCCTTCTAATAGTATTAACAGTTTCTGTAATTGCGTGAAGATGTGTTCGTAACTTTTTGAGTTATGCTGCGTACAAACATTATGACAAACATAAGTCAAACACACAAACAGACCCATCGATCATCACCAAAATTTAATCATTTATGTCTTTGATCATTACCAACAAGTCCTGTAAATTTCATAATAATCCATTCTTAACTTAGTGAGTTATTGTGCTTGCAAGCATATCAAACAACCCAGCGACAAACACGAGAACGAACAAATAGATTAACAGAAAAAAATGCTAATTTGCTCATCGTAATATATCCAACAACTCATGTGAATTTACGAAAATCCATAAATAACTTTTTGAGTTATGACATTAAAAAATGAGGCAGACAAACAAACAGATGGCCGGATCTGATCCAAAAGTTAATGATCGGTTACTGTTAACATGCCTTAACAATCTCTGTAAATTTCGTAATGATCTGTTCACAACTTTTTGAGTAATTTTGGTGACAGACAAACAATCACACAGACAGACACAGAGACAAACACCACAAAAACATAACCTCCATGGCGGAGGTAATAAAACCTAACTCAGGAGCAGATGAGACACAAAGGCTGACTTTACCAATTTAATACCAATGATTGCTAAAAAAGGTGAAACTACACAAAGCTGTATTCATTCAGTTCAAAATTCTAACTAAGTTATATTCGAAAGTTAATTATCTACTTATCCTTATGTTCAAAAATTTGTGAAAACTGAAATGAAACCAAAACTTCATCATGCCAATTCCAAAACCATTGATTCATATGCCCCGTGTTTACAAATGTAATGAATAAGAGAAACGAAATTTTTTTAGCTAAAATCATTAATTTATCAATTCAGATTTTTATAGTAAAATTATATAGAAAAGAATGGACATGTACAGAATACAAATTCACTAGATTTGTAGATTTGCGACCGTGCTCAGAATCCATCACCCGAAGGGCCCCGATGTCCCCAGGGTCCACCGCATATGCAAACAAGGGTCCGGTTTCGGTTGTACTCCATATTTGTCCATGGAAAATTCTTTTGTATTGGCATTCGGTTGGAGACGAATAATGGAAATATGATAGTGAGTCCTGCGACTTGTCTTGTATGATGGCAGGTATAAATTTATGTCTTTGGAATGAGCGTCGAACCATTGTGTAATGTGGCGCGCATTCTCTCATCCAGGTACGTATAGAGCAGTGGTATGTACATTATGTACAAGATGACTCATGGTTGCGGACAAGATTTCTCTCTTTGTAAACAAAGAAACGATCATATTTTGAAAATATTATAGTGTTGGTCCAGTTTTAGGGAAATTTGTTCCTTGATCACTGCTTGATATACTCAGTTAAAGCATGTTATTTTATTAATGGATAAAATGAACTGAATGATGAAGGATTTCCTGGACAAAGTTGTATGTTTTGCTTTGTTCATAGGTTTTTCGGAACCCATTAAGACATTGATAACATGAAAATCTGGCAACAGTACTTTCGCTAACGCCTCACTTCAGTTGATGCGTTTCAAGTCTGGATGAACCTGACGTAAACCATGCAGCTGTAGCGTACTGGGATCGGACAAGATACGGTTTCTCAAGCTCTTCAAAAGCTCTTTTGACAATATTGCAGAGCGCTTCTAATATTTATGAGGCGTGACCAATGAATAGCCAAACACCCCGACAATGGGGCTCGTTCGTTCTCTTCACCGGTTCAACTGGCGCCGAGCAGTACCCGGAATCAAACTTGATTCCCACAATACCCAAGTTGAAAAGCGAGACTCAACCCCACCTCACGAACCGGATCTGGGTATGCATAGACGGTTCCGCCTCATTCGAGCTATTCAGCTCCAATCCAAAATTGTCATTTGATGATGCAGAATAGGAAGGTAGGTAGGTCTACAGCTGGACAGGATTTGCAGTGTGGCCGAGCGTTGGTCACTCCAGGCAAGAGAAGATGGGATGAAGGGTTGGACGTACGCCGGCCGCTCATCCGTCTTTGTTGCGCTGTTTACCGAGTGGGCTTGGCAAGTTTGATTGTTTGTTTGCATAGGAATGGATCAGTTAGCTACAGTTTGATAATCCGCTCAGAGGGGCCCAGTGAAACTTATCTATTATGGCGACAACAATCGTGCTGTGAGATCTTCTGCAAGTCCAACAGAGGAAAAAATGTGGCAGTGCGACAGACTCGCTTGACCGCTAAACGGTTTTTTCCAATAGATGCGAGTAAAAAAAACTGAGGGAAATGGAAGGGTTCGAAAAACTCACTTTGAGAAAGAGAAACGCTAGTAATGAGAATTCGAACGTGAACTTAAGAACTTGTTTCTGTATAACTATTAGAGCTGCCTCTAACCGGTATGTTACTGCGACTACTTTTTTATACATTTTACGCTAAGTGAAGTGAGGGCTCTTCATAAATTCAAGCACAGTTTCGCTATTGGTGGTCTGAGGATGGTGTCATAGCGTAATCAGTACAATGGAAAATGTTAAGCTTTTCCAGTAATCAATTATTTATAATTATCGCTTGACTCAAAAAATATTATTGAACCGATGACAGACTGCTTCAACCGATTGATCCAAATTTGATATATTCTACAGGCGGACTAATATGCTTATTACAGCAATATGTTTTTCAAGCTGTCTTAATCCTGTTATTATTTTTTAATATCTAGTTAATCGGTAAGTTTCTTATGCAATCGTCAAAATTATCTGACTCGTTGCCATCCTGTGTCATCCACCCGTGCAGAGGATGCAGTGTTCTTCGGGGCAAACGCTTTGCTGGTATGTTGAGAAGACTCAAGAATCACGGCTGGAATTAACAAATATTGTGGGAAGAAAGGGTATGCTAATGTGTAAAGGTGGATGAAACGTAAATGATACACACTATTCTATTGGAACATATATGAATCAAATTGGATGGCCCGCTGCATTTGGCTGAATCTAACCCTCCCTCTCTCCCTCCTTCTCCTTCTCCCGCTGGTTTAATTTAGTTTTTATTTAAATTGAAATCAGTCGATCTGGATGGCCCATTCTATTTTGAACCTAACCTCCTCCCCCCCCCCCACCCTCTGAAAGCCATCGGTAGTCTTCATCGTCGTCTACCGACAAATTCGTAAAGTCGAGAAGGTACGGGCGTGATGCAGTCAGAGAAACGCAGAAGCATTAATGCATTTACGAAAGACTCCCGTTTCCGTCTTCGTTTAATCTCCTCGCAAAGCTTGAATGCAAATCACAATAGCTTGATCCTGGATTTGTATCCCTCAGTGGACCTAAATCTTGGGAGATTGGAAGAAGAAATCCTGATAAGATCTCAGGAGCTAAAAGACAGGGTGATGAAACCTTCTCATTGAACGTGAGAACATTAGGTAATACTCGCTACCATTTTCTGGATAGAAATTGCTTTAACGTTATTGACATTGCCAACCTTCTCCATCTTATATGGATTGCATTCAGCCCATGCCCTATCAAGAACCAGAGACGCCCAGATGCTAAAATCGTAATTCAGATTCTGCGCTGTTCCGCAGCCGCCTCAAATTTTGTTTGGGAAACCACAAATAAACCTTCATTTTGCACTGAAATAATACCATTAATAACGACACGAACTGGGAGAGTATGCGGCAATGGGTAAATTTTAAGAACAATAACCTAAGACAATAGCTCATAGAGTGCCGGGGCGTATGTTCGGGTGTCTCTTTGGGAATGGGCCTATTGGTTCGTCTACTGCCGCCTATCTAATCTAATCTAATTGCTGTCTTCACGTCTGGGTCGGAAGTGAATAAAACCATCAACGCCCTAAGTAAGTTGTCGTTTTTTTGTAGGACATCCCATTACTAAAGTTAGAAAAATCGTACACTGTGCTTTAATGGATCAAGCTCCAATCATCAGACTTTCGCATCCATAGAGTACATTTAATATAGGGAACACAAGACTTGGCCTGCGATCAGGTAACGGCAATATGTAGGTTTGCATTTTTAAACTTTAACTTTGCACTCCGTTCGCTTCCCAGCGCACAGAGAAGAATAATTTTACATTGTGCACTGTAGACCCAACGGATGTTTGCTAACATACGCTTGACACTTGCCATTAACGATCTTCTAAAAGTATCATTACTTATTTTGTTGCAGTTGCGCGTACTTATTGATCGGTATGTGATCAATACCCCTGGCTACCGTGCAATACAGACTCTGCTTTTGTGCTCCAAACTGCACATGTCAACCTACGGACGTCAGTCCAATAGTTTCTTTTGTCGATTCCGGCGTCCAGGGAATAGCGTAACCACCACACGGTGGTCGTCCTGAAGGGATCCCTCTAAACAAAAGTAAACTGTAACTACCTGCTCCTCGTAGGTACAGTCCGCAGATCTTATCTCCCACCTGCAGCGTCAGTCAAAAATAAATTCCTGTAACCATTCTTTGTAGCTACAGTTATCACGTAATTTTTTCAGCAATTGTGCTAACGAAGATTACATTGCAATATGATTAACGGTCGATGACATGGGAATATTATGCTGAAATTTAAAAATAGTTCCCAATATTGAGACTACAGTTTCAGAAACATCCAAAGTGCTGCTGTACAATTTTTAGAGAATCACAAGTAAGAGGGTACGTTGCTCCCTCTACCTTTGTCCGTAGTTCTTACCTATAATTTTGAATTCCACGCCCATTTACTCCAATTCCCATCCGGTAGTTCGCGGTACAAAGCTTTGAGAAAACGGTCGGCAAGAATTAGAGTTTCATGCTCACTTGGAATGAATCTCAGAGTCTGTTTGTTTTCTTTTTTTACTGAAAAGGAAGTGGAGGAAAAAACGGAAGTGGAGCAACGGAAAGTTGCATGGTCGAGAAGTCGTATCAAGAGAACGAATCTGAAGCGACGAGCGCACAAAGACGGTTTCGCACGCACTTCAGGTGTAAGGTACCTGTTCTAACGGTCGCCTTGGTGCGGACAGGTAGATGTCATCTGCAGGTAAGCATTTGCAAAGATATGATATACTGTATATTCTTTTGTTAGACGTACGAGTGTTCCAAGAGTGACTGAAAAGTCATGTAGACTGGCCAAGACGTACGAGCGCATTTTGAAGAAATGCAGTGCTCTATATTATAAGTTATAGTGTATATTACAGGGATGGCTGAAAATTCATGTTCTGACCATGACACCCAAGTGCATTGGCAGAGATGCAATGTGGAAGCATACATATTTGATAATAATGGATGATACATTCATGTGCTGATCAAGACCCTAAAGCGGATTAGCAAAACATGTAAAACTCTTAACCAGAAAGCACAAAAGCCGACTGAAAGGTTCATATGAACTGTTATGCGGGAGAATCTGTTTAAAAAGATGTAGACTCATTATGAGTGGTAGTAAGAACTCTCACGTCTCGACGGGAAGCACCAAGAACCGAAATATCACTAAACTTGGACCACCTTCCTTATGTACTGAATCTCTAAGGGAAATGATGCGTAGAAAGAATGAGTATTCACTAAATGTGTAATATGTTACTGTATAATAATTCCTATATCATAAAGAATAGAGCCAATATTTTGCTAAGCCTGCTATATCTGTATTGTGCACTAAAATTTACCATGAAAATATTGAGAAGAACAAAATCTATTAAAGTTAGAGCATTTTAATTTAGTAGTAGAGGCTGTCAATGCATCCTCTTGATTAGAGATCATGTAGCTGTAGAGTCTCCAGATTGCAGTATTGATCAACAGTTCATAAAACAATAGTTAAATTCTAGTCAAAACGTCCGTGGACTTTGGAAATGCTATAGTTTTAATCACCTACAGTTAAAAACCACTGATAAATTTCATTGGTTGATCTCTGATGTACTCTGCATAATGTGCTAAGCTGCATGAAAAATTCATTCCCGGATTAGGATTTTTAAGTTTGAAGCGTGTGTCCTAACTATTGCCACTTTTTCGTGGGCTTTTATCTTATTCTCATCTTGAAGAAAACAATATTAAATAGAAATAATTGTTGGTTGACCATCGGAAGATCATTGCACCTATTAGCTACAGCACCCTGAGAGTACATACTTCCGCCAAACAAGGCAACGGTAATGAAAAATTCAAATTGGTTCTGAAACCATGATTTTCTTTATATCAATACCAAAATCTAATCCTTTGTGCCTTTTCATAGTATTAACTATTTTTGTAATTTTCTTGAAGATCCGCTTATAACTTTCTGAGTTATGCTGCTAACAAATATTATGACGAACATTTGTCAAACTTCATAAAAATTCATTCATAACTTCTTGAGTTATTGTGCTAACAATCATAAAATTAAACACAGCGGCAAACAAACGAAAAAATATATCATCCCCAAAATTTGTTCATTTACTCTTCGTAATATACCTTAAAACTCATGTAAATTTCATGGAAATCCGTCCATAACTTTTTTAGTTATGGCCTTAAGAAAAAATAGGCAAACAAACAAATGAATGTATTTTCACCAAATGTTATTGATCTGTTACTGTTAACATGCCTAACAATCCCTCCCTCAAGAACTTAAGATCCGTTCATAAGTCCTTGAGTAGGGTGACAGACAAATAGCCAAACAGACAGACAAACACGATAAAAACATAATCTCCTTGGCAGGGGAAAATATTTAATTCCAAATTGTTGCACGGTTACAATTCTATGCTCGCTCTTAAATTTTTCTTTGAATATCGCAAATCAAGTTATGTAGCGTATTCGCTTGGGCAATCCGCGATGATATTCTGAATCTAAATTTAGAATAAATGATAAGAGCGTTCCTTTCGGCAGGATTCAGTACTTTATCAAGAGGAAACTCTTTTATGATGAGGCAAACTTGACCACAGAAATTTCATTCTGCTTGAAGACCAGTTGGACTCCGATAATCTGAATGAGATAACAAATGCCCGTCGAGGCAGTTAACCCTATCTATACCAGGCTGTGTAATTTTGCTACATGAGTTGTTATTATACTATATTCCTGAGAGAAACTTCGTTTTACTGTGAAGACAATGTGGCACAGATCGGATTAAGCTTAGGATTAAGATTGTCGCCTTTGCGAGCCCAAACGAACACGTCTTTAGTCGTACATGTAGGCACGGTCTTTTATAGTGAATGAGATTTGGCTATCAGTGTTCATTTCTCAAAACAGTTCAGTATAGCATAGGATCAACAAATCAAGACTTACCAGAGTGAACCAATCTGTTTCCTCGAACTGTTCTTCCTTTTCTGTTCTTTCTAGTGATGCTGCCTCCCGAGTAACTTCATTTCAACTACTTGATTTGTTCAACATTATATTCTTCCTTATGTTGGTGTTTCTGGGTTAGAAATAAATTTCCTTCAGTTTTTTTTTCTGTTTAGAAGAGTTTTTTCTCTTAAGTTGCTGTTTCTAAGTTCACTATAGGTATCCATGCAAACAGAGAATGCGTGTCCGTAGGGGTTAGGAATAAATTTCCTTCAGTTTTTGTTTTCTTTTTAGAAGTTTTTTCTCTTATGTTGCTGTTTCTAAGTTCGCCGCAGGTATACATGTAAACAGGGAATGCGTACCCGTAGCTCTAAGCATTACCAGTAGACGCAAGCGTGACACGTGTAGCTGAT
>LQNS02278171.1:24818461-24835453 GCA_001587735.2 Parhyale hawaiensis | reverse complement strand
TTTAGAAGTTTTTTCTCTTATGTTGCTGTTTCTAAGTTCGCCGCAGGTATACATGTAAACAGGGAATGCGTACCCGTAGCTCTAAGCATTACCAGTAGACGCAAGCGTGACACGTGTAGCTGATACGTAACAGAGCACCGTGACGCGTAACCTGTCAGATGCTCACAATGATGTCACTGTTAGCGGGAGACATATTTAGTTTTGCGAACCACAGAGTAGCTCTGTATGTGGACTATCTCACTTCCTTGCATCTTAGTTACGATGACACTTTGGTGGTGATTTTGAAGAGAAAAACAGGTAAATGTTTGAAAATGGATGACAGTTGCTAGGGTAAACGATCCTAAGTATTACCCAAATATCAGGGGTGTTTTGTAAAAAAAATTCATTTCGCAGAAAAATTATCAAGTTAAAAGGAGATGTCTTTAAGGTTGCTGAGAAAATTTTTATTTGTTTCATATAGTAACACTGATATTTCTATTCGTGAACCACTATGTAACTCCTTGTACTGATGCTGTCACATGCATGCATCTTAATTTGATATAAGTTTCTGTGCTAATACTAAGAAAATAAATGGGCGTGATACTTAAAAATAGAATGAGCTTGCGAGCGCCAGCAAAGTAGAATATTGCCAACATGTACGGTATGTTCAAGATATTCAAGGAAACCTGTCATTTTATGGATAATATTAATTGATTAAAAATATATATTAGCTCGACCGTACCGACCGATTTGGAAATCCACATGCACTGGTTCGTGCTGCAGCTGGATGCTCGATGAGACCCAGAGGAATGCTCATCGATCACAGATTGTGAGAGCTACGGCACCAAAGACGAGAGGCGCATATAACTACAATGACTCCCCGGTCATCTTCATTTTTCGTTATGGTCAGCACATCTGCAATACAATCTTAGCGAAATAAATGCTGACGTTACAACACAAGGATCGCAGAAAGTTTGCTTGCATGGCGGGAGGCGAACTTGGCAACTATAGCGTGCAAGCACAGCACTATAGCTTCCCGTCATACACTGTAGAAGTTGTCTATCTAGAGCATACAAACGGGAGGGCTGTTTGGAAATGGATAACAGTTATTAGGGCACGTCCAAGACACGTTTTGTTCCATGGGACAGTATAGCGCAAGAATCTGATTCTTCACAGACGGAAATAAGTTCTGCTGATCGGGAGTCTCAAGCACTTGCAGTAACACACAGCAGCTAACTGAATTATTAGCCACTTAGTTCGGTCAGTTCATTTGTTCAAATTTAAAGCAATGGTCTTATATTAAAAAAATTGGGATAAGAGGATTTTGTAAACTGTAGAAAATCTATTTTTTTACGTTCTTCGAGAAAAAGAGAAGCATTCTGTTTTTCTCAGATGGATTTGATAACAAAACTGAGTTTGCATTTTTCACACGTGGCCAAAAAGTGAAGCGACATTTCATGCAATTCTGATATAACGGATCTTATTTGCCGTCCTTTGTATTATTCCACTGCTCCTGCACTTAGTTTATCCCATCGAATTCTGATTTCGTATTTCAGTACCCTTCGATAGCTCATTCCTTATGCGTTACTCATCCTCTTCTGCATTTCTTATGAAATTTTCTCAGTAACGAAAAAAAAAATTGCCCTGGCATTCGCGGTTAACGTACAACACGTGAGCGCGCATCACACACACGCAACGGTGACTAGAAGGAGAAGCTTTGTAAACAAATCCACATGCGCCCGAGGCCTTCCCAAACCCTTCAGTTTTTATGCCACTAAAGTCTTAGGAAACAAGCGCGCTCGAGTGACTTCATTAAAAACAAATTAGCGAAGATGCGGTAGCGGAGGTGCTTTCCCACGCGGCCTCTTTTCTCAGCTGCACGCTACGGCTATAATCGTTTATTGAAAATAAATCAGGGAATTTTATATATATCTGCAAGTAGATGGTCTTTTTTACTCAAGTAATAACAATTTTCTAATTTTGAATAGGTTATCTGGGGAAATTATACAATTTTCCGATAAAAAATTTAGAACTTCTATACCTTCACGCAGCAGCTTGCTCAACCCATCACTACATCGTTTATCATGAAAGAATTGTACCCAACAATAAGGTTATGTCTACCGGGAATCGACATTACGTTTTAATATTCCCCGTTCTTAAAAAATAAATTAGGTTAGTATCATCTAGGATAAACCATGAAGTGAAGGCTGAGAAAATATGAATACATGCCTGTGCAAGAACAAAAAAAATTCATCGCATATTGCATAACTTAACTAGAGCACTCTGAGAGCGCATACCTCCGCCAAGTGAAGCAACGGTAGCAAAAAATTCAAATTGTCTCTGAAACCATAATTTTCTTCGCATAAACTTCAAAATCTAATCATTTGTGCCTTTTTATATTATTAACAGCTTGTTCAATTTTCTTGAAGATCCGTTCATAACTTTNTTTTAGAAGTTTTTTCTCTTATGTTGCTGTTTCTAAGTTCGCCGCAGGTATACATGTAAACAGGGAATGCGTACCCGTAGCTCTAAGCATTACCAGTAGACGCAAGCGTGACACGTGTAGCTGATATGTAACAGAGCACCGTGACGCGTAACCTGTCAGATGCTCACAATGATGTCACTGTTAGAGGGAGACATATTTAGTTTTGCGAACCACAGAGTAGCTCTGTATGTGGACTATCTCACTTCCTTGCATCTTAGTTACGATGACACTTTGGTGGTGATCTTGAAGGGAAAAACGGGTAAATGTTTGAAAATGGATGACAGTTGCTAGGGTAAACGATCCTAAGTATTACCCGAATATCAGGGGTGTTTTGTTCATTTCGCATGATACGTAAAAATAGAATGAGTTTGCGAGCGCAAGCAAAGTAGAATATTTCTAACATGTACGGTATGTTCAAGACGTTCAAGGAAACCTGAATTTTAAGGATAATATTAATTTAATAAAAAAATAAATTAACTTGACCGTACACACCGATTTAGATATCCCCATGCACTGGTTCGTGCTGCAGATGGATGCCCAATAAGACCCAGAAGAATGCTCATCGATCACAGATTGTGAGAGCTACGGCACCAAAGACGAGAGGCGCATATAACTACGATGACCTCCCGGCCATCTTTATTTTTTGTTATGGTCAGCACATCTGCAATATAATGTTGACGAAATAACTGCTGACGTTGCAACACAAGCATCGTAGATAGTTGGCTTGCATGGCGGGAGGCGAACTTGGCAAGTATAGCGTGCAAGCACAGCCCGATAGCTTCCCGTCATACACTGTAGAAGCTGTCTACCTGGAGCATCCAGACGGGAGGGCTGTTTGGAAATGGATGACACTTATTAGGGCACATCCAAGACATGTTTTGTTCCATGGGACAGTATAGTGCATGAAGCTGATTCTTCACAGACGGAAATAGGTTCTGCTGATCGGGAGTGTCAAACACTTGCAGTAACGTACAGCAGCTAACTAAATTATTAGCCACTTAGTTCGGTCAGTTCATTTGTTCAAATTTAAAGCAAAGGTCTTATATTAAAAAAAATTGGGATAAGAGGATTTTGTAAACTGTAGAAAATCTATTTGTTGACGTTCTTCGAGAAAAAGAGAAGCATTCTATTTTTTTACATGGATTTGATAACAAAACTGAGTTTGCATTTTTCACACGTGGCCAAAAAGTGAAGCGGCATGTCATGCAATTCTGATATAGCGGATCTTATTTGCCGTCTTTTGTATTATTCCACTGCGCCTGCACTTAGTTTATCCCATCGAAATCTGATTTTGTATTTCAGTACCCTTCGATAGCTCATTCCTTATGCGTTACTCATCCTCTTCTGCATTTCTTATGAGATTTTCTCAGCAACGAAAAAAAAAACTTGCCTTGGCATTGGCGGTTAACGTACACCACGTGAGCGCGCATCACACACACGCAACGGTGACTAGAAGGAGAAGCTTTGTAAACAAATCCACATGCGCCCGAGGCCTTCCCAAACCCTTCAGTTTTTATGCCACTAAAGTCTTAGGAAACAAACGCGCTCGAGTGACTTCATTAAAAACAAATTAGCGAAGATGCGGTAGCGGAGGTGCTTTCCCACGCGGCCTCGTCTCTCAGCTGCACGCTACGGCAATGATCGTTTATTGAAAATAAATAAGGGAATTTTATATGCCTCTGCAAGTAGATGGTCTTTTTTACTCAAGTATAGTACTGAATAAACTTAGTGGCGAACAGAGGTGTATTTTTAGAACTTTGGAGAAGGCAAAGTGTTTCGTTACTATAATAATAACAAATTTCTAATGTTGAATAGGTTATCTTTTGGGGAAGTTATACAATTTTTAGATAAAAAAACTTGAACGTTTATACCTACACGCAGCAGCTTGTTCAACCCATCACTACATAGCTTATCATGAAAGAATTGCACTCTACAATAAGGTTATGTCTACCGGGAAACGATATTGACGTTTCAATATTGCTTGTTCTGAAAAATATATATTACACCTTTACACCTTCATTGTTTTCAATTGATGCAGTTACATTTGGATATCTACAAGCCCAATTATAAAATTCCGAACTCAACTAGAAACAAGCCCAGGAAATCGCAGCGCACTTATTGGGCACATGTCTAATTAATATCTATATTTATCAATACAAAATCTTCTAAAGCCGTACTTAAAACAATTATGAGACGTAGGTTCAATTAATTCTTCCGGTAGATTATTGTACACATTTACACATTGAAATTAAGTGAATCGTTTTTCAATATCGAGTCTTACAGCTGGTAGGTTAAAACGCAGATTTCTGGTTGCATAATGATGATCCGGAATTAAGTGAAGAAAATGGCTAGTGAAGTATTGCGTTTCCCCTGCGATAGCCTTCCTTAAGAATTTAAGCGAAAAGTAGTGATAAACATCTTTAAATTGGAGTAAACCTAATTTACAATATATTTCGTTAGTGGACATCGTAGGAATATTATTATCGTTTCGTTTGACTTTGAGAATACATCTCAGCACTTCATTCATAATTGTTGTGATGCGCTTTGTAACACTGTTAGGTGCCCCACCCCATATTATCAGGCCATACGTTAAATGAGAACACAATAAAGAGTAATAAAGGGTAGTTAATGTTTCTCTTGGTAGGTACCTTGAAACAGAGTATATTGCCCCTTTAGCTTTGCTTAGTTTATTGCGCACTGAACTTATATGAGCCGAGAAACGCAAACTTCTATCTATAACAATGCCTAGGTATTTAAAAGACTCTACCCAGTCAAGTTTCACACCGTTAAATAATACGTCAGGCAGATTGCCGATTCTAACACAACTAAAAATCATAAGTTTTGTTTTTTCTGCATTATGTGTCAATCTGTTAGAAGCTAACCATAAGGAAAGATTGTCCATAAATTGTCAAAGTTTAGTAATAGCACACTGTGGAGAAGAGTCACTAACATAAAACACTGCATCATCGGCAAACAAAATAGATTTAACATTGTCAAAACAAACGATATCATTTATAAAAACGTTAAATAAAAGTGGACCCAAGACAGAGCCTTGAGGTACTCCTATATCCACACTTTATATCATATATTGGATGCTTAAACTACCTGTGCAAGAACATAAAAATTCATCGCATATTGCATAACTTAATCATGTAAGGCATGATTAAGTTATGCTTAAGAATTAATGATAACACTTGTTAACACTTAACAATTGATGTTAATTGAATGGAAAAAGCAATTGCTACTGGAATCCCGTAGGCCGGGTGCATGGTGTAATTGTCTGAAATATTAATATTCCCATTAGGCTAAATGAATTACCATCTAAACAATGGAAATGCCTATGATGTGGAGTTTTTTGTCACGGTCTCATCATTCTAAGAGATATTTTACTATATATTCTGCCAGAGCAGCCGTTAAATACAGTATCAAATACTGTATTTTTAAACTTGTGCTTGAATAAAAAAAAATTGATGCCAGCAATTACACATCCACCTCTACTTATGATACATAAATGCCACCCATGGAAGTATGAACTGAAGTTTAACATAGTAGCAACTTTCATTCAAGTCTGACTTGCTTCCGAAAGCAACTAATGCGAATAATCAGTTCTCTCATTCAGGGAGTATAATGAGTTCTGAATCACTTCAGAGTCTGGTGTTCTCTGAAGTGATTTACTTGTGGCCTTCTTGCTTCCAGAATGTATTTGTATGAATTTAAATAATCTTCGTAAGTTTCTGCAGTTTACGCATAGTGTTTTTATAAAAACGTTCAAGTATTGAGCTATAATTTTTGACTAAGCCCAATTTACTTGACTTGATTGAAAACAACCATTGTGAACTCTTCAGTGTATGACTCACCAACCATGGCTTAAACCAGCCAAAGACAACGATAATTCATGCATTTAAAGGATAAACCAATCCGCACCCATAAAGACCAAAGTCTTAGGTTTTGCCCCAGTCGGATGAAAAATATCCCTTTTAAAGGCAATAAATTGAGGAAGTTTGGCTAAACAAATAATCACCGACAGTTCCCATGGCTCCTGCTCCTCCCCAGCTCGCTCACAGTGTTTTATGTGCCGCATATTAGCGTCACTATTTCTGTAGAGTTTGGCCGTTAGTGCCAGAGCCACTCGAGGAGCCGTTGAAACGTATGCAACTTCCGACGCCGGGTAAAACCTGCTCTATAGGCAACAAATTCTCTAATGCATCTAACCCTAGGGTCATTTCTTAATTGCTTTTGGTGCAACTAGATCATTTAATTTAATGTTTGGGCATAAGAGTGGGCAGTTTTAATCTGAACATGAGTGACACTCATCTTTTACTACTGCCTTGGCGGGGGTGCTGTTGTTCGATTCGTACGGTCCGAACGCAGCGAAAGGATTGCTGAAGACAGCTCGTCTTCGCCCGCGTTTCTTTGCGTTTGCGCGTCGAGTTCGTTTGACTCTTCTGAGTGCAGATGATGTATTCCTCAATGTACATGACATGTAGAGCTGCACAGAGTATGTGCTTTCCATCTTGGTATCAGTATATGGTCGATAGAAACAAGTACTAGTGATATCGTTCGTTACCGTATAATATTACTCTGGTCGTTGTTACTATAATAGTGAAATAGAAGTGCTCGTCTGAGTGCAAATAATTTTCCTCCATTGCAGACTACATGTACAGCTTCGCAGAGTATATACTTTGCATCTTAATATCAATGTTCGCATGAGAGAAATGAATATTGATATGTACCTGGTTGTTATGTTATTGTCATTTATAAGGAATGACAAGACTTATCTCAGTACAAAGATGATGCTTCCTATGTGTATACTGTACAGTACACGCGTAGCTTCACAGAGAACAGGTGATACATTTTAGTACCACCGAACGCCTTCTAACAGTGGATCATTAAATTCTATTGCTATAATTGTCGTAACTGGTTATAAAATCCAGCGATGAATATCGTAATAGTCTCATTAACGGTTATTATTAAAAATTTTGATATGATGGTGATGGAAAAACATAATCATCAGTTCTATTCTCTAGTACCTATGATAATGTGAATGACCTCATTTCTACTTAATCTCGCAACAGCTTTATATATATTTTCCTAGAAACTTAATTTCATTGCTTCCTGTGAAAATAATTCAATGGCAAAGTTAAACACTCTTTCACTGATTTCTGTTCAAAACTTTAAACTGCCTCTAATTCTTCTAGGGAAAAGAAAAAAAAAAAACAGCATCGCACCAGTCAGTCAGTTTCCATGTTAAGCATCCACCTCCGCTGGCTGTGTTTTGGTGAGACGCCTGAAGTGTTTGCTTTAAAAAAATGAGTTCACGCGATGTTTACGGTAGGGGCACATTTTCTGCAGCGACTTCTCACGAAGTTTTTACGGGGCCCTCAAATTTGCTTGTCATTCTTCAGGTTCGCACGCAGCTTCCCTAACTGTGCCATCTGTTGATTTTGGTGCAGGAGATTTCTTCTCTTCAGTTGCTCTAGCTCTGTTTTCAGGGATACCTACAGCATGCCTATGAACAGATATAATGAAGTACTGAATTGACATTGGGCGGGAGAAAATATTGCATCTTGTGCAGGAGATTCCTTTTCTTCAGCTGCTCTATGGCTGATATATCAGACACGCAGCGCCCATAAAAACAAACTTATAAAGAAGTTCTAGGCATTTAAAGTAAGAAAATTGAGTTTGGCTCCGTTCAAAGCTATACATGTGGTAATTAATACAATAAACGCTTGACGTTTACTCACTCCATTTAGAATTTGATTTCACTAAGAATGACTTGTTGAAAAGGTGTCCAAATTCACGAAAAGTAGCATAAGGCAATCAATAAGAAAAAAGACAAGGAAATATTCTTGTAATTTTTTATTCATGCGGTCATTTGTGTCTATAGCACGTATCATTTATTTTACTATTTAAAGCATCCCGGGAATAGCTAGTGGTCTAAGTTTTAAGACATATGAACTTTCTAGCGATAGCTTGCTGTATTGTAAGACTAAATCTGGCAAACCAGGGATTGCTGCCTTTATTTACTTTTTCTGCGGACGATAAGATGGCTTAGGCTTTATAAGTATCGTAGTAAGATATTGGTAAAATCTATTTTCAATTAAAATTAATTAAATGTTGGATCCAGTTTGTGAAAAAAATCTATTGGCTAAATACATATCTCATTAGTGATGCTTTTGGAACATCATACGCATTCGATGAAGCTTTTCTAATTAAAAGAAAGTAAAATCATCTGCGCGGCACAAAAAAAATCCATCATCTCTCACCTAACAAACATCATCTGAAGATGGCCGTGGTGACCGGAACTACAGCCGACTTCTCCCGAAATGACTCAGCAAGTTTCGCACCCAAGGTGCCCATTACAAAGAGATCTTTCTTTTCGAGATTTCCCTTTATTTAGGTCGCGCATCATGTAGCTGGACGGTTCAAAATGAAATAAACCCAATAGAAAGAGACAGTTTCTGTTCAAAATTGATGGATGGCATATAGGGTCGTCTGTACTGTTGGTGCCAGGATGCTTTGCAATTACTGGCTTCGAAAATTCAATAAATTTTTTGGTTCTTCAGGACGTAAACCTAATCTTTTAGGATTCAACGTTTAAAGAATTCATACTTTAGATTTAAAAGTTGAAAAACAGATTTCATAATTTTATAGGGAAAATGAAGGTTTTTTGGGGTTCAAAACCGAAAAATTCATTTCTATACAGCTCGGGACCGAAGTAATTATTCCAACTACGGAATATAAGCTATTTGCTGATATAGTGTATGCAGTTTCGCCTGCATCTGGCTATTGAAGGAATAGTTTTTCTTTTGTAACATCTGAGGCTCTTATCATACTTGACACGAGACAAGTTCTCGTGCTTCAGTTTAAGGGAAGGTTCCTGGGTGATCCTCAATACCAAATAATTTGGTTCAATTTATTTAATTGTTGAAACAGAATTCACGTTGTTGCTAATAGTAACATTAACAAAACGAAGAGAAATTAGAAAATATTTGTGTGTATTATTAAAATTATTATAAGAACAAAATAAATCAAGGTAAAATGCAATGTAATTTTTAGTCAGCTTGAAATTATATCATATATTTAAAATCTTTTAACTGCATTTTTTTATCGCAAAAAGCACCAAAATGAACGCATACAGAGACTCTATTGCTCCCTGAACTTTGGCAATAGTTAGTGTAACATTTCTCTCGGCTACGAATGCTGTCCTCATGCTCGTAATATGGAAAAACGGTCCACGAAAAAAAAAATTTCTGTTGTGAGTTAACCTCAAATATGTCGGTAAGAATTTCATAGTAGATACATATTTTTTAAATATAACACTAGTGTAACTGACAAATTCATTATTATTATTATTATTATAGTACAAGAAAACGTAACTTCGTAGTACTGTGGACACCGAAATGACAATTACTCTTAGTTTCCAGAAGATGATAACAAATGGTAACTTGTAGTATCCGTAACCTAATATTTTTACGTCTATGATTCAAGGCACTGCAATTATATACTAAATTTCAACACTGACGGAAAAAGTGATTACAGTTAATAGCCATCAAGTAAATGTAAAAAAAACTTGAGAGGTTTGAAGTTGGAAGCCAGTAGCAGCCAACGAACGTCTTTACCCATTTTTGTGCTCGGGACCAAATTTCTTTACGCTTTAGTAGTTAATTTGCTTACGAAAACAGTTACTTAGTTCAGTGTAGGGACTACATTTCAGTACGCGACTGCCGGCATATTCGATGAGTCCAATTAGATCGTAAGGATCTAACCTGGATAGATTAGATAGCTGGTAGTCAATGGGCCATCAGAACCTTTCCCAGAGAGCCGTCGAGACTTACGCTCCGGCCCTCTATGAGCTATCGCAGTTACGTCATCATCATTTAAGTGTCTGATAATAAAAAAAAAACGAAGAAAAAGTCATGTAGTCTGAAACTTCAACCCTGAGTGTTCTATTCGCTCTGTTCAATTGCTTTTCAGGAGCTTCTGCATGACGACCCGATTACGCTTAAAACAGCGTAAAACTCGGCAATATTGGGTTTTAAGCCGCAATCAAATGACAACTAATCCATGAAATTCGATCCAAAACCACGAGGCGTACGCTTGTAATTGAACTTCTAAGCTACTTCAAGCTAATCAAATGAGATTATCTCTATCCAGGTGAGAGAATCGACTAAGACTCTAACTTCGGCCTCTTTTCTTCCCCTTCCCTCTCCCTGTACGTCCAGCGCGGGCCAGTATGTGTCATGCCTGGAACCCCACGCGCGGCAGCCTTATGTCAGGCGGCAGGGTACTCGCCCCACAAGTTGATTTCGTCACCGGGCAGCTTTCACTGCATCCTTGGATTTCCCCGCAGAGTGTCAGTAGACTTTCGTCCTTTGGATATCGTCATCACTCGAATATCTCTCTGTCTGTCATTTATTTTTTATCATTATTATTATTATCGTTCTACAATGTGTGTCTTTGGTCTGTCAGGGATTTATTTCTAGTTGCTCGAGAGAGAACTAATTTTCGTTGGACAATGTGCGTCTTTGGAAATACTCGACTGCAAAAATTCTTAAGATATGCAAGCTAAGCATCTCTTACCCCCTATACCTTATGTGGCGGAAATCAATGGATGATGGATTATTTCACCTATTCCTAAAGCTGGAAATAGCATGGATCCAGCCAACTATAGACCTGTCTCCCTGACCAGCCACGTAGTGAAGACGTTTGAGAGGGTCTTTAAGAAACACCTTGTACATCATTTAGATAGCAATAAGCTGCTTACATCAAATCAACATGGCTTTTGCCATAAACGTTCAACCACTTCGCAGCTGCTTGAGCATTATGACTCTATTCTCGACCTCCTATGCAAAGTAAAAGTCTGGACGTAATATATTTAGATTTTGCCGAGTATTCGATAAAGTAGACCATGGAATACTGCTACTCACTCTCTTCAACATGGGCATCCGTGGAAAATGTTTTAGATTGATCGATGCTTTTCTGACACACCGATCCCAAAGTGTAATTATAAATAATAAGGTGTCCAAACGACAGCCGGTACTCAGTGGAGTCGCACAAGGCACCGTGCTTGGTCCAATACTCTTCCTTATCATGATAACTGATATGGAGCACCAATGCAAGTTTGCCGTTCCCTCATCGTTCGCTGATGACACGGATATTAGCAGCGGTACAATCAACGGCGGACGTACGGAATGTGCAACTAGACCTAACCAACATCTTTCGCTGGACATCGGTTAACAACATGAACTTCAACGAAACAAAGGTGAACTTTTACGATACGGAAAAAACTTCTCCGTTACTGAATCTACGTCCTACCTACGTCCTAAATTTTAAGGGATCTTGGGGTGAGAATACAAGATAATGCCCCTCTTGAAGATCATGTGGCTCAAGTTGTTACCGTAGGCAAGAAGTGGAGCGGATGGGTGCTTCGAATTTTCTTTTCACGAGAGGCAGACACAATGCTCACCTTATGGAAACAACTGATACTGCCTAGGATTGAATACTGTTCACCTCTTTGGATGCCAAGCAAACGGAAGGACTTAGAGCGTCCCGAGGCTATCCAGAGATCGTTCACTGCCAGAATCCGAGGCATGAAAGATTTAAACTATCACGAAAGACTGACTCAACTTCAAATGTACTCAATTCAAAGGAGATTCGAGCGCTTTACGATCATATATATTTGGAAAATTCTTGAAGGAATTACAGTCAATGTCAATGGGCGAATCCAGGCCAGACACTCAAACAGTATTGATCGCACTTGTGAGGTGCGCATCCCGATCAAACTGGTGGTGATGCGATAGCCACAAAGTATTCTAATAGTTTCGTGGTCCGAGGGGCAAGATTATTCAACAAAATGTCTCGTCACATTCGAAATGTCACCGGTACAGAGACTGCGAAATTTAAACACTTACTGGACGCATGCTTATTGAAAGTGCCAGATAAACCTGCTGTAAGCGGCTACGTGAACTGTGGAGATACTGTAACTTGCTGTTAGCCACCCCGCTGGTCACGGACTGCAGCATCACCTCTGCACAAGATGGGCGGGGTGCGTAACGTCGCCCGGACCTCGTCCGAAGTATCATCAAAGGTATTACCTGGAGACTTCTATCGCTATGCTCGGACGATTCTCGAAAGTTGCCTCAAGTTATTACAATTGCACCAGAATGATTCCCGATCGAAATTTCAATACTATACCTCTCTTATTACCTAATAGATGGGCCGTAGTGACAACCTTCCTTTGTGGAGAGTTCAATGATATATTATAATGCCAGACTGTTTTTTGTGCCACAAGCATATGCTTTCCATTTACTGATATTATAATAGCAATAGCTTTACCAGCTAATGATATGGCTATAACTTGCATATTTTTTACCGTTAAGGGATCCTTGTTTTGACCAGAACATCATTCTCTGTAAAAGATAACTGGAATATTAGTGTAAGCAAACCTATAAGCTATCAGAGGAAACATAGCTAGCCAGCAGAGATATACCTACCTGCTTTTCGCCAGTAAAGCAAATACCCGCAACCGGAACAAGTTTTCTCCCCAAGTTCAGCTTATGACCATATTTTTTTCTTAGGCCAGGCCGTGCACCACGGCCACATTATTTGTTAAGGTGAAGGTGCGGTCGTTGAGCTACGCACTTTCCCACACCCATAGAGCACCTCACGCTGCACCTGCCCGCCTCATCTCCGCTGATTGCCTGCCTCTTCGGCGCAATTATCCTCTCGAGACGCGTCCGTACGTCCGTCCCTCACAGCCGCTCATGGCCGCCCTGCCTGCGCCCAAAAGGCTCCAGCACTCGAGCTGATGGCCACTTCCTTCCTTTGGGGCCAAGCAAATGAATTGTTGTTTGGGAGTGAAAATTACCTTCGGAAGAAAGGTTTATTGCTGAATTCTATTATACCTGACGAGGCTGAACAATCAAATGAAAATTTGAGCTTTTATTATTTTAACAAAAATTTAAGTAAGAGGCTCCGTACACACTTTAAATTTGTATTCTTCGTATTGAATAGCTAAAATTAATAAAAATTCAATATCTTGTGAACTAAGGCTTCAGCTAAAATACTTTTATATTGTCTTTTCGCTAAAGTATCTGAGAAACCTAATGGCAACTAAAATAAGATGCTATGCGGCAGAAACTAAATAGTCGCGTTGTTTTTACGAAACCCGGAAAGGCAAGTGCATATAAACTGAATCCGTATGCATCAACGGAATATGGTTCCTTCTTAAAAAATTCTCAAGAAGTCCTTAGCTGAAGTGGCAATGACTATTAAGTACTTCAAATGAACATAAAATTGATTTTCTAATTCTTTCGGCTCTCTGTAGTGAAGCGGAAGTAATGCTATATAGGCGACAGTGTAGACTCTACTGTATGTCCACGCATCATGTGCAACGTCTTTTTGGGGCTCTGACAACTCGGCGCCTCCAAGACTGTTATCGCTTGTTTTGCTCTGCTGCGGGCTGGAAGCGTAGGTGAGAACGCTAGTCTTGTTTACTCAATGCCAGAAGCTCTTCGGTCTCCCCTCGGATCGAAACAAGCTGATTCATCTCTCAATAAAACCAATATTAAATTAGTATCATAAAAACAGCGACGGTTGAAGAATTTTCATCTTCTGAGCATAAGCAACACCTCGAAACAATGCGTTATTAGCTCGACCGGTACTCGGGGATTTCCACAACAAACCACGACAGGATTATCCCTAATTTGTCGGACCTAATCATCGAAAAAGATCTAAGCTTGGCACCGCATATTAGAGTGGGTGTGACGTGATCTTATTGTTGTCTGCTCTAAATCTTTCGTTTGAGACGCTTCCCAATGACCTATACTCTTTATCTTTATTTCTATCTCCGTCCACTTCAATCTCGGGTCGAAAACAGCCTGCGTCTTCTCAAGCCCTCCCATCGCCAAGCTAAACAATACTTCTCATGATCAACCAAGTACACTTTACTGATTACCAGAAAAGCACTCCGAAAGCGTCGACCTTTTCTAGGAACGAAATGCTAACGAAAATTTCAAAATAGCCCAGACTCTACTATTTCTTCGGGATCATCACCAAAATTTAATCATCTGTTTCTTCAGACATTCCTAACAATTCCTGTAAATTTCGCGAACGTCGGTCTGGAACATTTTGAGTTATGCGTCTAGAAGACAGAAAGACAAAGAGGCCTAGAGACGAGCGGATGGACAGCTCATCACCAAAATTTATTAAGCTGTTCCTCATGAAAAACATATAAGATAAAATTTTTTAATGAAATAATGGACTGAGTCTTAGGCTCTTTGGTCTTCCAATTCAAGGGTTACATCGTTTCATCAATGCAGAAAAGAATGATTTAAAGTTATCAAAACATATATGCCCTGTTTATCTTAATCATGTATGAGAGGTATTTGAGGGTAATAAAACAGCTGGCTCCAAGAATTGAATTTAATAACATTAGTTGTAAAACTTAAATAACTATAACAACAAGCACAACTTCGTCTAACACAAACAACCAGCGTCCCTGGGTGCACTAAATCATTGTTACTGTAAAACCTCTTAAGCTAAGAAATTTAAAATGGAAAATGTAATTCAAATGAGAAATGACCCTGGTAACATCAACATCAATTAAAAAAAAAACAAGACCAGCTACAGGCAGTTGAATCAATAATTACTTTAGCTGCCTGCTGCCAGCATGTTACCGTTAAAGCGGCTGTCAGTTGTACTAACAAAACAACAGTTTTTGTTTACTCACTTTCTAGTTAACTAGGTTGATAGTTTGAAGTGTCGAGTGTACTTCACACGCTAAAGCCAAGGACAAAGAAAGCATGCATTTACTTTAAACTCGGTAGCATAGATACGGTTGCGTGAACATGCGAGCGGTACGTCCTAGCATCACATTGTTCTCACAAATGCATAGTGTGGACCCGATATAAAGAAGTTTTAGCCCCATTTTCTATATGCGCTTTTTTTTGTGCACTAGAGTCACACTCGTTGAGATTTTCCCTAAGTTTATTTGATACCGCTCTTGGCTACAGAATTTTGAGCTATGGTTCTCGATATCGCTCGTGGGTTTGCGCAGCAGCAGTTTTAATTAGACCTTCATAATGTGTTTTCAAAGTCTTAACTTGAATTGGTAACAGCTCACAGAGTGGGAAAACTTCCTACCTAGAATTATAGGGGAGACGTTAGGGAAAGTGTGAGTTAAGCAACAAAGGTTGCACCGCGTAAATGGTGCTTTAAAATTAGGAACAGTGCTTATGAGTGACATGTTCTGTTTGCACGAAAAAACTATATAATGTAAAATATCAAATCATCTTTCTTAGTTAACTATTACGTGAACTACATCTATGCTATGAAATACTTTTGATTATTTTCTATTATTACAACAATATAATGGCAGTACTAAGCTAGTGCGCTGACAAAACGGCATCAAGAAATTCACTCAGACTAGGAACGCATTTTAGCATTCACATTATTACTGTGCAACAATTACCAAAAACTCAAATGCGTTTTTTTATATATACGAGATCTTCCCTAATCTGTACAAATTCTGACTCTTTATATCATACTGACTCTTTCAGATTCAGCAAATTACAAAGTCTCCCAAGATTGTGAATACCTTAATTTGTGTGCCGCATGAATGGGTTCCACACAATGGCTTTTTTCACCCGTTCAGGTAAAGTGTCACTTGCCTTATGAATCTCCTTTTTTTTAATCTCCTTCTAGCGGATGCCCCTTTTCCCCTTAATCCTTGCCATGAGGTAGAAAAGAATGAATGAGACTTTACAAAGGATCTTTATGACAGGAGACGTGTTATGGCGTGGCTCACAGGTACGCTTCAAAACATGAAGGTAAAAGGGTCCGACCCAACTGACACACTTGGTTTGATATAAGCGGTGATCTTTGTGAAGAAAGACGTCCTGCCTGCAGGACAACTTTGATACATGGCCTGACTTTTGCGATAAGCTTGGTTGGTAAAACCCGAGATAATCCCAATGTGTGTTTTATGCCGCGCTACGGTATCACTGCTACCCAGGAGGAGTAAATCTAAATTGATAACATATGAGGAAGTTTTCATGGCTCGAAGCAAGTTGTAAAAAACACGAAGCCCTACCTGGCATACTATTTCGTTAAGCAAGAAAAATTTGTAACCATGCCGAGCAGCTGGAAGATTAAGGAGGTCAACCTGCTTGGCACCTCATCTGAAGATGATGCTCATTTTGAGCGGCTGTGAAACTGGAGACTTTAAAATCTGGCATGAAATGAATAATTTAGTGAAACAAACGAGTTAGGTAAATATGATGTTGTAGGATAATTACTGAGAAGTCAAATAATCCTTTATATAGCGCTTAATTTTCTAAAAGAAAACTTATGGTACAGTTTCGTCCTCCTATTTGAAATAAACTGAGATATCAGCGTAATTGACCAGTAATTTTGATTCGAAATTTGCAATAAATCGCTAGTTACTTTTAATGAATATTCATTGTTCACTGACAAAAAGCTGCTTCACAGCTTATTTGACAAGCCCGCGGAAGGCATTTGCAATG
>LQNS02278171.1:24790179-24810394 GCA_001587735.2 Parhyale hawaiensis | reverse complement strand
TACTTTCATCAGACGTTGTTACCAGCAACAACACCCGCTGTGAAGGCTGGAAATTAGTCCAAATTATTTTTACTTTCATCAGACGTTGTTACCAGCAACAACACCCGCTGTGAAGGCTGGAAATTAGTCCAGATTATTTTTACTTTCATCAGACGTTGTTACCAGCAACAACACCCACTGTGAAGGCTGGAAATTAGTCCAAATTATTTTTAATTTCATCAGACGTTGTTACTTGCAACAACACCCGCTGCGAAGGCTGGAAGTTAGTCCAACTTATTTTTACTTCCATCAGACATTGTTACCAGCAACAACACCCGCTGTGAAGGCTGTACGTTAGTCACAACGAACTTTCTTTCAACACCAACTCTTTGCTCGTCTGCACGTTACGTTCGTCAGTGAACATCTGCCATGAATATTCTTATTCCACGCAGAGAGGAGCAGCTGTTGGGGATTAAATCCGTATAAATCCCAGGTGATTATTGGAAAATTTTGTTAGTGCTGTACGTATACAAACGCTAAGATTAAAGAAGAACATAGTAGTCAGACTCATATACTTTCGTGTAAAAAGTTAAAGGATATCCGTAACATTTGACTGCCTGCATTAAGTTTCGTAGGACGAGGGATGAGCAGCTTATTAGAGAAACCATAAATATATCGCTAATATGTCCAAAAACATAATAAAATTGTTGTCACTTCCTAAGTCACATACAGTGGTGCCAGCTATTGTCGAAAGTCTCCAAAACCTTTTTTTTAATAGCATGCAAATTAGCAGATGTAAATTGGCTTCCAGAAGTAGGGATACGAAATATATTTGAATGAAGTTTATTCGAAGATAAAACTACTTCTCAAAACAGAACTGTTGGCCCGGCTTTTCTTATGAACAACATTGACTGAAACGCCATATAATAATCAACGAGCCCAAGATGCACGGCCTCAAGTTTTGCATCGTTGCTATATTTCGAAATTAAAATTTTCATGCTATAACTTTGAAACCCTTTGAAGTTTCTCATGTCATATCACTCACTTATCAATAAATTATAAAATTGATACAATATTGTCATGGTTGGCGAAGCTCGCATCTTGAATTCGTTGAAGGATTCCTCACGTCGATGGAGGATTAGACATAAACCGGCGCACTAAATTCAGGTGCCTCGTATATCATCTGTATTATAGAAAGGTAGAGCAAAATAGTTGACCTTACTTTGATTAGGCTATTGTCCTTCGCTATAAAGGCTGTTTTCCCTGCATATGTACAATAGGACAAAAAATCCTTATAGTAAAGTAACAGAGTCTTGTTAAAATAGGATTCAGTCGGGTTCACATGATGGATTTTTTACTCCATCAGAGCTCGTCGATCGTTCTCCAGTTTCGGTGTGTAGAATTTGACGCTCTCATGTCAGAAGTCTTTTATCATGTGGATCACTAATAGCAATTTGGATATTTCTTTAAATCTAGAGTGAAGCAGAACTCAGAATAACGGGCACGGCTTGGATATTCATCGTGAAACCCCACAGTCAGGATACACTGTAGATATAAGGTCGCTTTTGGGCAAGTGAGCGGGGTAATTAATGACTGCAGAAAAGCTGAGAATCCCTCGCACTTTTACTCGTGTACTACCTAACACAAAGAAACCTTGTAGCCTGATTAAAATAAGTTAATGGGTTCTAACGTGGATAAACGCTCCATGTATATAAGAGAGAGGGTAACTGAACATAGAAAATCTGAGAATCCTTGCGCCTTCGGCATGCGTGCCGCCCAACAGCTCGCAATAACGTAAACATTGCCAATAACAGCGCCGTGTAGACGTGGCCAAGTCGCTAGTACGCGCTAGCGACACCAGGCGGATGTTATGACGACCATACGAGTAAATCTAAACAGCTCTAGCACACAAAGGCCGCTCCGGCCGGCGAGCTCAGTAGCTGCTTACAAGAAACGTTCGTAGTTATTGCTCAAGTTCATTGCGTGTAAGGCGTCTTAGAAACACATCGATTATCAGATCAATGTTAAGATACTTGTGCTTTGGTTCTGAAGTATAAAACGTATACTATATTACGTATACCATATCTCAGGTACTATAATCAGGTTCATACATACTATCTGATATCTGTGATATCGTAGCGTTTTGCGATATCATACTTTGTTCTTTAAACTTGATGTCCAAGGTACAAGTATTTTAACATCGATATGAATATCGATGTGCTTTTAAGCTCCATTACAAGCAATGAACTTGAACAATATAGAGTATCTGAGAAGTGAGAGAAAAAGTTCGTTTGCTGCTCTTACCCCGATTTCTCTCCTTGCCGTCCCCATGTGCGATTTTCTTTCGTGCCCGGCCTTCCTATTTTTTTGACATGTTTGCTGTGACCAAGCGCGGAATTCATTCGTGTACGGGCTCCCTGATTTTAATAACAAGCAGCGTACTCCCTCCTTCTCCTTTCTTGGTATAGTTCGCAATGATTAGAGAGGCATTGCCTTAACTCTTTACTGTATGCAATAAACATCAATTTTCATAGAAATAGCACCCTGTGAAATTGGACCTGGAGATCCACAGATCTGGTCAAGGGTCAACACGTCTGACAAAACTTGGCTTCTCGTAGAAAAATCAGGTTTCAAGCCTGAATTATACGTAAAACTTAGCAGCACGGAACCAAAATTAATTAGCACACTCCGCTTTGTAACAATTCCTTCTACCTGTAGGACAGTAGGTGTAGGATGCGTGTAGGTACCTCGAGTGCACTACCCAGGTTGCGCCGTCTACCCCACACGTCTACCCTGCACGACAGTAGAAGACAGCAGTTTAGACAGCCTAAAAGCTCTCCACTTGCACCGTGATCGATGACCGTCTCCGCCCCAGCAAAACATGGATAGCTTGAACCAATAAATTCTGCTTCCGGCCCCACACTCGTCCTAAAACTTCATACCTTCCTCATCTTGGGTTGTTATGAGTTGCTACTGTCTTGATGGATATGAGCGTCGTGCGAATCGTTCATTACCCTTATTTTGCTTTCTGGGACATTACATAATGCGCTTTTAGGAGTATTAACATAATTTTCAATTCGGTATTATATTAACCGCTTGGAAGGGAATTATACAAGACTGCTCTCTTCTCTGCGGTGCATAGGATTGAGTATTTCTCTCTGAGCTCGCTTATATCTTAAATCATGTGTTGTATGAACACCATGAAATGACGTGCAAACATAGCGTATTTTTCTTGCTGTACGCCCTGATACCTTGGATTATATATATATCTTGTTAATACCACGCTCTGGGGCAACGCATTCTTCATGTACCTCGATTTACTTACTTTTCAGTAACGCTACCCAGGCAGAATTTTAACCCCCCTATGAGCTAAAGCCCTAAAACAGCTTCTGGTGCAACCAAAAATTTTGTTTGGGTACGAGTTTCACTGTGCTTTAGGAACGTTCTAATACGAAAAGCGGTGACATGGAGGGCTGCTTATATATATATATATTTAGTGTATATTACACATAACATATATTAATATTATATTATGTGTTTTCTGTTATGAACGAAACCCAAGGACAATTTAAAATAAGAAATATGGAACCGAAAATGCAACGCAGGATTTATATGCAAAGCCTGTCAGTAAAAGCTAATTAAACTCTGCAAAATAAATTTGTACAGTAATATAGAAGCTAACTGGCTGGTGGCAATCAGTCGACAGCAGGAGCGGGGCCCCTATAAGTTCAGCACGGACCTAATACCATATTGTGTCATAAGGTTTAATAAGTACAATAACAAAGAAGCGTTCTCTACTTCTTTACCCTGTCAAGGAATAGCATACACTTAATATGTCGAGACTCATTAAAAAACAACTACATCGACCTTTTCAGCCTCCGGTACACTATAATATATAGACATCAAAATACGGCTTTACAGTGGTATTTCTTTAATTAGATGCTTCTTTATCGCTTTAGTAATCTATTATATAAAAATGTATAGTAAAAACGCTTCGTGCTTATTGTTAAAGCAAATTAACAATGGTGTCAACAGGCGACTTCAACAACAAGAAAAGAGCTGCCGTCGCATCACCAAGATTCACCCACAATTTCATTAGGTTTTACCCTCACCAGAACTTGAAGGCTGGCTGAGTAATTGCAATTTTTGTACTACAGTTACAGTTGTGCTCCTTCCTGGTCGTATAACTGCTGGTGAGCAGTAAAATACTGAACTGACATCCTGCACAAACATGCACGATACAGCTGACCACCGCAGCTGCACCCAACCTATTCAGCCGTATCACTTGCAGTTGTGTTTCTTTCCCCATTATCTTCAGCTAGATACGCCAACATATGCCGCAGAACCTGTGCAGCAAATATGTTTTCCAATTCGCAACATACAGCTGGATGCTTTATATACAGCAACCAGGTCTTGAGCGTACAGCGCGTACTGGAAGTGGCTCGGCTGGAAGCGGTTCTACTGCTGAAGAGTTCAAGCAAAGAACGAAGCTTTTTGGGAGCTGTTTCGACACCCAAAATCGTTACATCAGGTAATCGTTTCATAAACTGCTCCTATTCTATTGAGGCTTATGAACTTGGTAACACACGCGTAAAAAGAGGACTTAAAACTTGAATTTTTGTGGTCAGCTGTACTTACCATACCCAACAACCATTAAAATTTTCGAAAAAATCGCACACAATTCAAAGCTCTGAACTGGAATACAGCATCCAATGCCGAGGTCACATATGCATTCGCACTCGCCACTCGAAGCAAAGACGGGCAATTCACGGGTCTTCCTGAAAATATATTGAAACTCGGTAGCATAGATACGGTGGCAGGAACGATATGCGCGCTGTACGTCCTTGCATCACGTTGCTCATGGGAGTGTAGAATGTGGCCACGGCTTACGGCGACTGCACAGAACCGTTTTATTGTAATTGAACGTAATACTCAACATCCGATTTAATTCTTGTATCCTTATAAACACAGCTGCCTGTCTACCAAGAGATAAATTAAAATGTTAGCCGTTACGTCATCTAGCTTAACAAGTATCACTAGAAACATTCGGATGTCTCTAGAGTTTTAGAAGCGTGTTCGAATGGGCGTCGAAATTATGCCTTCGAGGCTTAACTTGTCCGAAAACTCAGACAGAAGATTTCGTCTTTGCAACTTTGAATCTTCTAGCAAGCAAGTGTGAGATGCAAAACGATTACGTTGAGGTGTTGAAAGCTCCTTTTTACGGAGCAAGATTGAGTTTCTAGAAGTCTCAAGAGTAACCTGTTGGAGGTCAATATACAAAACTTAATTCAGCGGGTCGAAGCCAGGATATTTGCTTGAAGTTTCGAACTAGTCAAGTCTTCAAGGCTTAATTTTAGCGCATAGTCGAATACGCCCAGGCGCCATAGAACTCTGAAAGCTGAGCACTTTTCTGCTCATTGAACGGACACAGCAACGCAGTTTGACGTTCTGTACCTACTGCGCATGTGGACCAAAACGCTGTCGCATGCATCCCTCTTACGCCTCGGACTTTTTAAAACAATTGAAAGGCCATACAGGACGATTTTTATTCACTACAATTTTCTGTGCTTCTGTGCTAATAAATATTTGCAAAACTTCCAGAACTAGGCCTATGACTTTTTCCATGATTACTATAATAGCACCATTCTTAAATTTACTTACTTTACTTGACTCATTTTTTGAGTTTCTTTTTTTTTTTTTTTGCCTTTTTTTTTAGACGTTAAATAAGGTGCTTCATTGAATGATTGTTATATTAAACTATATGAAAGTAATATCTTCTTATGGTCTCCTGATACCCCACAATATTTTAATTAACTACCCTGTAGATAACAGAAAGCAATGAGTCAGCTTATGTTTCAATGTATCTGAAATCGATAACATTACGATTACTATTTGTTGTGACAGATCCAGCAGTAAACCGTACGTACTGCTATCGCGTTTACTGCTCTTCCTTCGACCATTGTAGCTTCAATAACTGCACACTGTTTGCTCCGTCCCATCGTCAAGACAAACCTAAAGACTCCGCCGCATCTACATAAAAAAATTCTCTACACCAGAGCTCGCTAAAGATAACTCCGGCTCAGTTCTTCAGGTACGGAACAAAGAAAAATACGAGCCACAGCCGGGCCACTTCAGTTTCGTTACGGTTTTTGGCATCAACGCTGGTATATTGGGAAAAGGACTAGGGTCGTAGACGGGCCCGTTACGGATCGTTACATCGCCGGTGGCTGACTTGGAGGCGCGAATAGGAAGCTTCTTCTCCACCGTGCAAGTTTGCAAAGCGTCGACGTGCGCACAAAAAAGTTTACGCTTGCGCTTGCCGCCAAACTAAAAAATTCTTGCACTTGTTGTACAAAGGCGTTCCCGCACTTGCACAGAAGGGCTCCCTGCACTAGCACGAAAGGGTTCCTTACACTTGCGGGTCCCCCGCAGTTATACAAAGCATTACACACTTGCATAAAGTTGTTCCCGTACAAATAAAAAAGCGGTTCGAGCACTTGCACGACTACGTTTCCCGCACTTATAACAAGATTGTTCCCACCACTTCAATAAAAGTATTACCCGCACTTACACAAGGGCATTACCCTCACTTCCAGAAAAGAGCTGCCACCGCTTGCACAAAGGCATTGCCTGCACTTACACAGAGGCGTTCCTGCACCTGCACAAATTAAGGCATTCCGTGCACTTGCAAAAATTATGCCATGTATTCCAACGAAGATACTCCATGCATATTTGCAAAGGTTTCCCTTCACTTGTACATACACTAGCTCGCACTTGCTTTCCCTAATTTGTAAATAGTTAACAGATTTTAACCAAGCTTTTTCCCTATTTGCACAAAAGGCTCGCAAATTTGCACAACTGCATCCCCTCACTGCCAGAAAGCGTTCCCAGAAGTTGCACTAGAGGTTTCCCGCATTTATTGAATGGTTTTTCTCACCTTTGCGCAAGTATGACTCAACATTTTCTGGACATCACTGAAATGTAAAAAAATGTATATATGTATATCGAATGCACCAGAGCAGGAGTTCCCAACCAGTGGTGCGAGATGACTTTTTTGGGGGTGTGAATTCTTTGCTTATTATTTCCCTACTCGGAAAGCCAAACGCACTTCGTGCTGCAGATACAGAACAACTGGTCTCAAAGACGCATTCATCTGTCTGGTACATCTTAATAATAACAATCAATATGTTGCACAAATATAGCATGAAAATTTCAATCTTCATGTTAATATGAGTTATTAATTTTTTAAGGCATGCCAGAAGAAAACATATCGAAAGTTTCATAGATGTCAAGCATGGAAAAATTTGGAGCCAAAGTGTACGTAAGGACAACAGAATAATTTGATGTGTCGTAGCTAAACATGTTGTGGTTTTGGGTCATTTTTGATATTACTATTTATTATTTATTTCGTTCCAAAATAGAGCTTCTTAAATTTAGGGAAAAGGCTTTATAGACGACTCAGCATTAATTCTCTATTTTCTATAATTGACAATTACAGTGACAACTGTTAGCACATAGGTGGCAAATATTGTAGAAATTTATATGTACTGTGGACAATGGACTTTACAGATGGGACCATGACGTCGCTAACTTAACTCTTCAACGTGTACAATTAAAATAGACGTGAGCGGAGCAAGATCGGGGACCACCAGGTCGCATCAGTTTCCGATGCGGACTGAGACATCGTACCACAAGATGATGATTCTCTTCTGTTTTATATAGTCTACATGAGGTATTTTGGCTATACAGAGCGTTTTTCTCAGGGGTGAAATTCTATTTTGGTCCGATCTCTATCCCTAATTTGACTTTCCCAGGCTATAATGAGGGCACTAAGTCGACCCATCAGGTGTTTGCACGATGATAAATTGCCTCCACGTAACCATAGTAACCTTTTGGGTGAAATTCTTTGGCTATTTAAATTTGCCGGCGATATCGGGAAACATAGTTAAAGTATGGCTAGCCTGATGAAAACGTAAATAACGACTTGTCCAAGTATTTTTATACCGTGGGGGAGTTAGCTCGTGGCACTTATGTTCGAAGTTCTTCGTTGATGAACTTGAAAAATTCACTCACTTCATAAACTTTAGTAAGTTAAGCAACTAGTATGAAAAGATCTACCGTATTAGGCAACAGGGATCGTTTGAAATTTCGACAGCTTACCACTAATTCCCAGACATTCTGATTTAATCATCAAAATATAGAAACTGGTTGTTTTTCACAATTATCGAACTATTGCGGAATATTAAGTAGAGTCGGAATTATTAGAATAAATACATACGACCAGTTATCGAAAAGACGTCATTTCTCCATGATGCCTGTCCATTCCAACAATTGTGACTCGATTCCTTTTCTTCAAACGCCATTTTTTTATTTTTGCATAATCTTTGTGCATGCAAAGTTTCATCGATCTCCCTCTCGCCAGGCTTTTTTTTTTTTTTGGAGAAGGGAACATTTTGATGACGAGCTCTCGAAATGATGCCATTTCTACGTGATGACTGTGCACGCTGTCATTTACATCATTAAGGCTGGAATCCTTTCCTTCAAACGCCTTTTTTTCTTAATCTCGGTACAAGCAACGCTCCACTGATCCTCTTCTTCCCGAACTTCTTAGGACAGGAGTGTCTCACTGGGGTGCGAGATGACCATTTAACTAGTGCGAAATCTTGAATCATTTCCACGGCATTCAGAAATTATCTGAAATTAGCGTATTGCACAAATTAGGTACTATGAATTTCTTCATCTTAATATGAGTTACCAACTTTGTAGGAATGCGAGAACTTATTGAAAGTTTCCCAGAGACGAAATCCTGGAAACAACTGCTCTATAGGGGCTCGTTTGAATGGGCAGTCAAAGTCGATCTAATCGAAGCCCACTTGACTTGACCTCTCCAGAATCTCAGACAAGAACACTGGCATCGTTACTTTGAATCGTGTTGCAGGTGTAATAACTGAAGCAAACGGATTATAATGAGCCGACTAGCTGAAATCTTTTTTTAGGAATGGGATTGAATTCTTGGGAATCTCGCAGGCAGGTAATCGATAGAGGGTCACCACCTGAAAACTTCATTCAGCAGGTCGAGGCTAATATACATCCACCTGAAGTTTCGAACCACTCAAGCCTCGAAGGCGTAACCCCGCAGGCCAATCGAACACACCTTAGGTCATTCTTGGCAAAGAAGCGTCCAACTAACATTCTGTCTTCCTACAACAAAACAATCTCAGTGAGGAAATTACTACAGATAATTTCTTCATAACAGACGCGGTTCGGCCAGAGGAATTTTTGCCGAACATCTGGCACTGGTCAGTAGTTAACTGATTTTTGCTATCAATGCACGGACATGTCGGCACGATAAGGAACAAAGTTTTGTCCTTAATGGGTAGCATGTAAAAACCTTTGGCCTGCGTACGCTGCATGTTATCTGGCTGAGGGAGGAAGTCAGTGCGGTAAATTCCCAAACAAAATGCTGGTGAACATTTTTTTCGGTTCTCCTTTTTTATTCTCAACCGTGTTTATTTTAAGCCCACGTTGCTGTTAACCATTTTATTCTCAGCTCAATGTGGAAGTTGACATTTTTATTTAAGAGCCTTTTGTTGTTAAGAATTTCTATTCTAAGCTCGTTTTGTAATTATAGCCATTGAGTTCTAAGCAAATTTGGCAGTTAACCATTTTAATATATGTTCAATTTGGAATTTTCCATTTTGCTGTAAGCCTATTTTGCTGATAACCGACTTGAATCTACGGTCATTTTGCAATTTGTCATTGTGTCATTGGCCCATTTGGCTGTAAGATATATATGAATTTACTCTTATCGCTTTGGCTGCCAGCGTCTGAAGAGACAATTCACTGTTTAGGCTCGACCCTTAATCAAGTCAATGTGTATTTAATTTTTTGCGCTCAAAGGAAAAGCCATAATTACTCGTGTATTGATTGATATTTAACAGCAAATTACTTTGTAATATTAAACAAGGAAGTTTATTTTACATGACAATAAAAAGAAGCCAATAGATTGTTTGACAGTGAAGACCAAATTACAAACTTGTGTATCAGTGAGAAACAAATAATATTACAAGAGATTAAAAAAAATTAAGTCGCTTTCAAATATGCGCAAATGTTTGGATAGTATCCTTTACAGAATTTATACCCTCCATAAAGATACTTATTTACAGTTTTAGCTTTTGGGGCACTTCAGATTTCTATGAGGGATACATCTCACAGACAATGTTCATCTTGATTCAACTGATGGGCCACAACTGCATTAAATTTACTTTGGAAGTTGAAAAACAGCTTCCTGCTGATAAATTCATGGCAATGAGCTAGCGTCTTCGGTCACGTAAAACTTAGTGTTTACTGGTAAAGCTCATTAGCTGCATTACCTTCCTCATTCGCTGTGCAGGGTTCAATCACAAGACAGAAATGCCGCAACAAACTTCAAGTATAGCAGAATATGAAATAAAATTTGTAGGTCGATGGAGCCGCGCGCTTCTCCCCACTCAATGTAGGTATTGAGTACTTCATCGTTTGACCGGCAAGTGACCATATTTGATGACTTCCAGACCGCTATATTTACGAAAACCTTCTGCAGCACATATTTAAATTTATATGAATTTACAATTCATTGCTGTAGAGTATCGGTATTGCTACTTCTACCCATTCGTCATATCCTTATTTAGCGAAGAAACTTGACAGAAAAGACAAAAAAATAACGCAATGCGTCGCAACTGCGTACTGAAATCCTCAGGAATTTCCGATTTATGCCTCGACTTGCAATTGTGCTCCATCTTCGGATAATCAATCGAGTTCTTTCACCTTCGGACGCGGCTTGATTGTCTCCTTCCTCCGCGGGGCGTCCGGTGACATGCAAGCCACTGGCTTATTGGTCAGAAACCCTAGTTTGCTGGCCGCTCTGTCAATAATCATGGCTGAAGAGGAAACACTCTGGGACGTAATGGAGGGAAAACAGTCTTGCACGTGGAACAGTTCACGTTTTATTCGCTAATTCAAATTACTAATGAGATGTTTTTCACAATGTAACACCTGATGTAAATCCTGTTTGAGAGCTGGGAAGCGATAGCCAAGGACGTCGCTTTGAACGGACGTTTACTGATAAAAGGCAGACTGACTACAGCTCAAGCTGGGAGCTAAATCAAGATGACCATAAGCTTCGTTCACCGGTAATGCAACAAACGTTGAGAAAAATACGCGAATAAAATCCTATTAATGACGCACATCAAGTACAAAGCACATGTGACCAGTAGCACAACCAGCTTCTGTAAGAACAAAAAGAAGAAAGCTTCTGTGCGACAGTCGACGGACAGGAAATCACGCATTAGACGACGGCGGCTGCGGCGGCTGCCCCTCCATAGCTCCAGCTGGGGAGGATGCTGGGTGCCCTGTAGCGCTGCCTGCAGCACCTGCTCCTATTGTGTTGCGTTCCTGCTGTTGCTGGTGTTGCAGCAGGTGCTGGTGCTCTTGTTACATCCCGCTTTAGTGAGCAGCAGCGATGGTTGTGTTGGTAACAGAACTGGGTGAGAGTGTGTCCGCCGGCTGCTTCTCCTGACCACAGTATCTGTTCGTCCCTTGTTACGGGAGGTTCTGCTGTGTTGCAGACTGTAGGGTTCGCTTAGCTCAAATTGCGGTTGCTGTTGTAGCATTATTTTGCAGCAGGTACAAGTATTGGTTGTATACGAGTATGTACACGCCAAAAAGTTCAGAGATATACCAGGATTTGGTTTCACGAAGTGTGGCTGCAGAATATCTGAGCAAGAGGGCAGGGTATACTATGCCAATTTCTTATGAACTACGTTGGATGAGCACATACTGCTGATTATTGGCCTGCACCGGTTATATGTAGTCACACAAATTGAACTACCTTCCATATCGAGCAGCACTGTAAACTTTGTACCATCGTCACCATAAGTTAAACAGCGTTTTTTGGAGATCAATAACTTAGGCTCGTATTTAGTAAGANTGGCCCAGAAGTGAACCCTACATTGCCCTCTCTGGAACACGAACTGTATATCCCTAACGATAGAACTAGTTAATGTATATATGTCACCAGTGTTTCGTGTTCTCGGATTCACTAACATGTAGGGGATATGGAAAAAAATTTTCCCTACCGAGAATCGCAGTTAGTTTTTATCGCTGTATGTAATAGAATAATTGTTTCTAGCGCAATTATTCTAAGCCGCATTTCGCATGCATATCAAGAAATAAAGTCTACCTAAAAGGTGGACTTACTTGACGGGAACAAAAGTGATCCGTTGAACTGTGGTCATTCCTGAACATGGTGGCCCTTTCGTTTATAAGAGAGTGAAGGGTGAAACAATACGCCGAGTAGGGTGTACTCAACCTTATGCCGCCCTTCAGCATAATTCATGGAGCAAAGACGGGTCAAACCATACAATTCCTACTGTAGAAACTAAATAGTAACTGTTTGTTTGATGCTTAATAGACACACACTTAGGAGAAGATAGAGATGTCGCCGTCGCAGGTCATCCATTTTGCCTCTACATTTAAAAAAAAATGCGGTCAGTTCAACCCATCAGTGTCATATATGATCGTTTCAGGATCAAAATAAGTAAACGGTTAAGCTTTACACCTGATACGGTACAAAAGATCACACGAATAGGGATGCAGCAGCAATAGGCCATCTATTTCTTTCACATGGCACAAATGCAATATATATATATATCCTATGTGAAAAAAAAATCAAATTTTCGCGTGCTCGTTACAAAGTCTAAGCAAAGTATAGGGTAAAAGCAACTTCATGGGTTATACAAACGTTAATATTAATATTACATATATGGTTTTAATATTACATATATGGCAATGGCGTACTTAGCAGCATAAGTTAAGGGCTAAAATATCACACCTGATAGGGTACTAAAGAACACAAGTATACTGATGGCGCCCCTGAGCCATCCATCCTGAAGTGGATGAGGCTAGGGGCGAGAACGAGCTCGCCCAGCCGTCGGCGCTGCTTGAGGCCACGGCGAGCTAATGGTCACCAGCTCCTGCGGGTCCTTCCTTTCTCCAACGTGGCGTCCTGAGCATCCTGTAACGTAGCCAGCAGCATCCTATATCAGCTTTCGCTGTATTGTCTTTTATGTTTTAAGGAGTTTAAAAGTCTTGGGTATTCTGTATCGTCTCCAATGTTTGAACTTTGTTATGGTATTTGTTTTATCACTGCCTATCAAAGCTTCTGAAGCGTTTCTTGAAGTCTTGGATATGCGGAAACGTAGCGAAGAGTTTCTTATATCATATTTCATGGGAATGCTTCATCACTTTTAAATACTTTGATGAGTTTCAGTAAATCTTAGGCATGCTAGAGTAGCCAAGAGTTTTCTATATCAGGTTCATTTGCATTGTTTTATCACGGTTTATTTCATACAAATTTTTTCTTATCCATTAATAGGCTCAGTGTTTTACCACCTTAGACGCCGCGATTCGAGAGTGAAGCTCAGTTGTGAAGTAAACAGTATGTAAAACGCTGTTCATGACTATGTTATGTCAGCATTCCTGCCGAAAAGTCTCAGCTGGCTCAGTACGCTACTACTGGCAAAGAAGAATCAGGTGCGAACCATCTCCAACAGACGAAAAACGAAGAAAATAGAAGAAAGAAAATACTCCTGAGGACGGTCCCTTCCGTGGCCCCCGCTTAGGAGCATTGGAGCCACACGGGATGGGTCACTTACCACCATTCGGGGCGGCCCATCTCGCGGGACAGGGGGGAAGTACAGAGCACCTACCAAAGCTAATACACGAACCCTGTCAGCACGAATTGCTGCCAGCTGCAATATCCTCTGCGGAATAGGCACTCGGGACAGCCCCTGGATGAGTGATATCCTTATACATTTTGACTGAGCCCATCAGAGTATACCTCTGAGGGCTATTGCATTCAAAATTCTCATCTTTTCATCTAGTAACATAAATAGTAAGGAATGTAGAGTATCAGCTTCGACTGTCCTGTTTCATCAATATAATCTCAAAACTCTTAAAGCTCCAAATTTAGAGCGTCCTATAACATAGCCAAGGAAAAAATTGTGTTGCATATACTCTTGCTGTAAGTGTGGTATCCCCTTCCAGTTAATCATTTTTATCACTGATAATCAGTATCATTTTTAGGTAGAATATAAACACTGCCAAAAACTTGATAACAAAATATCGACGAACACTCTCAGAAAAAGACAATCACATGACTTTTTCCAATGAATGTGACAGTTCATTCCATTTAGGTGTGCAGCAAGCTATTACCTAATTTCTGCACAGCCTCTCATTACTTCAGTAATACGGCAGTGACAATCGATTTGCCGGCAGTGCTCCGTGAAATGATTTCAAATGTACACGAGTCTCCCACATGCATGGTATTGATCGATAGATTCTGCTTCCGGCAGGGCACTCCTATGCTACTGTATGGTGCTGATTTACGAGTTTAAATGTACCACACAAACAAAGGGCTAATGTAATTATCTTGTTCTCTTATAACACTTTGCTTCCAAATTTGTTGCAGCAGTCTGGTTTTAAATAACTTGCTTCCGTACATGTAGTCGGTTTCTACACTAGATCACGTGGTTTCTAGCTTCCACAAACCGTATTGCACACTTGCGGCAGTATACATTTATTACCTGCTCTTTACCAAGGTTATTCTATGAACTTAAAGGCACATATGAATAGGTATGAAACTTAGTTTGTGTTAAAAGTTACCATTTTTTGCAAAGAATGGCTTATAGTAGCCCACCTTCGTTTGATATGTGAAACAGGACGTTATAGTTTTATGGACATTAGCCCTATGATGAATATTGCTGTGACCTAAATGATAAAAAAGAGCACTGTACATTGTGCGGCAACTTACTCTGATTGCTTGCTATTATATTCATAGTGAAAGAAAAACTGACACCGTAGTGTAGCTTACTACAGAGTGAAGTCACCGGACCCCTAAATAATAAGAAGTATAGCATTGCATTAATCTATACTGTGAATGTTAGTTATATGAATCACTATTGTAACTAATTTGCTTATGTAGAATACATTGTAACTCCGAATTATGGCTGGGACCCCATCGACGCAACAAGTTTGTTGCAAGAAAAAAAAGGTAACAACGGATACAGCCTAAGGACGAGGATCCATCGAAGCAACAAGTGATGCAATGCGATTTTTGCGGAGACATGGCTCGCAATCTAAGTTGCGTCGGTGGGGACTGTAAATTGTAGTACCCGATATTATGTTTTTTCATGCAAAAAATTTGTTTAGTTGCACGTCTCTTATTGCTTCGATGGGGCAGATAAGAGATTAGCATTCTCGTCCTAAATTGTGCTGAACAGTGCCAACCGTTCCTTTAGTGATAAGCTGAAAATATTTTTTTAAATATTTTTTTATCCCTATGTCGAGCATCACTACTAATATAAATTGAGCTCGGTATCCAAGATACCCGGTGATATTCTATGAGGCGGAGTTTTTTTTTTTTTCTTACTCAGTCGAAAAGCCTTTTCACTGAGCTGGAGAAAATCACCATTCGCTCTTTCGATCTCGTACTCAAGAAGAGCTTGAGCGGGAACTTGAAGCATTTGAAGTTTGGATGTGACGAAACTATTATGAGAAAACTAGGCACGACACGAGAGCGTGCTAAGACAAGTCCTGTGCTTCGTTGAATGAGTTTGAACGGTGGGAAAGCAAGAAGTGTACCCAAATAATACATCATCATACATTTGCCATCATCTGCAATCTGGTTTATTTTCCACTTATCAGTTTTCAACGAAGTGTGACAGGACAATCACAGTCTGCATCTTTGCCTAATTTTGCGTAACCATTTTATTTTTAAACGTGACAGAAAATGGATAGACAAGCAAGAGGTAAGTAAACATCGGTCTCTACTCTATTATAGATATGCACGGATATGAGAAAAGTTAAAAATTAGCGTACTGAGAGGAGAGTGCGATTCGATATCCGTCATTGAAATATTCTAATGCGCAATTTACAGGAATTTCTTACAATTTAGTTTTGATAGAGGTAAAGTCATCTTGCCCGCACTCTTTACAGGAAAACCCACACGCACTGATTCGTGCTGCATTTATAGGCCAATTGGTCCCAGAGAAATGTAGGGCTACAGTCGACCATAGACCGTCAATTACTGGGGTACCATCGACGGAAGGCTCTTATGCAGTTACTGTGCCCCCCTACCCTACCATACCTGCATCTGGGAAACGTAAGTACGTCCACGGTAGCTGTGCAGATAATGCAGAGTCAGCGCGTCAAGCTTAGTGTGGGCATGAGCTCGCTTATCTGGGTTGGCATTCGAACCTACAACACTCCAGAACTTGTTGGCTGCGCTTCCGTGGGTAATAAGTTCCAGGCGATAATCGCAAATAAATTAGGCCTGAGATAGCTGCTTGCTCAGTCTTGCGGAGAACAGTTATTGTTATCATTTTTATTATCTAAACTCCATTCTCGGGCCACAGCGGACATGAAATGCAACTTAAAATTTAATGAAGCATTAGAAGCATTATGCAACACCGGGAAGCCGGAAACACTGCAAAGGAAAGTCCATCATGAAACATATAAACAGCTGACTTAAACGCCTGCAGGCCAACACGACGAAAAGCTGATTCCAGTAATACATTCTAAACCAAAGCAGACCAGGGCAGGAAACATCGACTAAATTAACGTGTTTGGCACCTAACAGCCTCTAATGTACAGGAGTGCGCAACCGCCGTAGCAAGTGCATTTCTCCCAAAGATCTTGAGGACAGGGACAGCTGCTGAGTGTCTCATGTGTAATCATCTTCCGATTACCTTCTGAAACGACATTTAAAGTAACTACTATAATGACTACGATCAAAGTTCCAGATATTTTAAAAGCTAAGGCAATTCAATTTTCTAGAATGCTCAAATTTATCAGAGAGGCTAATTTTGCAAAGGTTTGGCGGGCCGCCGGACCGCTGCTGAAACCGTCCAGATTACAAAAGCAGTTCACGCACAGATGGCGGCGGTAAGTGTGCTGAAAATCACGGGGTGCGGTCGGCGCGATGTGAAAATCTCCTACGCAGGTGAGTACTCTCCCGTAACACCGTGTTCACATTATTCCAGCGCATGCCCTACGTATGAGCGAACGTTCAATTCGCACGTCGTGCCTATGCACAGTGGAGGTAGGTAGCACAGATACCCATGGAAAGAAAGTACTTCGGTTGAATGACGTGCGGGCTGACGTGCGTGTGACTGGATAGCGAAGTTCGTTATATATATATATATATATATATATATATATATATATATATATATACCATGAATCTTATCGGTTCTGAATACTGAAGTATTCAGTCAGTCAGGATCTGATGAATTCTTTACGCTGGACTGTAATGATGCGCATATTAATGATAATAATGTATATGGATAGTGTACCTTGTCTGTCTTCAGGCGAAGTCCAAGTGACGTGAGAAACGTCACTTCGGGTGTGTGGAGTCGCGATGCTGGAGTTCTTCTGTTGGATCACAGTTAGCGGCCAATGGGAGAGCCAGCAACGAGTTATCTCCACAGTGCTTGTAACCGCTGACCGATGGACTTTCTGGCATTCTTTTCAAAAAGAAGCCAGCAAATTTTTGAATTCAATAACTTACCTCCATATCAGTGGCGTTTCCAACATACCGCTGCATTTTGTTACGTAATTACCGAGCGAACCTGCCATATAAATAATACTATCAATAATAAACAATAATTAGTGATAGAGAAGTGGCGATAACTAACTTTTTATGCTGCCCCTGATAATGAGGTAGAGTCCTCACGGAAACGCTCAGCTTGCAGCAGAACAACTCTTCCACGATGAGGATCTAAAAGGCACTGAGCCCCACGCAGACACCGCCCGTGGAGGGTGGACACACAAGCACAGTACCACGCTGTCACCAATACAGCACAGCATTAGCTTCACTCCAGAGCGCTGTGAAGGCCTAGGCTCTGGCAGTGCAGTGTGCATTTACTCATTCTTTTTCATTTCTCAAGTACGAGTCTCATTTCGTCAGAATCGCACTATTTTGTAAGGTCCATATATAGGTACAGTAGGCACAGGCACAAGGGGTAAATGACTATATGCTCCGATTTACGAAGGTAGTTGAACGCACGATAAATAATTCCAACAGTTACTTGCACTAACTTATTCATATTTAAGTATGAATTCCAGGTGTGCCTTGTTCTAAAAGCGCTTTTATTTTCACTTTAAACCTATTTATTTTAGGCTGTGTAATTTTGCTACAAGGTTTTTGCTCTATTGTATTCCTGCGAGAGAAAAGGCGTTAGTATCAAGGCAGTACGGACTGATGGAGACAGGTTTGACTTGACTGGGCAGGAGTTTAAAATTACTTCTTGTACGATTTATCACATTATTCTGCTTGTGGTCCATCCGTCTAGACATCCATCCGTCTGGACATCACATTTTCAGAATTTGATGGGGAAAATATTGTACCCCGGGTACGGCCTCGGGAAAGAACAGCAAATGTCAATTTTAAGCTGCTGTTGCTGCTGCTATTCCCCGGTCATAAACGAACTGTCTGACTAAGAATATATTTTTGCCCTTTTTTAGCCAAATTACGGTTCCAGGCATGAATGAAGACTGCCACTTCTGTTTTGTGGAATTTCACCAGGTTTCTGCGAGTAAATTATTAGTCCTACTGCCTAATCTCCAAGGAAATATAACCTGAGCGGCTCTCAGCCACCTTCGCTGCATGCTGCTGACTCGGGTAATGGCTGCCTTCTAGCTTGCACTAAGGAAGTTTAATTAAACCTCCTTGTCCCACACGCCAAATGCCGTCAACTACGGTGGGCAACCTGGCTGAGTGACTGGCTGATAGCCAGGTCTCCGGTGTAATTAAATGGCCTACACCACATCAGCCACATGTTGAAGCACAATCCGGCTCGTAGAACCTTCTAGTAAAACATTAACGACGGGACGGAAACTCAAGCCGGTTCGTGAATTGGATACCAAGTGCTACTTTTGTCGAGCTTAATAAAGGACTGAAAACTTAAACGTAGTAAGCATGAATATTATGCGCAGGAAGACAGTTGAAAAACAGCATGAGCTTGATGTTACCGGCCCACTCGCTGACGTCATCAGCCAGAAGGTACAAAAATCGCAGTCCCTTGCTAGCATAGGAATTAACGGATGTGTGCGCTCTAGCATATATTTACATATTCCCAGTGCCCGATGGAAGCAATCGAAAGCTACTACGTATAGGCAGCAGTACCGTAGGTGTTTGTAATTATGTGTTTCCACGTGAATTATAGTAAAAGCTGAATTCACAACCTTCACACCGTAATTAACCCCATAAATTGATAACACTGTTCACCATAAAATATTAATCGCTTGTCGGCTGCCAGTTTTCCCAAGTATAAAGAATCAAAGATCTGTCTGTCTTAGGCGAGTTTGAACATACTGATAACCTCGGGCGTAAAGTGGCAACACCGACTAATTTTTTTCTGTGAAACCTCCGCGTTCCCTCACACTGGCAGGAATTCCCTGTCAAATGACGTGCCCATACCATATGGCCACTACTGCTTTTCTCGTCAGCGCACGGGCACAAGAACTGACCTTAAAACAGCACTTTTTTCAGTGAAGAGTTGCAGCTCAGGCCCTCCTTTCTGCAGCCCTGCCGCCGGAAATGCAAGACGCGTGGTACCAAGAACTCTCAGGACTCTGAGTCACCTGACTGGTCTTGCGCCTGACCTCTGCAGGCTGTGGCAGCAGCAGCAGTCCTTCTCTTTATGGTACTTGGAGCTGTGATGTGGCTGTGGGCAGGGAACTCTCCGCTGCAGCTGCAGCACTGATCGACTCCCCGCACCTGTACAGGTGCTGCTGCTAGGTAGCTTGTCCGGGGAGAGTTGTTGCGTACATGTGGTGTGTCAATTGTATAGAAGGTGCCATTATACTGTAGAGCATGTAGCCTTCCTAAGCTGCAGGTATATTTACCTCCGCCAAGGAGGTTATGTTTTCGTCGTGTTTGTTTGTCTGTCTGTTTGTTTGTTTTTTTTTTGTCTGTCTGTCTGTCACCAAAATAACTCAAAAAGTTATGAACCGATTTGAATGAAATTTACAGGGATTGTTAGGTATGTTAGGAGGAACAAATGATTAACTTTTGGTGAAGATATGTCCATCCGTTTGTTTGTTTGTTTGTCTGCGTCATTTTTCTCGATGCCATAACTCAAAAAGTTATGGATGGAGTTTGATGAAATTAACATGAGTTGTTAGGTATATGACA
>LQNS02278171.1:24746071-24756454 GCA_001587735.2 Parhyale hawaiensis | reverse complement strand
TGTATGTCAAGACGATTTTTAAACGAGTTGACCGACTCCGCACCAACAACGTCGGAAGGGAGTCTATTCCAAATGCTGACTATGAAATAGGGAAAGAACTGCTGACTTAAGGTTGTTCTTCAAGCTTTATGTTTGAGTTTTTGACCGTTGTTTCGCAAGCGATCATTGGGGTCTCTTTCGAAGAGTCCCGTTGTAGGTACGTCGTTGAAGCCATTCAAGTACTTGAATGTTTCTCTATTAGTTGCCCCTTAAGTCGTCTTTGCTCGAGAGAAATCAGACCCAGTTCTTTCAGGCTACGTTCATACGACTTGTTTCTCAGCTGAGGTATCAGTTTCACTTGTTTCTCAGCTGAGGTGTCAGTTTCGCCTAATGTATGTATTTCATATCTAAAATGTACCAGACCTAAGCTACGCTACGATAATTTTACTTATCCGACCTTATCCAAATCTTTTAATGTAACCCTCCCCTTCCAGGCTGAAGCCCGTCACTTAACCCACGGCAAGCCCTGTGAAACGTAACGTAGTTGGTCTACCATAGCCCGTATCGTCAAAGGTAACGGGTTAAGCTAACCCAATGCTCGATATCTACCATGGCTTTAAGCAGGAGAGAAATATATGTGTTACGTATTTCAGTTGTATTTCCCGTATCACTTTTAAAGTTGACTTGCACGTTCATGCAGTCGAGCTCAGGTTCATCTTTCGTATCCCGAATACACTCGAATTACGTATGTCTTCAATGCTCGACTTTCTTCCTATTTAGAAGCAAAAATTCTGTGTACAAACAAGTAAGTAAGTAAACAAGTAATGAAGTTCACAAAATTTTAGCATAATATATGTAAATAGATAAATACGCTTGACAGAATGACCACAGTCTCTATTCCCGCCTAATTTTTGCCCATCTGTTTTCTTAAACATGTCAGAAATTGGACAGATTAGCAAATAATTCAACAAAAAATAAGCAAATAAACAAACAGCTACATACACACAGGTTTTTACTGTGTTGGGATGTGGTATAGACTAAATAGAATACATTGACTGAAGGCAAGCTAGGTTGCATTACTCATTATATAGACGAGTTCACTACTCATCGCACGGCTCGCTTTGTGATAGTACCAGCTGTGCAATGCAGTAACTGTGCAACACTTCAGCTGTGCAATGCAGCAACTGTGCAACAAACCAGCTGTGCAATGCAGTAACTATGCAGCACATCAGCTGTGCAATGCAGTAACTGTGCAACACACCAGCTGTGCAATGCAGTAACTGGGCAGCACACCAGCTGTGCAACGTAGTAACTATGTAACATCCCAGCTGTGCAACGCAGTAGCTGTGCAACACTCCAACTGTGCAACACAGTGACTGTGCAAAGCACCAGCTGTGCAATCCAGTAACTGTGCAACGCAGTAACTGTGCAACACAGCTCGGTCGTCCACTCCCGCATATCCTGAGCCTGGGAGTCCCTGAGCCATGGCTGGAGAGCTCGCCCGCATGGGACATCCGGACGGCGTCTCTCATGTCTGATATCCGCCGCCGGGCCGGAGTGCCGGCAATCCGTCCTATATGCGAACTATCCGGTGCTTTATTGGCACAATAGTGCCAGCTGGGAACCCTTCCATCTGTGTACCATCTGGGCGGATGAGGAGCAACCAACTGGCAGGACCGACGGTGGTGATGCAATCTAACGCTGTGAGGTTAAGTCAGGTAGCCACTATTGACTCATATAGGGGCTATAATAAGTTCTCTCTGGTAATGTACACTGAAGATTAACTGAAACATCCGTTTGTCGTGATTTCTTTCCAAGTATCGAATATATTTACAACGAACATGTACGCATTATAAACGCAGAAAACTCTTAAGTTAACGTAGCGAGATAATTCAACTAAAAACTTTTGTATTTTAGGATGAAACAAAGTCTGGTTATATTGTGTCTACTGTTCAGTCATAATGAGTTTTTTTGTTTTCACATTCATATACAATTATACATATGTTTGCTGGCATTCTTTGATTACATTATATAGAGAACTCTCAGACTCAGAGAGCAAGTACAGATAGATGAATAATTTGAATATGATACTAGGTATAAATAGGTTAGCTGGAATATATACGCCTATATCGCAGCAATAATCTGATCTGCTTCTATTTTTTCTACGTTCTGGTGCTCGCAACGCTTTGTTTATATAGGGAAGTCCCCAAAATATTTTCCCTTAAGAGCGATCACCCGAAGCATAATTTTGCAATCTCTTACAGGTCTTAAAAAAATCATCACTGTGCTAAATAGTGCACTACAAATAAGGATTTTTCTTAACTTCTGAATTTCGTATGATAGATTCGCTTCTGAATGAGGGATACCTAGAAGAATGATGTTTCAGTAAAATAAAAAATATACATAATACTTTCAATTTTAATGTTTTTTGGCTGCATCAGAAGGAAGATGGCAATGTTTTTCGAAATGAAATGGCTGCACTCGTTCTTTTTTTTTTTTGAACTGGCGGGTGTAGTGCCCTCTTTTTTTAGCAAACTCACTGCCACGAGCTGGAGACAACGAGAGTTAGGGGACCCAACACAATATTCTGCTGTCATGGCCCACGGTCTGGTAGGCTACACTAGCAATATAGATTTTGCTCGAGAAAGTAGTACTTTTTTCAGCACAGCTAGGTCGGTGTTTTGCAGCAATGGAAATGAATGGCCATTCTGTTAGTTATTTTATTTCACTTATTATTTGTTTATTTATTATGCTTCAAAAACAAAGTTCAGGCAAACAAACGCAAGGCAATAGATGGTTCTTCAAAGCGAAATCAGGGCTACAAACCGACATCAATGAAAGTGCATCATTGTAAATTCTTTGCTGACATTTTCGGCATCACTGCAAGTAGTGACCAGAGTTTTTATACATTATAAGTTATTTCTGCCTCGCCGGGTGCATATTCTTCGTCATCATCTACGACACCCAAACAGGTATACTACTAACCGAAGCGTTCCTACCCAGCGAACACCTCCCCAGCTCACCTAGACGCAAAGTCTACGCCGTCACTTGCGACGGCGTAGCACACTAGCAACTAAAGTATTCCTGCACAGCTAACACTATGGTGCAAATTACCCCCGTCGTTTCCAACGCGATGCCCTACTGCCAGCCGCAGAGTTCCTAGACAGCGAAAACTACCTGCACCTCACGAGGGACTCGTAGCGGCGCTTGTTATAGGACCCGAGTAATTCAGCGCGACTTCCGTAGCGCTATAAATCGCTAGCGTCTCTGTCGTGGCGCTCTCTCGCGGCGAGATGACGCGTGTAAAAATACGCATCGCGCGTTAGCTGTTGCTTGGGGAGCTTCCCCTAGCTTTATCTGTTCGTCAGGGGTTTCTTTGCAGTTGTTTTAGCCCCCCTCTTTGTATAAATAATTGTAAAGTTTTGTGTGATTAATTAGATTATTTCCGTTTTAGCTTGCTAATTATTAATCTGGAGAACCTTGGATAACACTTTCTCAAGTACTTTAAGCTCAATTTTTCATAGGAACAGCCCTATTTAAAACATGACGTTGGTAACATCGATTGTGATGAGAGTTCAGCCTTTTTGTCATACTTCCGATAGCAACAGGCACCATTGAAAATCAGTTTCACCCGAATTTTGGGCCACAATCACTCTTGTGTTTGTCAGTATAACTATAGTCCATAGATGCCTAACGTAATGAACTCTGACCGAAAATAATAGTTTCTTATCTTCCTTCTCTTCTGCCTGTCATTCGTTCATCTGTGGAATTTTTTACGGTCGATAAGGCTTAGCGTCTTAGGATGAGTACAGGACAACTGCCTGCCTTCTGGCTGCTCGGCAGCGGTTGAGGTTTCCATGAGTCTGCCAAGATCTAACGATAGGAGATCTAGCTACAACTTTACGTAATATGGGGAAAATATGTTGTATTTTCCCTGTAAAAATGCATTTACTTCGGCAATTTTTTATTTGTTAATATGCACGGCGTCTAAACATTCAGGGTTTAAACCTCAACAAGGTGCATGGTATCAGCTGAGGTTTTCATGAGCCCTTAAGAAATTCTAATGGTACTATATACATCTAGCCATAAATTTGCTTACGACATTTTGGAACAATCATCGTCATTCGTTTTGAACACATTTGTTAAAAGACGTGATGAGAGCTGTACTCGCAGAGCACACACCTACCCCAAGCTACGTAGAATGACGGGCTGCTGGGTCATCACCAAAATTTAATCATATTCATTACTGCTCCTGTAAATTTCAGGAATATCCGTCCAGAACTTCTTGAGTTGCGTTGCTTATAGGCAGACAAACAAGCAGACAGACTAACAAACGCGGTAAAAACATTACGTTCCTGGTGAATGTTGACCAAGCATGTTTTTATAAAAAATTAAATCTGTAAACACTGACAAACAAAGCTCGAAAAAATATTGTTAGCCTATCATTTAGCACCACCTTCTTAGGCATATTTTTTTCGGAAAAGCATTATTTGAGAATGGTCTACCTAATCATTAATGAGTTAACCTCACACAGGTCAGGTAAATCTTAGGGTCCACTTTCAAATTGTGTGGAGTCAACTTTTTTTTAGTTGCGTTTAACTCCATGTATCTTAATATATTTTAGCAAAGGAAATGGGGTTCCATTATATAATACATTATAATTTAGACGTAGAATGGTACAAAGTTCTTCTGGAAGAGTAATAAATTTCAATAAAATAGATCTAAAGTAAGGTTTTAACTGTTTTTCTTTATGCTCTGCGCCTGTAAAGAATTACGAAGTTTCTGTGCATTCTTCAAGCAAAAAACAGAAAGGGAATTTTCACATAATTATCATAATAATCATAATGCAACTATTACAATGTTAACTGCACATCTAGAATACGCGGTTACCCATACCCAGTATATACAGCTACTATAATAGCCATAATGCAACGTACGTTTTCATAGAATGAACCCTATTTAAGAGATATCTAAATGGCCTAGTGCAACAGTACACGGAAACCCGTTACTGCATGATTCATCACTTGTGATTTGTACCCATAAACGAACAAGAACATTAGTGTTCTTATATATTGCCCATTTTTGGTTGCTGCTTCGGGAAAGGCCAGATGGAGGACACAATATTACAAATCCGTAATGGATAATACGCTATATATGTAGGTATATCATGCAGTGAAGAGTTAAGAATCACTGATATAGGATAAAATAATACCTTATGATGTTATTGTATACAATAAAATATAATATTCAACAAGTGAAATTATCAAAATTTGAATATGCTTTTACTGCAAAGTAAAGAGTTCGCCAAGAGTGGTTCTATGCCGTTTTCCTATTTCCTAAGTTTAACCGAAAACAATTTTTTCTTATCTCTTTCCGGTTCACGCCCCTCAATGCCTGCACATTATACTGTAAACGATCCGTCTCGTATTTTTCTCATACTACTCGGCTGATAAGCCAAACATCTGATGAGGCCGAAGACGTATTGCCAACTATAACTATACCATTACTTTCAACAGGAGTAAGCTGACTCAGTTTGCATTCATTCGTATAAGCTTGTTAAAGCTTTATTTGTTTACCTAATTCCAGTTGTATGAGATGATGGCCATAAGGATTAAGTCGCATTGTGTAGTTCAAGTTAGGCTTCTCTAAATAGATTTATCTGACCCGACTTCGACTCTACTTAACAGCCTTTAGATGTGTGGAAAAAGAAATATCATAGTATTTCCGCTAGTCATGGATGTAAGACTTCCTGTTATTTATCTTTTTAGATGGAAACATATAATGTAAGGAAATAATGGCCCTTTATATGTGAAGAATAAACTTTTCCTCTATCTCTATCTTTTAGATGCGTACATAGGAACAAATTTTATTGTACGTTTTTTAATAAAAATATCTTTTTACTGTGTATATCTTTCCATTAAACATAAAGCAAATCATTTTATTGTGACCTTGACAACTTCTAATGATCTTGAAAATTCATTCTATTTTTTTTAGACCCTATAAAGTTTCTTATTTTTTAAGCCCAGGAACTCTGTCAGACTTTCTCAACAAGAAACCTATAACGTCCCTATTTCCTCATTCACCGTTAAACGTTTTACCCTATTTGGACCTCGATCCAGACTTGGAGCTAAAACGCAAGCAATGATATTTCATTGAAATAATCTAGAAACTCCTATTTAAAAAAGACGGCTTATGGAATTTTCAAATTCTTCTTAGTCCCAAAACGAAGCATACAACGAAGCATGCAATTATTTAACTTCATGAATAAGTTTTGAGACAATGAAATTAGAACTGTGGGACCTCAGTCAACCAATCAATACTCACGGACTTTGTACAAATGCATATAAAGCACAGTTTACCGCCAGCGTTATATTAGAGAAATAACAACTATTCCTAGGAAACTGCAACGACTATAGTCATAGTTTCATTCATGTACTCATAAGCAGATGTATTTACATACTATAAGAGCACGTTCGATTGACCGGTAAAATGAAGCCTTCAAGGCTTAACTTATCCGAAACTTCATACCGGTGTGCTGGCTTCGGCTAGCTAAGCAAGTATCCAACAGCGACCCTGGATCGTTCACCTTTGAGACTTTCAAAAATACAATCTCGCTAGGTAAAGTAGACGTGATCAGTTTTTTTTAGCGATTGCAACGCCATTGAAAATGGCAAAACCAGCGTTCATGTCTAAAGTTCCAGAGAAGTCAATTCTGAAAATTTTAGTTTTGCTGCTTAATCGAAGGCGCACCAAAACTATTCGAGCTCCGGCCGTTCACTAGAGGCGGCGGATGATGCGCGCCTTACAGCCCGAGTTGAGGTATTTCGAGCTGATAACAGTTTCCCAGTTTCCCTTCACTGTGTCTCCTAAGTTCATTAATTTTTTTTTCGACAGGTTGGGTTGCGGAAGGTACTCATAGATAGGCCTTTTTACGGTTACGTTCATTTGAGGTCAGAGATGCAATCTGACGTTCGTTGTTATTTAGTTTCAATGACTTCTTAATTTTCCAAGCCCAAATAATGGCGTAATAAAGTAGATAATTTTCAATAAAAATGTCGCTCAACGAAACATATCACGTAAAAAATGGCGAACTTGTTTTATTGCCTCATGTCAGCTTTCGGACCCTCCATAAATTTATCGTTTCCATAGAACCATTCGGCGGTGCACTCGGCATTACTGAGTAGTTGACTGTATAGTTAAAAACGTCGCATAAACTACGAACGTCATAAAAATATAAACCCTTCACGTTATTAGACGTTTATTTTTTAAAGAACATTTAATAAACCCTTTCAAGTTTTTCAGTAAAGCTATAGTCGTTCTACACCTTTACTCCAACAGTAGTTTTCTACTAATTCCAACGCGTTCTCAGTTTCCAGTTTCGAATTTAATATCAGCATCATATTCTCACTAAAATATTCTTGCTTTGGTAAAACAACAAGCAATCAATCAACTTTGTTAAGAACACATGATATGGTACAACTGTATGGAACACAGCTGGTCACTAGGGGTAAATAGAGCTTATTATTATTATCGAGGGGACTTCACGACCCAAATTGTATCGGGTGAGCAATGTTCAACTCTACACTCTGGCGCCGGGTCACATCCCGCGACCTAAAGCTCAGAGCACTTTGCGAATGATGTGCGCTGTTCCAAGCAGAGGGTTATTATTATATTATTATTAAAGCCGTTAAAAGTTTCCGTGCGCTCTTCACTGCATTGCAGCTCATTGTTTGGCATCTGTTTTGTAAGGGTATGCGCTGCCATCGGTTGTACATATTAGGCAGTGTGTAGCCAGGGCCATTGCAAATCGGATTTAAAAGCGAATGAGCTGATTTTCTTTTAGATTGATATCCTTATTCGAAGGCTGAAAGGGCATTGCCTTCTTCAGACTCACGTAGTCAGTACAGTTATGAGTAGATGTTACAACAACCTCACTAGTCGCGCTCGGCACAAAGAATAAAATAAATCCATACCAAATTTTTGACTCTGTAGCATCATCAGAAAATTGGTTCTAAATTAATTCATTTGTTTTTCTCTTGTTGATGAACAAATACTCATACGAGTTCAAGCTGTAACATATCCAAGCAGTGCTGGTAATGAGAATTTTTTCTCACAGAAATGATAATTTAATCGAACGCCCAAAAAACTGCTTACTAGGACATGTTGGATTTTTTCCCATAAGTTGGGGATGCTAATTTAATAGTATTTTCCTTTTTTAATTTTATAAAGTTTAACCTGCAGAAATAATTTTAATTTTGTTATTATTTCACATTACGCGTTAGTTCATTTACCTGTAAATTTAACCTGTTTCATTTCTCAGTAAACAGTAATGTAAGTAGTATCTATGTAAAAACGATATCTTACCTCAAGAAATGTACGTTACACTGCGTGCATGTTCTCATAACTACTCGTGTAACAATTATTCACCTACGCTATCACCTTGGCACTCTCTACTAGTTTTTTTTTAATAATGAAATGTAGAGTATCGTTTGATGATGAAGAACTACTGCTAGGTAAATATACTGTCAGTAGCTTAGAAGCCAAGCAACTCTCAACTTCAGCATCGTCTTGAAACTCATTTAATGGCTTGTCAGTAAAGCGTTATCCAAATAAATCTCTTGTCGATAGCTCAATTGTTCCAGAACAAGCGCTTCAAATGCTAGAATTTCATGATAATAACAACAACGCTTAGACTCCTGTTCGTATGCTAAGGCCGCATTGCGAAAGCTTGTCTGTGGGCATAGTTGGCCGTCGTCGATCTGTTCTACGCGATGCTCCAAATTTTGAACCAGCATATTACAGCAGCCTAGATACGGGCTACACTCTACTTGAAGGCTCACTGGCCAACTGAAAATGCTGCATATAGGTAATACCCGATAGGATATTTATAGGCATAATTCGGCTGCTATAGGGATTTATCGGCTGCCTATGGGAAAATAGTGAAAGGTATTCGATAATATCGGATAATTGCCTATAAATTTCCAACTGGGTATAGTTGATGGAGGAAACTTCGATAAAATGGTTTCGAATTACATAAGGACATTGAACAAGAAGTTAGTTGTTAGTGATAGGGCAAGGAAAATGATTATCAGTAAAAGACACAAATTCGTCAATACAGGTGAACGGTGGGCGACACTCACTGAATTTTAAAATACATAGCTAGAAGACCTATAATAGATCAAACTTTATTCCGCGTTTTATTCAGAAGGCCTATGCAGTGTATATGTTTCTTTCTAACGAATATCTTCTTTTCTTCATCATTCACAATGCGTTTTCTATTTAAGGTTGCTGTCTTCAGTATATAGACAAAAATATGGGGGAATTTTCATCTATTAGCCGTAGGGCCTGCTTAGTAGGAATAGGCCGTTTTGTATACTTTGCGTTTCAGCTGTATGTTCATTTAATTATTCATTTTTTTATGTATGTTATGGTTAAGTTCTCAGTTGTGTTCTTTGGCATAGCCAGCTGCAACTTAATTCGTAATGTTTGGACAGAATGCACTATTGTGTACAGTTCTAGATTTTAGATAGGTCGTGTTAGTATTGGGAACGGAAAGTTGGAAACCCTTCACTTCTGGAAAGCTCAATAATATGATAATCATAAGAGTCTATGGTCTGACGTGCGTGTTTTTTACGAAATACTAGCCATCGGAAGCTCAGTGTAACAGGCAGCAAGAGAGCTACAAACAAACTAATCTTTCCTCATCAGAATGACCGTGGCACTTAGCAAGTGCGTATAGATAGGAGTATTTACGGAGCGGCAAAAATTTTGATTCAATTTAGACATTCAGTTATTGGGAAATTGAAAATGAAGTTAACGATAAGGTCGATTTTGAAAGCTGCTTGAGACGGTCTCTTAACATCAGCTGCACTGTAAGCTTATTAGGCCAAGGCCACACTATGGAGCCGTTGACTCAACTTACAAGCGGACGTCCATCTCGTAACTCGTATCTATGCCGCCGAATTTCGCTGTGTAACCCTAAAGTCCCGGCTGAAGGTACATCCATCAGTTGAACGTGCGATGGTCTGTCGAGGCCATAGCGTATGGAGTCTAAGATCCAGCATCCATGGAGCATCCGGACTGAAGTCCTTGCGTCCCAGCGCAGGGACGACGGGACGCAGGTGCTGCCTGCGGCCTGTTCCCCTGCGGCGAGATGACGTCCGGTCAAGTGGCGGTAGAGAAATGGTGTGGCAGAGCTGCCTGGCTGTGAAGAAAGGACTGGCAGAGCGCAGGGGCTGTAGCAGAGCTGCCTGGCTGTGAAGAAAGGACTGGCAGAGCGCAGGTGCTGTGACAGAGCTGCCTGGCTGTGAAGAAAGGACTGACAGAGCGCAGGTGCTGTGGCAGATCTGCCTGGCTGTGAAGAAAGGACTGTCAGAGCGCAGGTGCTGTGGCAGAGCTGCCTGG
>LQNS02278171.1:24707115-24720585 GCA_001587735.2 Parhyale hawaiensis | reverse complement strand
TGTTCAAGAAAACCATATACGAAGGTCTGAGGTCCCACACCTAAAACACTTCGACTCGCCGATGTGATGTAAATTTACTACGTGCGGTCACAGCTATGTTTTATTTCAGTCCTATTGAGTCCTCCCGTTGCATTCTTTGCTTCCTGATTGATACGATCTCGGGAGGATTCAAGTTTAAAGTTAAATTTAGACTGCTATGACTGCTACTCCAATTAAATAGTCTTCTATAAGAATGGCCATATTATATAAATGTATTTAATTTTATTTATTCATTTATATGTGTTGATGATCTCCTGAATTTACACGTCGTGAACTGAGTGGTAATGAGTTGCGATGTATGGAAAAAGTTATAAAAATTAGACTTCATGGCAGTAAATACATATCTTAATTTTGTTTCAATTTCAATGTCAGCTGAGCAAGCAGTGCATTCAGTTTCAGCTAAAGGAGGGAAAGATCCTACTTAAGCCATATTCTATAGCCTAAGCTGGTCTGATTTTTGCTCGTCGATCGTCATGGAAGCTCCACATAATTACAAAATCTGCATTCTGACCTATTTTTCGCTTATCTTTATCGTTAAGAGCGTGATACAAATGACACAAATATATAAACACACGACAGTGTTTATTGTATAAGCTAGGCTATATTGTTTTGAGCGTTACTGGAAAATATAATGGCGAATGAGTTACTTAGGTAGCTACTGATCGGTGAGCATGTGTTACACCTATTGTTTATATTAGGCTACTCCTGTAATTTGCATTTTTTATGCGATCTTCTTAACCATTGCCGGCATAGGAAGGTACGCGTCCTGTTTACTATCAGCTTCTCTTACTTCATCTGTGCTGTTCTTCCAGTTTTTGTCGTCTGGTTTTTACAGTTGGCACTTTAACTACTGATTGGACGCCCTTACAAGCTCCGTTTCCTTACTCATAAAATGTTAATTTCTATGCTTGTTCAAGTTAGCTATTTACTCGACGGATCGGGTAGACCCTACCTGACACCTATTATGCCTACCCATCGTAATGATCATCACTACCGGTAGCTACCTATTTATTATATTTACCTACACAGCCCCTCTCAGTAAGTAAGGCGGACTACCGGGATATGCCGCTATCGCACTACACATATTATCGTACGCACTGCTTGATGCGAGGATGTAGAGCTTGCTCGTCCTCCATGCTACCCAGTTTGAATATATATACATCGGGACAACGTGCGAGCTGCTCATCCGCGCATCAAGTTGTGCATATCATTGTATAGTGTGGCCGCGGCATTACGTGTTCAGTCATACTTCATTACCAGGTGTCATAGGTACTCGGAGTGAGTTACTGCTGGACGCGGTGTACCGGTTACCGGTACCTACGGTACCGTACTGAGTGCATTCGTGTATTATGTTAGGCATTATTAATATTGCCCGCTGACGGTAGAAAATTAGAATTTCAACTGAGACCACTTTCCCGACACTCATCTTCGCAATTCTCAGGAACAAATCGTTCCTGTTCCTTTGCTGATTTGCTGCTCAGTTCGAGAATTATAAACTCGAAGAACAAAGTATCTGCTGCGGGAAGAACAATAATACATTATCTGTGCTACCATATAGAAGCAGCTACTTCTTATGCCATCAAAGCTTATTTTTAATACAGGTATTGCATGGCAACGGTCTGTTTTGCCGATTAGCAGAAGTTTCAACTTTCTCCTATGTACGGTAATTCAGATTGCTTAGCGACAAAGACACCAACCAACAAACTGGAAAAACAGCACAGATGGCTCCACTGATAGGGCCTATTATATTATTATTTAGCTTGTCTACTCTGTTCCTTTCCTCATTTCTCTTGTCTACATTTGCCTACAGGCAGCCTGTTATATTTTCCTTCAGTACGTTAAACTGGAATTTGGTGCTTGTAAAACGAACCTCAACTCATTTATAAAATATCTAAAGTATATATCTGTGAAATATCCTGTACAGTCACTGTGACTGTCACGTGCATGTGTTGGCGACTGTGTGTCCAGTGTACAGTTGTGGCGAAAAGTACAGTCGGCGGCTGGGAGCCTTGCATGTGGCACGGAGGGACCCCGTAGCGGACGACGCCTCACGATGCACATTAACGGTGAGTACCGAGTGGCTCAGTTATTTTATTTTTTATTTATTTATTTTTTTTTGTTTTAGCTAAGATAGCCGACAGTAGACGGACCTACTGTCCCATTTCTAGAGAGTACCGTAACCGGGGTTTACGTCCCGGTCTTCTAGTGCTCTTACCCTTGCATCGAAATTGTTTAGATAGGTAGCTATGTGAAGAAGAAAGTATGAAAAAACTCTGGAAGGAGGTGGTCGTGCAGGCGATATTAATTGTAGCGCAACCTCGCAAGAGCTCGGGCGTTGCAGCGGCTGCGTTCACGACTGCGTAATCGAAAGGTAAAACGTCCGACTCCTTGAACCAGCTGGTGTTTGACTTCGACTCCTAGTATCCTATTGTTTCTGCTCCTTAATCCTTTGGTGGATGAATTAATAGAATGTCAGTGTCAAAAGGAGTGTCATTTTTACAAATTTTTTAGAGAGTTCCCGTGATGGTTGGAGTTTGATGGAAATTATTACGTTTTTAAGAAAGAATCGCTGGTCTTTGGAGTGCCTCTTGGGAATGTAATAGGAGTCAGACGTTGGAATATCCGTCGCTTCAACTCTGTACATTAAACATTCACTTTCGTAGGCATAACACCAATTGTAACGTCCGCAATTACATCGAATACAGTAGGCGTGAAGGGATAAATTAAACGTAGAGTGTCTGTAAGGCCGAACTACTAATGTTCCGACTCTTTGCACCAGCGGATGTCTACTCCGACTCAGTGCTACAAAAACCTCTAATTTCGGTGACGCCACAATATTGCTTTTTAGTGCCAAATGTTTCTTGACTGTCGTGTTACTTGCTCTTTACTTGCTTTAGGCCACCATTGTTACGGCCAGGGACGCCTAATTAACCCTATCTTTCTTGAATTAATTTGCTTCTCTCTTGGAAATAGCACTATATGAAGTGTGACGTTTATATAACGGCGGAGAGAAATGGTTTATCGTTAGCCTCTACCCAGCGGCGGAAATACGCTCTCGCAGAAATAGCATTTTGGAAGTAACTGTCTATGGTCATGTGCCTACTCTGTAAAGGGTTAACCGTATCTGTACTAGGTTGGCCTGTCTCGCTATAACTTTTTTTGTGGGAATAGGCCTATTGATAGGTTCTAGGAAAAGTCCTCCCGGTATACGAGGGTTAACCATTCATTTCTCGGCTTATCTTGTAGGTGGGATATGTTGTGGATATAGTGTCAGGGCCGAAACATACCAAAAGCAGTTTAGCGAGAAGCTGGCCGGCAGGCTTGCAGTTCTAAGAAGCACGGACTGCATTGGCGCGCGCACACCGAACAGCAGCAGCGGCCTGCTCAACTGCCGCTGTTCGGTGTGCGCGCTCCAATACATTCCGTGCTTCTCAAAAACTGCGTGCCAGCTTCTCGCTGCACTGCTTTTGGTATGTTTCGGCCCTTATTTTACGAGAAAGGAGCAAGTCAGTCATTGCAGTGAAAGGTTACCGGTAACTTCGTAGGTATCGAAGTAGGTAGCATGCACGATACTAATGGTCAGGGGCGCAGTATCGGAGTCTGAGTTCTTTTCTGGGGGGGGGGGCAGGGGTTGAAGTCGATCATTGGCTGAACCTGCTAGTCGGAGTCAGGGTTGATCCATCTTAATCCGCAACCCTGGCAATAGTTTTTTATCTGTCTTTTCTGTGTGGGGGAGGTAGATTTCTTATATTACAAAATTTACCCCTATAATGCCTACAGATTTGGGTGCTGAATACAAATGCAAGTTGCAACATTTATTTTTTTGGAGAAACTGATCTCTACAGAAATGTCACGTTTTTCGGTTTTTTGATGTCTATTAGAAGACTGAACTAGGGAGTGAAGTCCGCAAAGTAGGTACCGTACCGGTATCTAAATCGTAGAACTCCGGACAGCGGGACTTGAAGTAGGGACAGGCAAGTCTACGGTACGAATACCGTAGGCAGGTAAGGCAACAACAAGTGAGATTACGTTTCGTTAGGGAAGCATTAGTGGGATTAGGTTTGGTTAGGTGAGGCTAGGCTTTGTTCTGTCTACTTCTTGCATCACGCGGCTTATGATAGTACAGCACATGGCGAATGGTTGCGCATTAAATTCCCGTTTCTTGATATTTTTTTCATTTCTTTCAAAAAGTTATAGTGGTATTCGTATTCTGGTATCAAATATATTACTGGTGAAAATTTTAATACAAAAACCATCTGCCTGCAAAGAGGGAAAATCGAATGATTTTTTATAAAAAAATACACTGAAGAACCTTCATACCATATTGGCCTGCAAATTAGATGTTATTGAAGTGTTCGGTGAACCTAACATAAAGCTAAGGCGACCTGCAGATATTAGCTGAAAAGTAGGTAGCTACCTACCCTTTATAGCTTGCGGTATGTGTTTCAGCCCCAACCTGGGGTTAGGAATAAGGATGTTGATTAATGTGAACTGGTATGCAATATGCATGCCTTTGAACCTATTACTGAAATGACATAACAGTACGGTAAGTTCTCATATTTTTGCTAGTAGCTAATACTATAACGCGATTTAATTGGAATTTGTAGGTGTGTCAATGTTAGTACTTCCTTTTTTCGTCATTTCTAGTGCATCTGCAAAGAGCAAGCAGAGCAGGTTAGATGGATCAGCTGTACACACACTTTTCTGTCTTGGTTCATCGGTCATAAGGTTCATTAACCCCCTCTCGCAAGTGTGTGAGGTGTCAGTCGTGTGTCATGGGGAAAGCGCGTGCACACAGTGAAAACTGCTGTTCAAACTGCCCTAATTTATTGACCCAAAATACCTTTGATACGTACTCTGTCGTCCTCTTAGAGTTTGGTCTATAAGCTGCTTTAACTAAGGGGCCTTCGGGACGTCTTTCCTTCGTGCCTGCTTTGCTTCTTTCTACTTTTATATGTACTCTTTCTGATGTTACCTACTTTCCTCTGTTCTTCCTCTTCTTTCCCAGACGTGCTATTCCCATGTTCGTTTATCCCGCGTAGGAACACTCGCGTCCTCTGGTTCCAAATTTCTATTGACATACTATATGTCCCTTCTTTTTTCCTCCTAAATCGCTTTTGCTATGGAAACTGAGGTTAAAACTACTCAATAGTCTATAATAATAACAACCTAGGTACTTGGTCGCTCGAACCCGAGTTGTTCACCCATCCTACGTTATACAGAGTAGTGCCCAAGACATAGGTAGCCTACCTAACCATAGGATACTACGGTACCTATCTACTGTTGCTAGTCTGAGCTAGTAGGCCTTCAGAACGTCTCTTGTGTTCCATTCATTTTCGTACTCCTACTGGTGCTTTGTTTTGTGCTTCCACTTCTTTCCCGACTTGTTCTTTCTCATGCGCGTTGATCCCGTATGGGAAGACCCTCGTGCATGGGTGCCTCGTTTCTGTGGACAGACTACATGTCCCTTTCCTTTCCTCTCTTGAAACTCGGTAGTCGTGCATAGCGAGACTTGAACACCGTATTAAATACCTAAAGTGACTTAAATTATGCAGAGCAGTGCAGCCCCTTTCGTGTCTCCAAAGTTAGGTATTTGGTACTTTTCTTAGGCGTGATATTTGTCTCGAGATTGAAATATTTGAATTTGTTTTTATTGCCGAACCTCAATTAAAGAGTTTTTGCTATTGACCAACTCGTCACATCGCTAGGGTTTTTTTTGTCGTTGCATATTCGGAAAATGCTTAATGGCTTCATTTACGCGATAAGCGACGCCATGGAGATTTTTTCGAGCAGTCGCGACGAAAGCAAAAAAATCTTTCAAAAATCTTAGAATATTCCATGTCTGTGCGCTCTAGGAAAACGCGACAAATACCGGTAGCTCCCTCATATTGTGATTATCGGAGCATAAAAAAAAGATTGTGAAAGAATTTTAGATTTTCCTCTTCGACCAAATTTTTTAAAGTAATGAAGAATCCCAGTGCAGTAGACTATGTGGCTTCTCTCTGAGTGTTAGGTTATTTAGGAATAGGATTGGTCCGGAATGCCAGGTTATTCATCAACAAAATGCCACATTACATTCGAAACGCGGATCTTCCGATTTCGTGGCATGCAGAATTTCTTTATGAAAATTTGTCAGTAATAAAGTTTTTAGTGTTCATAACGAATATAACATTTATCCTGCAGAAAAATTATTTTGCGATGACCGACGTCATTTAGTTACAACTTGCATTTTTTTTTTAAATATTTTGTGCGATATGGACGCGGTGAAAATGCTCCAGAATTATATTAGACTATACCAAATAAGAAACTATGTTTAAAAAAAGCACAATATGAGACTAGCTGTAATAGGCCCAAGTCCAACCTGGGTGTGTTCTAAGACATCATGCAATCAGAAAAAATCTGATAGAAAGGGCACATGGTGTTCGATCGGAAAGTAGAATTCCAGTGGGGACAGATATCCTCTTTATATAGCCTACTTACCTAGCCTATTCCTGGTCACACGAATGCACAACCATTAATACTGGGAAATAGAATTGGAGGTTTCTCACAGTACAGATGTGGATTTCTACAATGACTTTGGACCGGTAAGAAATGTAAATATATGGTAAACCAAACCTAACATAGGCTACATAGGTACCTACGGTATGTTTATTTTGAAAGTTCCTGTTATTTCTCTGCGAGATAAATGTTATATTAGTAATGAGCTCTAAAAACTGTATTACTAACGGAAATGTAGGAAAATGGGGTAAAGAATGGATAACCCTCATTAGGGGTAGTAATGGACACCCTCTTCTTGTTGTAAAAAAAACCTAGTTCATTTTGTAACTACCCCTAATGTGAGGTATCCATTCTTTACCTCACTTTACTATATCGTAAAAAAATTCTGTTTGCCACAAAAGAGAAAAGACCCCAAACGCCGCAAGTATTGAAGTTGTGACATTTGAAAACTTATTGGGCTCCCACTTACAAAAAGTGCCACACAAACCAGCTGCAATAGGCTACGAGCCCTCCCGTTGGTCACGGAATATACCTAGCCTCACCTCTGTTCAACATGGGCGGTGCGAACAACTCCTCCTGGACCTCGTCCGAAGAATCCCTAAGGTTCGGTTCAGTTATAATAGGTGCCAAGTCCAACTTATTACACCTTCATATTTTCCCCGAATTTCTGTAGGCCCTTTATTAAACTGGCACCAAAAATACGTATGTAGCCTAAGCCTTAGCCTACATTTCTTGTTGCAGCTTTGGAATAACTCAAGAAAGGGCTCCTTTGCAATAGCAGTCATTGCCTCAACAAGACCCAGAACATGAGTCAGAAGCGCTGCTGCTGCTGCAGGATCACCATCCATATTCCGTGCAACCGGATGTGAGAACTGCTGTGCCGAGTGAAAGTCTAGTGTGAGGAAGGGTATCTCCGCCGTGCCTCTACTGCCTTGCCTGCCCTTGTCCGATCCGACGTCGCTCCTTCGCACTTGTCTAATCGTCGGTTCTATCTCTCTATGGCACTTGTCCGATCGCCTGTTCTCAGTCTTTCTTTGGCACTTGTGCGATCCTACCTTGTCTCTCATTGCTACTTGTCTGATCGTCTGTTCTGTCTCTGTTGGGCACTTGTCTGATCCTACGTTCTCTGTGTGGCACTCGTTCGATTATACGTTAATTGTCTCTCTTTGGGGCTCGTCCGATCTTACGCTCTCCCTTTGGCGCTTGTCCGGTCTTGTGTTGTCTTTCTTTGTCTGCATCGGATCGCTTGTAGTTCTTTTAGGAGCCGTGATGCCCCGGCTTGAGATCATTGCACGCGAAATCATCCACCCTGGAACGTATCTTATAGATAGCGCATTCCAATTCTACTGGAGTCGTCCTTTCCTAAGTTTTATATCAATGGTACCTACGTGGTCGCAGCGACCGTACCTTTCTATCACTGGCATTAGGTGAACATTAGGGTGCTAACGCTTCAGCTGCTTCCAAAGGACGAGGACGTGTTTGGTAGAGTGGAATGTGTCTTGTGCATCACGTGAGACCGTTGCTGCGGCGGACATGTGTAGGCGGGAGCATCAGGTCTGGACTACGAAGAGAAATGCTCGCTTGTGTTCTACTTAAATTCCTTAATATTCTCAATTCTTCATTCTCTCGTAAGCGGCACAGGGTGGTCAACTGGCGGAAAAGTTTTGATCACCATTCAGACTCGGAGTCCGACTTTTTTTGAGGATAAGTCATAAGTACCTACACTCGCGTTATCCAAGAGTGTGAGTCGCTGAAGGAGGCGGTGACTAGGGTTTTGGGGTCCAAGAAATTGGAGTCAGACTCTGACTTAACAAAGTTTCGTAGTTGGACTCTGTCCATCAGACTCCGTCGTTCTTGTAAAGATAGCTTGGTTATTTATTCCCGGGAGTTACAGTATATCCGAGAGCGGCAAAAGAAATCTCGTAGTTATGCCTGTTGTAGGGTGACCTATAGGATCCCACTAGGCTACAGTTTACCTTGTGCACTAATTTTCGTAGTAACAGTTTTATTGAAAACTAGACGAAATTCCTCTTGGACGGCAAACAGTTGATTAAACCTTTGGGAAGTCTTTCCTTTCTTGTTCCTTTTGTCTGTTTTTTTTTTCTAGTCATGCTTCCATGTTAACTTTCTACGAATGTAGGTAGTACCTACGTTGGAGAAGAACTGCAGACAGTGTCATAGTTTTATTTATATTTTTGTGAACATTAGGTATATGAAGAACTACGTGCCGTATTTCCTTTGGATTTATAGCTTTTGCGAATATTGGGTGAAAACGTGCGTAGCATACCGTACTCGTTTCTGTTTCATTTATAGTTTCTGCGAAACTTTGAAATAAGTTATAGCTGTTCAAATGAGATGTAGCGAAATTTCATCTACACATGAAGGTTTAACGGTGCCGATGAAGGATACGCGTGTCGTATTGATGTTTACTTTCTTCTCTTCGGCTTTGTTAACAGCAAACATGCTCATTAGTATTGGTTTCTTCGAGCTTTCCGGTACACACCCTGAATGCAGCGTTCAACTTCCTCTCCGCATCGCTGTGCTTCTTGTTCTAGCGGCTTATTTTCCTGTGCTAACTTCGTTAAGTTCTGTTTCTTAACAAGCTTGGTAACTATAGAAATATAAAAGTTCTTTAACTTATATTTAACCCCGCCAATGAGGTTATATTTTCGTCGGGTTTGTCTGTCTGTTTGCTTGTTTGTCTGTCACCGAGATACCTCAAAATGTTACGGACGGATTTTGACGAAAATTACAGGGATTGTGAGGTAGGTCCTATGTTAGAAGGAACAGATGATTAACTTTTGGTGAAAATCTGTCCATCCGATTGTTTGTTTATCTGCCTCGTTTTTCTCAATGCCATAACTCAAAAAGTTATGGGCGGGTTTTTATAAAATTCATATGAGTTGTTAGGTACCTATACCACAGAGAGATGATCCGTTCGTTCGTTTGTCACTGTTTTTAATGTTATGCTCGTTAGCACAATAACTCAAAAAATAATGAATGGATCCTTATAAAATTTATAGGGGTTATTAGTAATGTTAAAACTTAGAAGACATAGCTAAATGATTAAATTTTGGTGCAGATCGGTTCGTTCGTTTGTATGTTTGACTCATGTTTGTCATAACGTTTGTTAGCAGTACCGTACCGTATAAACTAACTCAAAAAGTTATGAACGGATCTTCAAGAAAATTGCACAAGCTGGTATTAGGCTACTATCAAAAGGCACAAATTATTAGATTTTGGAGTTGATACAAAGAAAATCATGGTTTCAGAGCCTGTTTCAATTTTTTCCACCGTTGCCTCGATCGGCGGAGGTATGCGCTCTCAGAGTGCTCTAGTTATAATCTGTTCTTAATGGCACGTTTATCTACCGCGGCAGCTACTTACACTCGAGCGGCAAGTGTGTTACAGCAATAATACCTATTGTCATGTATCTTGAACCGGAGCTTGAGTTTTTACTCTTAAATATAGTCTGCTTGCGATTACCTACCGCTAAAAACTTCATCTAAATGTCGAATCGAACACTCTGGCTTGAAGTACCTGAACAATTAATTCTTTACTGTATTTCCATGGTCACTTACGCCTCGATGGAAATAGTGGGTGCTTAGTGCTGGTATTAGGAAAACTGGTGTTTAGCTCTATCTCTGCCAGGTTGTGCGTCCTCGCTATACTGGGGCTTGTGTCCCGTTGGAATACTCTAGGACGACGAATCTTTGTAGTAAATAGCCTAGCTTGGTGTGAATAGGGTTAGCCGTTTACAGGGCAAGTGACCAGATGTGGTTACTTCCACAATGCTGTTCCTACTGTGCGTTTTTCAGCCACCGCTAACGGGCCAAGTCTGGCATGTAGGTAGCCTAATTGTTAACCCTTCACTGCAGGACTTCATCTTGTCTTTTCCTCAGGAATAGCATTGTTTGGTACCGTACCTACTAAGGCCTATCATGAATACGTGATGGCCCGTGCCGTGAAGGGTTGAAGGCTATCGATTCGTTATTCTCGAACGCAGTATGTTCGAATCGGAGACACCCTCAGTGTTCTGTGATGGTGCAATGGGACGTTTCGAAGTTCAATAATTTTTGGACAAGGCGTCGATAGGAGTCGGCCACTCTGTTGTTCCAAGAGTCAGTAACGAGTATTCCTATTGTCTACACGCTCACTGATTTCAAAACCGGGTTGTGAATCTGCAGTGTTGTGGTAGCCTGAAATCCGAGTCAGAAAATAGGTAAACCCAGGAATTGGAGTCGATGAAAATGGGTTTATATTGTCTAGAAATTAGTCGGAGTCCGTCCAACTTCAACTGGCTAGACGTCGGAGTCGGCACATCCGACTCTGGAACTCTACCTACCCGTATTATGCACAAGACACCAAAGGACCGACCCGACCGTTCAGCACCTCCCATCACAGTGAAGGAATGCGGCTCGCTGTACCTCCTTGCGGTGCTTCTTTTGTTATCCGGGCCGGTGATCTCCTTTCCTCTGCTGCTCTCTTCTAGTCCTTCTCCTGAGAATCCCATATTTTTTCTGCCGTCTTAGCTGGGTTAGGGTTTTGGCTTCGTTTTGTCGTGAGAGCAAAACAATTTGGTTGAGATGGAAAATGACCAAGTGTTGTAATAAAGACAGAATTGATGTGGAGGAGTTGCAATGGGTGGCAGGACTGGCCAGGTGTCGTAAGCAGGGGCATCATTTTGTCAAGTGTCATAATTGAAAGGTAAAGATGAAAATCAGTCGCGTGCTTCCTAAAAAGTAACTAACTGCCTAGGTCTCATAATTTATATAGGCCTCTCACCTATGCTTTCGTTGATAACTGCTGTATATCGTCCAGTCGCTACCGAGAACCCATACATGCGACTTTTTCAAATCACTCACGGCACCAACAATGCCTTAATTAATCCTTGTTGTATACTAGTAACCATGCGTAAGCTGTACTGCGCACCTATTGGTAAGGATACATGGCTACGAGCGTCTCAGATGGGGGGGGNAACTGTGCGGAAGTTTGCTCGGGACGCTGTAGTGTAGAATCATTTTCTCGTGCCGGTGTTTCTTCTTTGCCGTAGATATTTTCATGTTTCTTTTCTCGAGTTCTGCTGTTGGGTAGCCTAAACTCTCGCAGGTTTCTGAATCAAGTGTGAAGGATTCTCTTTGCGAGCAGTCTTCGAGCCCGGCACTTAATATTGTAGCTTAGAAGAAAAAGATTGTTTTAAGATATCCATTGTTTGCGACGTCATTTATGTAGTTAGCTGGTGTAGATTTAGGGTTAACCTCTGACACTTCTGCTCCCATAAACTCCTCACATTTTGTTCATATAATGATGTATCAAAGTTTATATGAACTAAGCACTCTGGCGAAATGTAAGCTGCTGTTTGGGGGAATTTTGGAATTGGAAGCTGCTTGTCGGGTGCTCTTAATTCCTTTCAATTTGTTGCTGTTCAGTGATCGTCTTTCTGAGTGATTGTCACCCAATAGTTGCCTATGACTTTCTGATTGGGGATCAGTGGTTCCAAGGGTTTTTGCTTTTACATTTACAACCTTCTGTCCGATCGTTTGACACCCTCGAGACCCCCTCCCCTCCACCTTTGTTGTTGCCAGTCTCATCTTAATTATATAATAATAAGTTTATTAATGCACTGGAAGAAAACAATAGCATGAAGGTAATACAGTGAAACGTGTATTAAGCCCATAGGTAGCTAAAAGCTATTTGGGCAATTAGGTATCTCCGCCTTATCGTGAGGAGTAGAAGAAATCGGTATTATCCCAAGCCCCTTCAAGCTAGCTACCTTACCTTTGGTCTATGGCGCGGCTGAACCTTTGTGGAGCAACTTTCTCAAAAATGATATCAGTCAATTCCCGATTTACTTCGTACAAAGTACAAAGGATTACGCTATGAGTGCTGGAAAGGAGACCACGGGCCTCCAAGCTGCGTGACCGCTACCTATGGTGGGCAGCACAGGCAGGTCTGTTAGTGTGTTCATGAGTGCGTCCGGCCGCAGGCAACTCGCTGTGGGTAGGTATCTACCACAGGTATGTACGACATAAACTGGAGCATATGCCTCATCTGCGGTGCTGGGGGCCTACTCAGTACATGCATGACCTCCGCTCGGCAAAGCTGGGCCGTTTAGTTTACTCACTCTGTTCAAATACCTACATGTAGCTTCGGAAGTCTTACGTCGACGATCCCTGGCGTCAGCCTGCACGCCACGGAGCGCCTGTAGATGTGTTACTTGTATCTCATTCTATTAATGATATACTGTGGTTGCACTTTAGCTTTAAGACTTTCCTTGGAGTTGTTAGCTTGGGACACAACTGCAAGTTATTTCCACAGTAGGAGCGACGACTACTTAACCGTTGATGCATTAGAATTAATTAATTCCTCACAAAATTCATTTTCGAAAGTGTATTGTGTCAAAAATTCTGATGTTATTAGTGTTTCACTTGATCTTTTTTTATTATCCTTCTCGTAAAGTCCGTCACTATGACTATATATTTGGACAGTTGAACTATGTATTCACTCGTTCACTCACAATGTTATCTTTCTTACAAGCATTTGGCTTACCATCGTGTCAGAGTCGCGTCTTCTCCCAGCCTTGGGACGGTCTTTATTTAATTATTTGTTACTATGGTTTTCCTTGGCCCTGTTACACGGTTTTTCGCTTATAATTCTCAAACGAAGTGGCGGATCACTATGGTATTTCAACACAAAATTTTTTACACCCCTACCAAATTTATGGCCCACATAGCATATTGCTATATGTGTTTACAGAGGAGTATACTCGTTTGTATAAAGCCTATATTATGCTGAAGACAGGATGTCGTTGCAACACATTCGACCTACGCCCAACTTGGGGGCGTGTTGCAATCAGGCCTTCGGTGTCACCTGTGCTACACCGGCCTCCAATGCGACACAGGTTGGGTAACACCTGGTGACACCGACGACAAC
>LQNS02278171.1:24669656-24707051 GCA_001587735.2 Parhyale hawaiensis | reverse complement strand
ATTTTGACCGTGTAGGGAGCGGTTGCGTGACTGCGCAAAATTATTGTGTGCAAAATTATTGTGTGATTTCAAAACGGTTTGATATTTTTTGCAAGCTGGCAATGCTTGCGTCGTCTGAGTGCAGGATTGCGCAACCAAACCGCACTTGTCAGTTGTCTCCCAAATTCATCGCGAGTGATTGATGTTGTGATCTTCTCTATGTAATATCCAAACTAGGGCCTATGTCTTCCAAAACCTCCGAAGACGAGCGAAAGTTATTTAGAGTTCATTGAGGATTAGGAATATACGGTAGGTCATTACCAGCATTAGGCTATGGTGCCTTACTAACAGTGATAAAAGCTACATAAACAGGAAAAAGAACAATATGAAAAATTGTTTAGAAAGTACAAGGAAAAATATGCAGACGATGAAAAGAAAGCTGTCGTAAATAATTCGATGAGAACAAATTTCAAGAGGAAATAAAAATAAAATAAAGACAGCCAAAAGTGCAGTTGGAGCTGATGAAGCTGAATGTTGCGCAGAATGATTGTAGTCTGTAGCATTCGTTGAATAATTTGTGCAATCATGTTGCTTAAATTATTTGTTTAGGAGAGCCTAAAAATTCAGTTGAAATAAGGCTCCGCCAGAAATGTATACGGTATGTTTAAGGTTGCCGGGAATTCCGAACTCTTGGTTGAGGTGCTGAGATCGCAAGTCGCATTCACTGCTACATGAGTAACATTGTGAGGGTAACACCGAAGTCTGATTGCAACACGCCCCAAGCTTGTACGTTTAACTAACTTTGTTTACTACCATAGACTTTGATACTTAACAACTAGTATTAAAAAATGTATGACTGCCGTATAGTATTGCTTGCGTTCATGTATTTGAAGCACTTTTGCGTATTTTTTCAACGTTTTACCCTAAAAAACAGCCTGGCTTTTGCTTAATATACAGGAGTAAACTCCACTGTAAACACATTTAGCAATATGCTATCTGGGCCAAAAATTAGGTAGGGTGTAATAGGCTTTGTGTTGAAATACCATAGTATTCCGACAGTTCGTTCAGGAATTATTATTAGCGAAATACAGTGTATCACAGCCAGTGAAAACCATAGTAGTGTACTCAAGCAGCTATAATGCAACACTTTTAGGTAGGGGTTTGTCACCTTTGCATAAATTCAGTGAATAAAATTAATCTGAAATTTGGAGTAAGCTCCGAGCTCGTTGCGATTTGACCAAAAAAAAAATCTACGGGAAGTCACCTCCACTTTTTCTTCACATTGACCTTTTTTTCATCTTAGAGTTAGGCCTCTAGGTCGTCTTTCGTACTATTACTGATGTATATAAATCTGCCTTTCCTCTTCTTTCCTGTTACGTGTGTGTTCCTTGTTTTATCTTACCTAAGAATACCGTGCTACCGGTGTCTCCTTTTCTCTTCGGATCACTGAAAACACTCTGAATAAGAAATCGTGAGAAAGGAATATCATTATGTTAATATTTACATTACCATCTTTTTTTTTGGCCCTCAGGGGCATATTGTGGCGGGCTCTTTCCCTGCCACAATATGTTTGGGCATCACGCACCCAAAGTTCCCGAGTGCCTTATCCGCAGGAGATGTTGCAGTTTGCCGCAGTTCCTGCTGGCGAGGTTAGTATTGTAAAGTTAGGTAGGTTCTCTACTTTCCTCTTTCTGCCCCGTAAGGTGGGCTGTCGATCGAGATAGCCAACCGAATATAATTCAAGGCCGCCCCAAAAGTAGATTTCCCTTTTTAGTTTCTGGAACGAGCCTGGATTTTGTTAACGTGCTTAACACTAATGAATTTTGACGGAGCAGTACGGTACTTCATGAACAGTTGCCAGTATGACCGATACGTACCTTTACTGCATGAATACTGCGTGGTTTAACTGAAGAAATTGCCTGATGTTCAGTTGCGGTGCACTGCAGATACGCTCTTGCTCTGTGGTTTAGCACTGCAGACACAAGACCTCAGTTCCTAGACTGTAGAAATTCGAGTCGAAATCATCTCATGATTTAGGTATTTGGATACAAGGAGTCGGATACATGCTACTCTGAGGAATCTGAGTCGGGCCTTTTTGCCTTCTGACTCCGCGATCTTCGTTACTAGTCCAGGCTCTGGGGGGGGGGATGGGTCTGTGTAATTTCTCTTTCACGGCTCTACCATGTATTTTCCTATTCTATATGATGAGGATATTAAAAAAAGTTGGGTAGAACTTTCACACCTGGTACATTTTTGAGGCGGGCATGGGATGGGGGCTTAAAATTATCAATTGTGGACTGATTGTTTTGAAACTTGCTCAAAATATGTATTTTTGAAAAAAAGTGTTTTGCTTCTACAATTTTTTTATTTAGGCCTAAGTTTTTTAGATAATGGGAAATATTTATAAATATATGTATTTTTTGGAAATTTCTAAAGAATAAAACTCAATGAGTTTTCATGCTAAAAAAAATGACAGCTTTGTAATCCTTGAAACAATCCTAACAAAACTATAGGACCGTATTTTTCATGATATTTTTTATCGCAACTCATAACCGAATCCTTTGTTTTTTTCCGTATGTTTTCATTAGTGATCGCAACGAAGTAGCAAATGGAGAATCCAGCTCTATAGCTTTATTAGGAATGTTTCAAGGATTCCAAACTGTCATTGTTTTTTTTTCTAGCATGAAAACTCATTGAGTGCTAATCTTTAGAAATTTCCAAAAAATACTTATATATATTCCCCATTATCTCAAAAACTAAAGCCTAAATAAAAAAAATTATGGTAGCAAAATGTGTTTCTTTTTCAAAAATACATTTTCTGAGCAAGTTTCAGGACAATCGGTCAACAATTGATAATTTGAAGCCCCCCCCCCCCATAATACCTCCGTCAAATATGTATCATGTGCGAAAGTTCTACCCAACTTTTTTTTTACATCCTCATCATATGGAATAGGAAAATACATGACGGAGTTGTAAAAGAGAAATGATGTACACAGCCACCCGCCCCTCAGAGCCTGGACTACACTACTTAACCGCCTCCATGCCTTATTGGTCAATAGTCTGTTCCCCCATAGCTTATAATTTGTAGCGACGGTACCAGTTAAGGTAAGTTTGGATTTGTCTTCTCCAATGCAACTATAGGGCCCTAGTCATTGTGTTACTTTCTGTGACCGCAAGAGGATTAGACAGAAAGCTATGCACGTGATTGTTTTCGGGAGCGCTCCCTGGCTTACTGTAGGTAGGTACATCATTTCTCGTATAGCTCAGTTGCTTCCTATGCTTTGTTGCAAGTCGATGGCGTAGTCGAGAACCCTGCCAAACTCGGCACTTGATTTCTAGATACAATATTGCCGAAAGCCTCGGGTGTTGTCAAGAACACTGCAGAATTCTGCACCTGCTGCTCACTTGCTTATACTTACAATATTGCCGAAAGCCTCAGGAGGCGCCGAGAATACCGCACCTGCTGGCCTTGAATAAGAGGGCGCAGAACAGCTTTGCAGGGGGCACACGCCAGGTCTGGAAGAGGGCGGGCGTGTCTGCGTCTCCGCGGTTTCGGTCTCCACATCATCGCTGGTGTTTCTCATTCTCCATCTTCAGTAGTTAGCTACCTGGCATTCGTCAGCTTCTTCCTTAATCAGCGTACCGTATTTCACAGCGCCTTCTCTGTTATTGCGAAGATAGGCTAGTGACGTTTTTAGGCAGCAACAAGCTTTTGTCTGTCTTTCTTGCTTGCAGTGGGATTGATCTTTTTTTTTCAAAAAGTTTCTGTATAAATCACAGTTATGAAAATCTTTGCTTTTTCGCAGAAAGAATGAGCTCCTTTGACCTTTAGTTGCTCCTATACGATAGAATATTTTTTGGAACATTGCGCGTTACACCAGCAATAGGTTTTTTTCAAATAACAGATTTAACACGTTGAAAACTAGAATATCCGTGGAAAACCCACAGCCTCCCGCAAAACAGATGGAGTTGCAACCACGAATACGTCACACGCCGTTGAGATCATAGGTCTATAGGCGCCATGCATTTTGATGTTATTAAAATAGGTCGGAAAGGTGCTATCTCCATTACCTTATGTGTGATAACAGGTGATAAATATGCTGGGGAGTAGCCCAACCTATGAAAGTTTTTATGATAGACCTACATGTATCTCCGGTAAGTACATTACTGGGTGTAGCTAAATACGTTTCGCCAACCACTTACTATCGCCATAAATATAGCTTTACATACTATAGTGTTTTCAGTACAAAACCCCAGCTTGAAAAATAGAAATTCGGTGCCCTGAAAAAAAAAATAGAATAAATAAAATAAAATCAGTACTCAGTGGAGTAACCCTGAGAGTTCTCTGTTTTAGTTTTCTGATATTTTTTATCACCCGTGAGCAAAGTGAAGAGCGGTAGCTACCTAATACCGTTTTCGTTTATGGTTCGGTTGTAGTATGTCTATTTGTTTGTCTGTCTACCCAAAAAGAGGCAGAAGGAGTTGAACCATCATCACAATTTTCTTCAGGCAGTCAGGTGGCTTAATTGTCTTAGATGTGAAAAATGCCCAAAATCTAGAGTTAACTGGCCAATAAAAATTACTACTACCTAGTACCGTACGTCGAATTTTTAGCTCCTCCCCATTACTTACCGCGGGTGATGGTTTTACGCCACGGGGCGTTCTAGTTTTTTCAAGTCTTCAGTTCGCGTTCTGCACCAACATTAAATCGTCCAAGTTACTAGGACGGCCGGCTGTTGCAAAGCAACTGCCTGCATACATACCATAAAGCTAGTGCTCCCATATACGCTACTGAATAATCGCCAACGCCTTCTATTTCCACGCCTGCTATCATCATCAGCGGCTCGGCAGTAGCCACTGCCTTCATTGTCTGCATTGCTTCTTGATTCTTTTGTGTAACCGCAGACTTAGCGATATTTTGTCGCTTGTGCAGTGTATGCCAACGTGCCCTGTTGGTCCAGTGCTCAACTTCTACTAGGATTGTATGTTTGTGTTTGCGGCTACTCGTAGTATCATTTCGACGTGGCGTTAGAGTAAAAATTTTATCTCTGGCTGCTATTTTTCTCATTGTCATCAAGTGATAAAGCTTGGATTGTGTTGAAATGGATCAAGTGTTGACGTTATGCTGTTATCATCAATATTTTACAAAAAATGATGATCGTTCGCCATCACGGTGCTTTGGATTAAAGTCTGGATATTGCGGTGGCCATAATTTTACTGAACCGATATTTCAGACGTTATTGTAATCGAACTCGTTCTACATGCTTGCCCCGTTAGAGATTTGACTGTGCGTTACGGTACCTATTCTAATATTCTAATAAGAAAAACTGCCTGTATCTTGGGAAGTCTCAGCTATTGATTCGAATTCTACCCTGCAGTTGAAACGATTCGTTACCAACGCTTCTTATTCTTATTGGGTTATAAGTGAAATGCAGTACGTTTTAGTGGACTCACCGGTTGTGTTGAATGGAAGAAGGAAAAGGCGCGGCCGCACACGGGCGTGGTGAGTTACAAGAGGAAATCCTAACGCGTCCTTCCCTCTCGAGATGCGCCTAAAAAGTTTAATTGTGACTTCGGCACAAAAACTCCAGATTTTGGTCGAGCGGCGTGGCCGGCATCGGTCCGTGACTTTGAGAGTTTCCTCGTCCGTGCGCGGGATCGCAGGAAATCCCACATGTGCGACGGAAAAAAACGGTTACGATTCTCGTCCCAGCTATGGCGCTACTCTGTCAGAGTAGGCGGGATTGGCCCCTGGGAGCGCCTGAAGTAGGTAGGTATTTGAGGCGGAGAATGGGGCGATAACAAAATACCGGTAGCAACAGGGTGACGTCAGGGGCGCTTAATTAACCTTGTGATGTCGAAATAAAACTGTTTCTTGTAGGAACCTCATTGTTAGCTAAGTTTATATGAAGAACGATGGTCCTAACAGGGTGAGTGGTGCTATGGGAATGAGGTACATGGGCGCGTCTTAGTGGACGTGTTTCTCGATCAGTTCTCGGAACAAATTGTATCTCGTTTCTCTCAGCGCCTCTAGTGAAAATCGCTATTGATTGCTACGGTGAGGTCGAGTTAAGTTAGCCCTATATGCTTAACTTCTCCTGACTTCAGAGAGGAGTGTTGGTTTCGCCGCTGTGAATTGTGTTGCAGGAAGTGTCAAGAAGTAATCGAGTTAGGGTTAATGTTTGAAATTCTAAGCCAACACACCTGAAGTACCTAATCAAGTTAGGGTTAATGTGTGAAATTCTAAGCCAACACACCTGCCTAAAATTCAAGACAAGTCTAGCCTATTGGGCTCAGCTTTGTCGGTTTCACCATGTCAATCGATGACTATATAAGACGAATTAGTTACACGTATTCATATCCTAGCTTGAAGTTATGAACTACGCAGAATGACGAAGACCTTTTAGTTGTGCTTCAAGTTAAATGGAAAACATACGTAAGAGACAGCTACGCTTTCATTGCCTAATGTTTATATGAAATCCAATATTTGAAAACCCTAAAAGTCTCATAAGCAACTCGTTGAAACTACCGTATAGTTTACTACATATAGAAATTATTGTATCTATATCTGTTGCATTTTATTTTGTTGAGAAGCGTAGGTACCATAGACTCTAGACCGAAGTTGTATCTATGTCACGTCTCTAATTTTGCCACTTCATTGCATCGATCTGGACAAAATTATAATCTGAACTTCTTTTAGCCTTCAATCGATGTAGAGCAAATATGTTTATCATAATAATAAGTTGCGAAATTCGTAAAAAATGTAGAGCACAGCCGCTGTGTAGTTGCGTTTCTGCCTATATATATAGCAGCACCCTTACTGTGTCGTAATAGGGACCTATAGCTTTTATACGAAGAGTTAGAGAATCCAGCCCCTGGCGTGCATTGCTTCCAATAGTGAAGTTTGGACTCGTTCTGCTGCACATACATACGACTTGCCAGATCGATAAGGGGTCATTCGGTGCATTGATTTTTGTATAGAAAGTTGCGTGTGCGTGCAGTACGGTACTTGCTGCACTGAAATAACTGTTTTTGATTCAGCCAAACGTGATTATGCTACCGTGCCGTGTAGTCAGTGTGATGCATACCATTGATAAAGGCTGATTGCAGACACAAAGTCTGTTGGTTAGACGCTAATGACGGAACATCGGGCTTTCGGTTGTTGCACTTACTTTGAACGAAAAAACTCTTGTCTTTAATTTCTCCGTTCTGTGCAAATATACATAACGTTGCTTCATGAGTAGTAACTGTTGAAGTGGTCTAAACGTGGCAAAATTTCTGGATGGGTCTGTCCGAATAATTGTGACTTTGGAGATGAACAGAGGTCTGCTGTTCTACTTGTGCGATTATAGATATTGACTGTGGTGAGGGCTTAGCGATGTGGAAACATATGGAGTGACTACCGGTATGATGAGAGTAAATAAACGCGAAATCTTGGAACAACCGCGGATCACTACGTAGGGATCACTCACAGAGTGCATACTGTGGTGAAACTATGACTATAATAATACATGACATTGCACGCTATAAGTTAGTACTAAGACGTGCATTCTATTTATTGACTGAAGAGTGAGAAAAGCAAGAACGTAAAACTGTAAAATCCAAGGAAATAGAGGGACTAGCGGCTAATCGGGTAACGAAGCAAGCACGTAGAAAAACGCTCGAACTTTCTAACTTACAGGGATTATTATTTGCACAACCGAATAAATTTGTTTAGCGCTCATTCAAATTTTCCACTAGCTACTTAGTATACCAACTCGAGCGTACCGTGTTTACTTGTGTCTACTGCGTTTACCATGTATATACTTTGCACCACATAAATGGTACCTGTATCTCACTAGTAGTATTAGGAGCTAGTACAGTTGAGTTGCTACCGCAGCAGTACTAATCGCATTACGCCGGATTCTCTGTGACTTTTCTCTCGGACGCTTTTTGTCGCAAGGTGTCGAGTGTATTGCGAACTTGGATGAGTTTTTGTTATATATGCTTTTCGCACATACAGCATTGTATACCTGCTCCAGTTGAATATTTTTGCGTGTATGCGCATTGCTATCTACATTCTTGCGCATGTTAAACAGGATGTCAGTAATAACCGTTTAAAAGGTCATGCGAGATAACGAAGTCAAGGATCGGATGTCATCTACCGAAACGAATCCCTTCCGAGCGGCCGCTCATAAACGTGAGAGGTACGAGCTTTTATTCACAGATCCGGTGGAAAGTCTTATCACTATAGCTGTCACTCAAACTGCTCTAGTAACCATAGCCTCAGGTATTTGACTGTCTCGCTAATATACAGATAGTCTTTTGCATGATTTTGGGTGACTTTCGATGCTTCGAAGGTCAACGAAAGTCAGTTTATATCTCGGCTTTCCAAAGTGTAATTGAAACCGCGGAAGTGATGTGTTTATAAGCACGTTCATGGAGAGCACTAACAGCATTCACTATGTAGACATATTACCTTTCTTGTCGGCACTTACTGTAGGGGCGTTACACTTCGCCTCCTTTTCAAGTAGCTATACCTTGGCCACTGAACAACTTGCGACTTACGCTTTGCATGTAAGATGTACATAAATAAGATCTTGATATCGTTCTTTCACCACTCTGCATTATAGCCTGGCAAACTTATTATTCTGTATCGAATTTTAAGACCACAACTGAATACTTGGACGAACTCATGAAGAACTCGCACATGCCAATCTTAAAACAACAGGTCTATTGGTCTCAGAGTGGCCATCGGTCTGCGCCCTACTAATGGCGGGGAAATGAGGCGCACTGCATCTCCAACCCCACACGTTCGCTCAGCCCCGCGGCTGAGACAAGACGAAAAAAAGAGAGAAGAAAACAAAAGAAAGAAACACCCCTGCGGAGGGTACGGTAGGTACCTTCCGTGGCCCCCCACACATGAGTAGATAGTCCCATGGGAGGAGTCGCATACTACCATTCGGGGGACCACCTCACGGAATGCAAGGTTAAGTACAGAGAATCTACCTGACTCTACAAACTAACCTCATCAGCAGGAACTGCATCCAGTTGCAGCGTCTGCTGCGGAAAAGGCTCTCAAGTCGGCCTCTCGGCGATTGATGCCCATGCATATTCGGGCATGGAATATGGGCCCATCAGAGTACATGAGGGCGTGTATCTCGTTACTTCATTACAATTTGTGTCTAGTGAGTTTGACTGATGACTGTGATGAGAATATCAATTAATGAACGAATTGTATTACATGCAGCGCGCGCATTAAAAGCTTTCTTGGTGAGCGAGCTTAATAGTAATATCAACGCACACCGTTATCGGGGGTTTTATTATTACAAAAAAGAGTTGACGAATCCGTGTTTTTTGTAGACAGCTTGGGTGAAGCGAGGATAACTGGACAACAGTACCGTGTATGTTCGCAGTGTCTGTTCGGAGCTCGTTTGGGGTTTTGTCTAAGGGGCCTCGACTCGATGCCATTCGTACTCTCGTGTTTGGTGCTTTTGCGCTGTTTGAGTTTCCACAAATTCCTTTGATTTGCTGGATTTTTTGGTTTGAATGGTAATACCTTACGTAACTCTTCTACCGGCCGCTGAAAATGCTTTTGTAGAAATAGCATTAGCCTGTAGAAGTAACCCATAACGGTCACTTAACCCTCTAAAGGGTTAACCGCGATAGAGATCTGATGGGGACGCCCTTGATTAACAAATGATCTCTGGCTTGCGGTTGCCAATCGCTTCAGACCAATTGCCCCTCGCTGTTGCTGGTCTAATTGTGAGCAGGAAATTATTTGCCACCGATGGTCCCGGTGTTCCTACGCGTTGTACCGCAAAGCGGGATTACTTCCACCTGCCTGCTTTTCTTAGTTGGTAAAAAATGTAGACGGAATCACAGCAATTGCTATAAAATTTTTAAAAATGTTTATGAAAGTGGTAGTTCAGCGTAAGCTCGGAGAGAGCCATAGTATCGGCTTAGGCTTCTCCCTGAGAAGGGGCGTGTTGCTCTGTCTTTTGCGAGCAATATCATAATCTAATCTAGATCAGAACGGAAGTTATGGTAGTAGCGTTTGAACTTGAGTAAACGTAGTTGTGCGTGTAACCCTCACCTAGTCCATACTTCTGGCGATAGCACCCGGTCAATATTCCTTGATAATTTCTGTATCAAGTTTAGCAGGTAATAATGTTAGCGACAATAATATATTCTTGATCACAAATTCTGTTACAATCACAGCGACATAGATTTACGTACCTTTCATCTGCCTGGAATAAAGGACAACATTAGCTGTCTATTTATAATCATGCATTAATTGAGGTTCGAAAAGCAAGATTGTAATGCAACGGTAATTTTATACCGTAACCGTGCTGGTCTTTTCATTTGGGGTATTGTTACCACTATCCATTTGTTCGTTACATATTATCACTGTCATAAACTAATCAACTGAAATTTCTCGTAAGAATAATTTCATCCAGAAAGTAGGCCTATAGGTAGCAACTGTATCAGGTAGTAGGTTCAATCCGTCTAGATGGAAGATAGGTATTCTTGGCATTGGTAGCCTACCTTCATTTCCTAACCACGCAAGTATATGCTAGTACTTAGCTTCACTCGTGCTGCTGGTACCTACTGGTATCGGTACGTACCTACGCTACGCAATTTATGTGAGCATCCTACTGCTGGTGCAGTTTCGATGGTCACTTATATTGGAGCTAATTTCAGCCGTTCTAATTCTTATGCGGCAAGTAATTTTTTTATTTGCATCGTCGCAACGGGGGTTCAACTGCCAGTTCTCCGATTGGCAAATTATAGGCTTTTTTCGATGTGTGTAGCGTCGGCTTCCGATGTGTGATGGCCGCCTAACATTGTCTAATTGGTAATGGTAATAAGCAGGGTTTCGAATTCTGTAATTTTTGGGGGCCAATAGTCGGCGTTAGAAACTGGACAAAATCAAAAGTTTTGTTTAAAAAAATCGGAGTAAGGAAAAGTTCGACATTTTTGGGTGTCGAAGGAGTCGGAGTCACATTGGTTTATCCGACAGCGCAAGCCTGGTAATAAGGCAACAACTAATTCCTTTGTTGGCATGCTAATAGCACTAGTGCAGTAACGTCCTATAGGTAGCTATAATTAAAGCTTTACTGTATGTAGCTACTAGTTCTCGTATTAACTTTCCAGTTGTAGGTATCGCCGCTACGTAAACTAAAGCACAAGTACTTAATTAATAGGGAAGGCCTACCTATGATTAACCAATTCAAGTAGGCGGCTGAGGCTAAAGTGCATCGCCGTGAGAACACCGCACGCGTGAACAGTTCTTTATTTATTGCAAGTGTTGGTCCCGTGGACGCGTGACCGCAAGATGAGGCGCTGCGGACTTCATTCCAGCAGCCGACCGTCCTGCCGGTTCACCGCAAGGAGTCCGGACTCTGTTAATCCTTCCTCTCGCCAATTTATCTGCCTCTCGTTGGAAGAGCGCCGTGCGAAATGCTGAACACACACCACGCTATCAGAGAAAGGGTTAACTACAGATTCTTGGGCGTTCCAGTGCTTGTTATTGACCAGACGATGGGTGCAATTCGGCGGTATCAGACGCTGTTAAAAGCGCGTTCCGTCTGTTGCTCTCCTGCTTAACCCTCTCTCTCTCTCTCTTATGAATTAATCCGCCTCTCTCATAGAAATGGCGCAAATGCAAAAGTTGCACACAGATCGCGCCCTGAGAGAAAGTTGAAATTGGGTTAACTCTTTCTCTCATGACGCATCACGTATCCAACATACCAAATGCTGTTGTTGCTACGAAAGCGGCCCCGGGACGTTGCCATGCGCTGTCGTCGGAAGAGCGGTACGAAAAAAAAAAAAATAATAATAATAAAAATAACCGGGTAGGAGACACGTCCGATTGGGTGCCGAAAGTAAGCCTTCGAAGCTTGACTTATCCAAAACTTGAGACAAAAGCTCTGCCACTGTAAATTGTGGTGAATGTGTTAAGAGTCGCGCGATTACGTTGAGCGGGCTAAAAATTCCCCTATTACGGAACAAAGTTGAGTTTCCAGAAGTTTCAAGGGTAACCGATTTGAAAAAAGTCATTGCCTGAAACTCTATTCGTCGGTTCGAATCCGATTTTGCGTATTTTCGACCTGCCAGCGAAGTCTGATTGGGGGGTTGGGGGTTCAATGCCTTTTGGTTTATTTCTCATTCGCTGCGCAACTGCATGAAATTTCGGACAAGTTAAGTCCAAAGTTGTTAATTTCAGCGCTCAATTGATAATTTTATTTTTGCTCGGCAAAGGGTCGAATAACGAATATAAGGCTACGCAGCTACAGCCGGAGGAGGTTCGCATAAGCTCCAGTCTCACCTTGGACGCGTTTGGTCTGCTTCCAGCGGCAGTTTCCTCCACTTCCGATTTTGTGGCTACGCTGCTGATTGTTTCCTGGAGCTGTGGTTTGCAGGAGCGGATATTTCTTTTTATCTTTTGCGTACGGTGTTGCTTGTCTGTTTCACTGGAAGTTGTATACGTACCATGAGTGTATGTATTTACTTGCATTTCACCCCTACGCAGCCCCGTGGTCTGCTTTTTATTGCGCATGCATTGCATTGCTAGTTATGTAACACTTCTGTATTTCTGTGGGACGTGTTAGGGTTCTGTGAAGCCCGTGGAAGAGAAGCGTTCATGGTACTGTATTGGTGACAGGACCTATATATGATCACTTGTGTATTGTCGACCTACGAGCGAAGTCTGATGAGGGTTCAATGCCCTTTGGATGCTTGTATAGGTTGTGCTGATGCTTCGTATTATGTTTCCGCGAAGACTTTAGTTCTCTGTTGTTACTCTCCAATATTTAATGTGTTGGGTTTATTTCTCCTTGGCTTTGTCGGTTTTAATTTTGAGTCAGCTTTAAATTTACTGAGGCGTAAACGTAACGTTTTTAATTTTGCAGATACGCTATATATCTACGGTACACTTCCATGACGTACGTATGCACTTGTTTTCCATCGGAGGATTGTTACTTTTATTCGGAATTAATAATCTGTACTATAGTTCTTTAATTTCTTCTAGGTAGCCCCAGGATCGGTAACTGGGACCGAATACTTTTTACTCCGCTGGTACCGAATAATTTGAATAGACAAGAGACCGTTTATTATCCCTGAGCATTCCTCTCTATCCCTTTCACCTTACTCCTACCGATGACCTGTTTGCAGCTCATCCACCTCGTTCCCGAGTTACCGTTACTTATTGAATCACAAGGAGCTTTGTGGGTAACGAGGCCTAAAATGTTACTATCACAGCAATAGCTTTTCGTCTCTATCCCCTCCTCCGTAAAGAATATCCTCGTTCCCTTGTTATCTTTGGCCTAGAAATATATAATGACACGGTAGCTGTAACAAATCTCCTTCCCTCTTCCGGTGAAAAAGATTCCCCTTTCATCGTCTATTTCCTCATGTTTGGAATACAAAAACAAACACAATAACACCCTTTCTCACCCCCTACGGGGCCTCCCTCCCCTGCTCCTCCCCGATGTTCCCAGCGCACCTTATGCAGGTGGCAACGTCACAGGTGTGTGGGGGCTGCTCGGGATCAGGTGTTCAGCTGCAGCTCTCCCTCTACTGCAGCCCCGGCCACTCGGTTCTTGCTTTCTCTCTTTTCCTCTCTTATTCTATGTGCGTGTGTTGTCAGGGTTACTTCTACTGCTGCTTTTGTTCTTCCTTCTAGGTATCTTTTGTAGATATGGTGGAAATGGAGCGAATCAGCCTGCTGTCTCTTTCTACAGGTACTGTACCTATAGCTATTGTTGGAATGCATCTGCTACTGCTGGTTTCCTATGTGTTCTCTCTTTCCCTGCTGCTGCTCCCACTTTTTTCATTTGTTGTACCTACGTTTGATGGAAGTGCATCTCCTTTCCACTGTGTTCTTTACACATTTGGGCATACCGGTACGTGCTCTTAATGTTGGTCGTTGCCACTTATCCTTTGCTTGTCGGCTAATACCAAACGGATATAAGAATTATGTAGAGTACCTATATACGGTGCAGAGATTTTATAAGTAAGATTTACATGCAACTGCCTCACAGAAGTACATAAAAATTAGTTATGTTAAACCGCGCAAAATTATTAGTTCCTGGAAGCGAAAAACTGCCGTGGAAGTACGGTACCTACGTACCTACCGTACCAAGTGCTAACCTCTATAACTGAAGTTCGTTCCTGTCATTATATAACATTTTCTGTAAGTACAGTGGGCTAACTATGCCGGAGAATGTACCTACCGGAGCTATAGTACAGGAGATTTCTCCGTGGTACCGTACCGGTATAATGGTGCCATCTAAAGATATACCTACAGTACTGGACACAAGGTGGCCACTGAGGACTAAAGAAATGGAAAACGTAATAACTTTGCGGGAAAATGGGGGTCATTTCAAGGCTGTGTTTTCACACATAGCACTGAAACTTCGTTGATTGTTTTTCTTAAGAATTCAAAACACGTACGGTTGTAATAATTTCATTTGTTATTATTCAGTCTTGTAGTGCCCAGTGCCCAACCTACGTTTAAAATTGTATTTCACTGTTATTTTATTTTCCTAATATGTAGTTGTATTATCATACGGAGGGTAAACAAAGTGTAAAATAATAATAATAAAGCTGTATTATCACTATTATATAGTCTACTTTTAGTAAGTAGATTTAGAACCGTACAATCCTATGGTACTGATTAGAACGCCCTATGCAGGTAGGCTCTACATGAAACGCCCTCTGCAGTAATGACCTGCCGACGACAAGAACATGCACGCTGTTGCATGTCGGTCTTCCTCGCACTGTGGTCGCTCTAATGCGCTTCCGCTGCTCCGTCACCTGGTCGCTGTCACCTAATTCTTCAGCTTCCTGTGTGGTGACTTCACCTTGAATTAATGCTCTCAGGATCGCTGCATGGCAAAATTTGATGTGAGGACAGCTACAGTATCGTCTGACCATTTTATCACGGCAGTTCGGTCGTGGTCAAATTCGTCTATAGCGTTGCCAATTTTATGGGTATTTCTGAAATTTTGTTCGGCCCATATCGTAGCTCCGCCCGCTACCTGCATATAGAGAAATCTCAGAAATACCCACAGAATTGGCACCGGTGTAGAAGAAGTTGACAACAACCGAACTGCCTTTATAAAATGGTCAGACTATAGTTAATCAAAATTTGATGGCACGACTGCTGGCATGTCAAAACAAGTGGAGTTATTCCCATTCTTTCAAGACAACTTTATGCTGTACTGTTTTGTGCGATTTGTTGCATTGAATGTCGTCAGTTTCTTGGCCCCGTTTTTTGTTAATTGGTGCCAAAAAATCTAAAAAGCTACGTTGTTAAGTAACGATGTTTTCGGTGAGATTAGTTTTTCATCTTTACCAGGTATATTGCACGTCGTCGTCTCATCCTCTGTTATTTGTTTTTCCTTATCCGTCTTGCCTGCCAGCCAGTCTTCCTCCGTTCATTGCAAGCCAGCCTGATCCCATATGCGCCGCACCATCCAGGCCTCTCGTCCCACGTTGCGGTTACCCGTTTAAATGGTTGCGGTTGACGCCGTCGGGCTTCAATAGCCGGTGCGGTTAGGGCTTTCAGCAATCTGCCATCGCCTTGGTGTTGCCATACGTGCGTTTCTTTACACTTTGAGCCTCGGCTAACTATCGGTTCGAGCGCTCCCACCCCCCACGAGCCTGACTGTAAACTGTCATTTCGGTGTTTCAGCTCCAGATGTATTCAAACTCGTCAACGGAGACAACAGTTTGATACCAGGAAATATTTTAAGCGTGAAGCTGGGTTCACACGCGGTGTTTCTGACGCCGTCACAGATTGTCACGCGTCCGTATCTTTTGTTACTTTGTTACATTCTCCTGAACTACAGCAAATGCAGAGCCGTTCGAGCTCTGGTTCACTCCACGTTTTAATTAAGAGACTCAAAACTATACCGTAGTGACTCTTCCTTCGTTAAACCCTCTCACATGACTAATACAATACTTTGAATAATATTTTTTGTGGACCCACACTGTTTAAGCCATAAGAGACGGCAAAGAAACGTTGGAACACTTTGTTACGTATGTGCAGCGAATATAAAAGCCGTAGTGTAAACGGAGACTAGTTATTGCGTTGCCAGAAGAGGCCAGTAATGACGTCACGACACAAATCCAATGCCTCGAATAAGCCACCTAGTGTCTCGCTATCACCACTAGTGTCCGCGAGTTCTCACCCTTACCGTCCGTCGCTTACGGTGCCTGCTCTTGCTGCTGACAGAGATGTTCCCCCACGCTCCAGTTGCTGCAGGGGGACCACGCCCCCGGAAGTTCTTACGCCACACAGCCTTCCGTCCGTCCTGTCCTTGGGTGGTGAAGAGTTGATTACTGTAGCAGACCCTCAGAGAAAACCTGTCGTGTGGAGATTATGGTTTTACATTCTAAATTTTATGATTTTTTTTAGAAAAACTGAGAGTTTTACAGTTTCATGTAGAAAGCAGGAAGTGAGCTGAAGCCAAGTGCCATGCGACGCCTGCAGTGCGCCACTGCTGCCATGTACACCTGCTGGCGCCACTGCTGCCATGTAGCCTACACCCTGTGACGCCACTGCTGCCATGTAGCCTACACCCTGTGGCGCCACTGCTGCTATGTAGCCTACACCCTGTGGCGCCACTGCTGCCATGTAGCCTACACCCTGTGGCGCCACTGCTGCCATGTAGCCTACACCCCGTGGCGCCACTGCTGCCATGTAGCCTACACCCCGTGGCGCCACTGCTGCCATGTAGCCTACACCCCGTGGCGCCACTGCTGCCATGTAGCCTACACCCTGTGGCGCCACTGCTGCCATGTAGCCTACTGCTGCCATGTTGCTTACACCCTGTGGCGCCACTGCTGCCATGTAGCCTACACCCCGTTGCGCCACTGCTGCCATGTAGCCTTCACCCCGTGGCGCCACTGCTGCCATGTAGCCTTCACACCGTGGCGCCACTGCTGCCATATGGCCTTCACACCGTTACGCCACTGCTGCCATATAGCCTTCACACCGTGGCGCCACTGCTGCCGTGTAGCCTACACCCTGTGGCGCCACTGCTGCCATGTTGCCTACACCCTGTGGCGCCACTGCTGCCATGTAGCCTACACCCTGTGGCACCACTGCTGCCATGTAGCTTACTGCTGCCATGTTGCCTACATCCTGTGGCGCCACTGCTGCCATGTAGCCTTCACCCCGTAGCGCCACTGCTGCCATGTAGCCTTCACCCCGTGGCGCCACTGCTGCCATGTAGCCTTCACCCCGTGGCGCCACTGCTGCCATGTAGCCTACACCCCTTGGCGCCACTGCTGCCATGTAGGCTACACCCCGTAACGCCACTTCTGCCATTTACACCTGCTGGCGCCACTGCTGCCATGTACACCTGCTGGCGCCACTGCTGCCATGTACACCTGCTGGCGCCACTGCTGCCATGTACACCTGCTGGCGCCACTGCTGCCATGTACACCTGCTGGCGCCACTGCTGCCATGTACACCTGCTGACGCCACTGCTGTCATGTACACCTGCTGGCGCCACTGCTGTCATGTACACCTGCTGGCGCCACTNTGTCATGTACACCTGCTTGCGCCACTGCTGCCGTGTACACCTGCTGGCGCCACTGCTTTCATGTACATCTGCTGGCGCCACTGCCGCTCTGTGCACCTGCTGGCGCCACTGCTGCCGTGTACACCTGCTGGCTCCACTGCTTTCATGTACATCTGCTGGCGCCACTGCCGCTCTGTGCACCTGCTGGCGCCACTGCTGCCGTGTACACCTGCTGACGCCACTGCTGCCATGTGTACCTGCTGACGCCACTGCTGCCATGTACACCTGCTGGCGCCACTGCTTCTATGTACACCTGCTGGCGCCACTGCTGCCATGTACACCTGCTGGCGCCACTGCTTCCATGTACACCTGCTGGCGCCACTGCTTCCATGTACACCTGCTGGCGCCACTGCTTCCATGTACACCTGCTGGCGCCACTGCTGCCATGAACACCTGCTTGCGCCACTGCTGCCGTGTACACCTGCTGGCGCCACTGCTGCCGTGTGCACCTGCTGGCGTCACTGCTGCCGTGTACGAGCCACGCGTAGTTTACAGTGACCATACGTGACATGCTTTCTCATTTTCTTGAAGATTCATGAAGACGGACCCTGTAGGTTCCCTCAGAACGCTGTAGTTTTTTATCTATTTTGCTTTATCGACTACCTTATAGTTTTTTATGGGTCCCATATAAGCTCATTTGTAGAACAAATTTTAGCGATTAGCTACACAGGAGTTTTAATTTTCTCCTCCCGATGCCGGCTGTATTAAAGTGTCAAAACTTATTGCGCGTCTGTCAAGGTAACCCATGCAGGTGTATCGATCCAGTTACCGTTGTGATGCTGCAGTTGTTTTTCTGCTCAACAGCGTTCTCGCGTGGAGGGAGTTGGAACACCTCCCTGATATTTCAAACAAACGGCTTTAGCTCACGCGAACGGAATATTTGTAGTAAACTCGTTTATGTTTAATTAAAGCTTAAGGCTGTATAATGATCACTGTTTGTACAAAGTCTCGATGCCATGCTCGGTGCCGCTGCCGTCAATGCGTCTACAGTTTCAATACGTCTTGATTTCGATACTGAACAGTCGACGTCCTGTGCTGAGTTGCTTCTCCTGACGGCCTCTGCTGTGTACTGCGGGTTGTGTAGGTGCTTATGGTATGATTAGTGCTCTCTTTGTGAAGATTTCAAGCTTTCTGAAAGAATCTTGCACGAGCACGTGGCAATTTCTGAAAGATTTGCCAACGGGTTTACAATGGGCTTGCATGAACCGTAAAATGTGTAGAGCCTACTTCGGCTCTAATTTTATTCCCGCATTATTTGCAAGCTTGCGACTTCGTGAAGTACGTTAGTGTGAATCAGGAAACCTATCAAGGTTGTTTCCGGGAATCGTCTATACTTTAAACAAAAATTCACTTTAAACCCGGATAAAATTATCAAATTTTATTTTCATTTCTCTTTGCTGTTAGCACAGTATTTTTCACACAGTGATCCTTAACCCTGCAACGCCCCACTTCAATTGACAATTCTTGTTGGAATAAAACCAGGATTACCTACCTATAGTCGGATGGTCGAATGTCTCACACCCTGGTACGATATTGTTCGTGGATATCCAACTCGGACAACCCTAAAATCTTCCAACTCCGAAGCCTCGAATATCAGTTCGCAAAACATCACCTCATCCTCCTCATGGGCATCAATAGTGAATTCGATTTCTTGCTTTCATGAGGAGGTCAACGGGCCTTGGGGGTCAGGTTTGTTAGCTGCAGCTTGTATGTATTGCTTCTCCTGCCTGATCTTATGTTACTTATCAGTTTTATTTGTCTTCGTTGTCGCCAGTCGTTGCCCCCTGTGTTCAGTCTGGCAACAACATTGATGAACCAAGAGATGATATCGGTTGCTGTTGCTATTGCTTCAGCTGGTTTTACCTCACCAGGTCTGGACACCTGACCACGCAGGGGCTTTACCCTGAGGTTTCCAGAGTCCTCCCGTTCCATGGTTGGGTTGTGGGTTTGTGGCGCTGCACTTTCCTCTCGTTCGTGATGCTTGAGCTCGTTTTAATAGGTACAAGCTAAATTCCCATGTTCGTTTGTGCTACGTAAGCGCTTCAGGTTGTCGGGTGATTCTGGTGTCGATTGTACGCTTTATCTCTACAACAACAAAAAAGATTTTATTTGAATGCTCTGCTCAGCGCGTTGGTTACCAGAGTCAAAAATGTCGCGACAAGAAAAAATTCTCATTAATCGCCAGAAAAAAAAAAAAACTTGTTTACACACGAACCAACGGTTATTGCTTCATTTTGGTCCTGTGCTTAGCGCTCTAGTTGCCATTCCAAACAAGCTTTGGCGAGAAACGGTTTGTCACTGGACCTCCGGAACAATTCGTTTTACGTAATACATTTAGCACGAGCTATAAATTTAGTATATTCGGTCGTGGGTGCTGGAATAGTTCTAAGCTGTAGGTATGTGTTGCTACCTATATAGAGGTAACATGCATGCCAAACGAAGGTCGGTTGCGCAAGTAGGCCTAACCCGTTATCGGACTAACGGGAGTAAATATATTCGTCCTGCAGTTGCCGAGAGTGCGTAGCTTACCTGTACTGTAGATTCAAGCGGTAAAAAATATTTCGTTTAACAGGTCAGGTGTTAACAGTGCTTAAAGTCCTGTGTGGACGAAAATTAGTTTCACTACTTTGAACTGCTGCGCTATTTGAAAAATTTCAGTTGCTGTGCATGGCGGCTGTCCTTGACTACATGTAGGTAGAGCCGAGATGAAGACTGTAGCTCTGCCGAATACATCCGTTGTATGTTGTGATTTGGTAAAGTTGATTGCTCTGTAGTACGGTGATCTTTGACTGTGCAGGTCGTCTTCCATACAGGCCCTGCCATATAAGTTCTCTTGGTTCACGTGTAGGCTACACATATCGATTATCGAGTACCTGGTTATAATAATTTTGAGCCAATTATCAAAGCAAGAAGAGCCCATGTCGACGACTGCCTCGTTTCTTTTATAAGAAATCAATTGGTAGCTTTACTGAATAACAAGATTGTAAATGTTAGACTGAAGGTCGACAGCTTTGCATGACGGTAATTTTAACTGTACTTAAGAGGAAAGATGTCAGTAGGTGTGCAGAAGACGAAGTGCAACGCTAGGTTAGCAACAGCGTCGTCTGTCTGTGCCGGGAGTCTGCCCCTATCAATGGTCTGATTGAGTGGACCCTCCACTGCTGCTGCCACGCGTCGTGTTAAACCTCTTGGTTTCTCTTGAGGCAGTTGTCGACTGGACTAACCTCTTATATGGTAGCTACCTATTCATCCGGCTATGTGATTTATTAGGTCGGTGCAAAAGTTTTTGCTGATTTATCAGTTTATATCGAGAATGAAGCACTGTGTGTTTTTGAAAGACTTCATTCCTAAATACCGTCCTCCGTTCTCGATAACGATTCCATCTGTCAACGAGCTTATAAATGCCTTGCTTGTAAAATTCTTTAAGTTTTTGTAAAATTTGAATCTCGCTCATTTTCAATCTCTTCTCGTGATGTCGACCTAAGGCTTTTAAATGTTTTTTTTTAATCCTCAAAATAACTGATAATCCGAGGGAGCTAGGTCAAAAGAAAACGCTGGATGGGGCAGAACTTCTCAACTAAATTTTTCTAGGGAAGCCTTGGTCAGTAGCGTTGTGTTTGCGGGCGAGTGTTATTATGATGGAAAATGACTCCCTTATCTGTTGACTAAAGGAAGCCGCTTTTGGACCAAAACAGCATTCAAACGAAGTTGATCCTAATAGAGATTAACAGTAATGGTTTGATTGTTGTCGAAAAGTTCGTAATCGACAGTCCCTTCAGTACTACACCATATGCTTAACATAATATTTTTTATTGGATGAAGTCTTGCTCTCTGCTGTTCAAACTGGTCTCTTTCCTCTATTTATCCGCGATCGCTGTCGTTTGTTATGGTAGAGAATCCACTTCTCATCACCTTTGACAAGCCTACCCAAAAATGGTGCCTGAATGTGTCGTGAAAGCAAAAATATTAATGTATGAAGTTAAAAATTTAAAATGCCTCTCTTATAAATCGGCGGAAAGTCTTGCACCGACCTCCTCATTCTTACGTTGTGATTCTCCGTGCGTGAGTTTCTCTTCTTAATTATTTTGGCATTCCTGCACCTTTGTATCAAGTTCATCATTCAGCCATGCACCAGTTTCTTATTTTTTTTATTACTTGCATTAGCATGCATCTTTCTATCAAGTTTGTGGTCTCCCGTGCAGTGTACGCTCCACATCTCCATCAACATATTACGTGCCGTACCCTTTCTTTTAGTTGTGGACGGGAGGTCATGCTGTGGCCTGGGAGGCTTCAGCTAGAACTATGAAAATGATGAAGAAATAAGTTTTACTTTACTGCTTGTGAATTACTATACAGGTGAAGTCTGGAACGCTTTACCTTCAGAATCAATGATATATCATATACTATTACAATTCGCGCTGTTCCCATGAATTCCACGTGTCGAGTGTTCTGCATTTGCTACGTGGACTTCTGTGGCAGGAGACACTTCGGACTTCGTTGGTTAAGTTGCCTTATGTTGTCAAGCGTTTTTCGTAGCTATAGTAAATAAACTATTGACAAATCACCATGGGCAACAGTTGTTTAGTACCTACCGTAAACTAGTTTGCTGTTCGGAAAATTATTGTTGCTTCAAGTGATTGAGATTGATGCTTCAGCCCTCCTGTTTCGCGTATGACCATGAAAGAAATGAACTTTAGTCGTGAAGCTCGTCCTTTTTTTTTGTAGGACACATAAGTAATGGTCAGCTTTAGTCGTAAATCTCGTCTTTGTCTTATATGACACCTAATGATGTGCTTTCGTCCTAAAGGTCGTCCCTCTCTTGTAAGTCACTTCAGTAATGGTGAGCTTCAGTAGTACAGCTCGTCCATTCCACACACATATATATAGGTATATAGGACCCGTGACGATGAGCTATAGTCTCGAAGCTCGCCCCTTTCTCGTATAGGACCTCCTAACTCATCATGAGCTTTAGTCGTTCAGCTCGCCCTTTTCTAATAGAAGCCCGAAAGAAACAATGAGCTGTACTCGTAAAGCTCGTTCCTTCCTTAGTCGTAAAGCTCGCCGCTGTCGATCCCGATCTCCACTAACTCATAAGCGCGGGTGTTAACTCGCCTGAAGCTGATTCTGCTGCTTGCGTGTGTCTCTTGTTGCACATTCTCAGGGAATTCCTGAAAGCCCTTAGCGTTTTTGTATCGCCGTTACTGCTTTATACGACCGGCATTCTGTGCGTTCCTGGCATTGGGGAGCACACACACACACACACACACCGAGTTATCGGCCACAGTTTTTGTAGCGGAGGCGGCGCGTGCTGTGCGCGTGCAGCCATTCAAATTGTCGCCACACTTTCGAGGTTCCCTGTCGGCTTCGCGAATTGCGTTATCCCTTTCCGCTCTCATTAATTTCATTCTACGTGCATCGTCATGTTGGCCTGCGAGTTAGTGATGCGGCTTGCTGAATAACGTTATTATCTTTTTCAGCCAGTACCGTATTGATTTCATCTTACGTGCATCATCATTTTAGCACAAGTGTCTGATGCTGTTGCATCGCGTTAATGTGTACCGTTCTTATTAACCTCACTAACAACTTTGCTCTAAAATAATTTCAATTTTGTATCAATAATGTAAAAGCACTAGTCAACTAATGATGAACAAATACATACACTAGGTAGAGCTTGATCGTTAATGGTTCATGTGTGTGTTGCCTTCCAACCTGTCACGGTGATCCTCTGGATTCTCTTCCTGTACTGCAGGTCCCTTTTTCTCTACGGAGGCGCACTTGCAAGGGTGGAGGAACCAAGCATGTACACAATGTACCTACACGGTGCGTCAAAGGTAGCCATGCGCTAAATTCTATATTTTACATTTATTTTGGCGTTCACATCATTCGTTAAAGTGCTGCGTAGGAAATGATCCGAGCTCTTGTGAAGCAAAATATTAGCCTCATAATTGCTACCTGGTTCATCATATTTGATGCGTAGCCTACCTGTAGCGTTCTTCCTGCGTACGTTGAAGGTGAGATTAACTCACGCAAGGGATAGTCAATTAAAGAGTAAATTCGGTATACTGCAACGGAAATTCACTCCTAGTGCATGCAGGGTAACTATTGGCCCACTCTTGATCATATTTTTTCTCTTTTTTTTTGTCTGTTGTGACGCCTTCACGGTTTTTTTTTTTTTCACTCCGCTTAGGGATTAATTTTGCTGTTCTTTTTCTCCACTTTGTTATTCCCCTACGTTGGTCTCTAACTTTACTAACCGTGCAATATGACCATTTTTGTCTTTCCTTCAAGTGCTCCATTTTATTTCGGAAGACCCCAAGCAAACGTAGTAGTTGTATGGTGTAATTCATGTGTAGCATTGAACACAAGCTGCGTCTGCAAATTGGATTAAATTCCAATCGGCAGATTTATTTAGGTAACCAGTGTCTGTAGGACAGAGGCATCAAATAACATCGGTTTGTTTGACTAAAAGTTTTTATTTATTGTGAAGAAAGTTTATAAATTGTTTTAATATTTATTCGAATACTTCCATACCGTTGAGCCTCCACTGCCTTGAGCTATTGGCGGGCGAGCCATTTTGGAGGATGAAGAGCAGTAGCTACTAAATATAGAGCTTCTGATAGTATATCGCTGATTTTTACCGATGATCCATACTGTCCGTCACCGTTAGAATATTAAAAAGAGGAATATATACTAGTATTCAATTATTTGATGATGATCCACGCATGTACATGCCGCTCCCCTTAGGGTGCATGCGTAAGATGGCCCATTGGCCATAGGTTTGCCCATCCTAAGTCACGAGGAGTCAGTTTGGGGTACCTACGGCACTAATTTTTCAAGTCGAGGGATACCTTACAAGACATGGTGTTAAGACACCTACTGATGATAAACGCATATTATCTCCCCGGCCATAATACGTTGAGCCAGCGGCAGGTGAGCCAGCAGCCAGTTCGGGGACAATGTGCGCGCGTTTAGACGCACATGACGCGCGCTAAATCTGTCCACTTGGCAGTAGCTGCTCTTGCGTGCGTCCCTGAGTGGTCCGCTAATTTCTGCCTCTTGTGTTACTTTTGCATCTCGCCACCGAAGTCGCCCGCATATTTACTTAGGAATTAGCGTCATGGTGCCAGGTTGACCTTCTCGGACAGAGATTTGCCTGCATCGTGTGCTCGCTATATGAAGTATGGGTCAAGAAGATGCATAAAAGAGAATGGTGTCGTAGTGTGCTTGAGGGAGACATGAGAAGTTGAATCGAGAAACGACATAACGACTGCTATCGTAGTTCTGCACGAGCCATATACCTACACTCACTGTGAAATTTAATTGAGAAAACTAGGTAGAGAACGGTATCGTAATATGCATGAGTCATACACTAACTATAAACTTGAGTGGAGGAAATTATGTAAAGGATGGTACCGTAATATGCATAAATGTTCACCGTGAAGTTGTATTGAGAAACCACGTAAAAACGGTATCGAATGAATGTGAATGTTGGCATGCAAAATTCAATCGAGAAAAACTGATACGGAACAGCTTGTTAATTTACACGAGTGATGTGCATTGTGCGGACGAGAAAACACTCATATTTTGTATGCATTCAAAACAAGTCGAGAAGATACGTAATAAATATTTTGCCATGTCCCATATGCATGTCCTCCTCTTTATGTGACTGGGGCCCATAACGAGTGTCGTGTTGTAGGCATATTTGTAGAGCTGTTTTGTTTTAGTAAAATTCATAATTATTATTTCCGCGCAACATACACTGACCGTGAAATACGGTCAAGAATATTGCACTGAGAACCATTTCATACACTGCGCGCATAGCTTATGCGCCAATAGTGGGAAGCTGTAGAAACAATTTGTGAACCCTCATACCCGCGCGCCTGCGAAGTATACACACATATTTATTTTCTAGATAATTCTGCGAAGAAAGTGTCCTTTTCTTTGGCGAAGGTGGAAATGCTTGTGGGGTTAATATGCCATATTTTCGGACAAGAGTTCTTTATAATTAATTTTGAACATCAGTTGATTTTTTCGACATTGAGTGATGAACTTCGCCTCACGTAATTATTGTACCTTCGCTGTCGATACCGTATCTGTGCCGTGCGTCTTACGCTGGTGCCCGTGTCGGCTACAGCATGCACGTGCGCTGTGCGCACCCCACGCACGCGTCACTTGCGTACACCTGCGCACCGATAGTAAAGATTTAAAACTAGGTTTATATGTCGTTGAGTCCCAGCTGTTACGTCGTATACCGTATACCAGCTATAATTATAAATATACATACATGACTTTTACTCACCACATTCATTTCGTTTGTATACACCTACACACAGTTTTACACATGATCTGTACAGTGTACACGCTTCTCCTCACATGACCTGTACACAGCTACACCCATCACATCTACACAGCTTCACACATCACCCGTGCACACCTACACCCATCACATCTACACAGCTTCACACATCACCCGTGCACACTTGCATCCATCACTTCTACACAGCTACACGCTTCACCCGTGCACACCTACACGTACTTACACATCACCTGTACAAGCTACACACCTACACACACGGAAGTGACATACACACAACAGCCATGGGGTGCCAAGACCTGCTGTTGCCGTCACGCCGCCAGTGCCCCTAGGCGCCCTCAAGTAACAGCCTCCCCCGTACCTGTGCGCCTGCGCAACATATAGCTACTTACTTTTTGTTATACGTAAATAACGTAGTACATTATGTTTTCGACTAAAGGCTTTCGTTTGCCTCTAGGCCTCCGTAGAATACCTACTCTGTGTACGTCCGTAAAAATTGTCTAATTTCTGGCCATCTACAGCAGTTTATATTTTGATTCCCCACGTTTTTCTTCATTTACATTCCGCTCAACGTATTTGTTTATCTCGGCACTATATAAATTATATTCGTTTTATTATGTTCATATATTTTATTCGCTTTGGCTTAACCTATTGCATTTTCACCAAAAAAAAGGTAGGTACATAATGTTAGCGCAATGGAAAGTACCCATACGTAAATACGGGCACATTTGCATTACGTCGACGTCACCACTCTTAAAAATTGGGAGGAATGTATGTTGTAGGCTGCCACCGTAGGTCCGCTTCTTAAAGAAATAGATAGGTGGAAAATAGGTCCGGTTGCAGATTTTGTAATAAAGTCGCGTTTTCATGAAGATAGATGACCAGGCTGGAGAAGATGGTGAAAGTGGGATCCTTATCCCTTTACCTGAATGCACTTCTTGCTTGAAACACTTCTTGAAATCGAAGCAAAGATATTTACAGCTTCTGGAGTCTGATTTTATAACTTTTTTTCTTTCAGGTCACGTCATATAAATTCAGAATATCACCAACGGAGCACTCACGAAGAGTTTGGCAATATCATGGCTACGGTGCACTCACACTGCATAGCCTATAAGCTGACTGAAGTTGCATTCAAGTTTATTGCTGTGTTTTACTCAAGATTTTACTTTTGCCTGCCAGTATGGAAGAAGCACGTGAAAGAAGGAGAATGGAGAAGAAAGAACTTGAGGATGAGAGTATGTCAAATTATCAATGAAGAAGCAATTCAGGGAAGCCAAGATTCTGCACTGGCCTTTATTAAGCAAACATATCGATTATTGGGTGAATTTTTTCATGCACGCATGGTTCCACTAGTACATATACATATACGGTATTCATTCATCTTGTATCGAGAGGGAGAATCTACGCATGACTCAGAGCGCCTCTTTTGGAGCGTTGTAGCTTTGCTTCTTCTACTGATACTGGGACGCTGTATGCTTCCAGTGAAAGAGTAGAGCCGTGCCCTCGCCCTCGTAGACCGACGATGTTAAGTTGCTCGTCAGGTAATGTATACGCTCAGGAATGCTCGAATCTCACGCCCACAGAGTGCCTTTACAAGTTCTTGTCCGTCCGCTCAGGACAAGTGGAGATGGGTGCGTAGCCTAACTAATGCTGCCTCAAAGTTTTGCTGAAATTTTAAATTTAAGCATTGAAGACGCCTGAAGTAGGAACGCAGCTGTTGAAGGTATCACGGATACTGATTTTTTACTTTCTTCCACCATCGAAGCTTTAATTTGAATTCGTAATGAATAAATTGAGTAGAACGTTAATGAAGGGGCCGAATAAAATATCTTTTGGCACGCAGGTGTGTTTACTAGGGCACAACATAACATTCGGACGAGTACCCGAGCAAACACGCTCACAAAACGTTACGATGCCGGCCTATGGGAGCGTGCTATCGTTGGCACCCTGCACATACACGAAGCCCAACGTAACCCCTGCCTGCCTGGTGCCATGCGTTACTCAGAACTGTTGGCTGTACGGGGACTCGCTTCTGAGAACGCAGTTGCTGGCTTGTCGCTGCTGCATGGAGACTATAAACGGCGTTACTGTACAAGGAGCTTCTATAGAGAGGAGGGAGCCAGGAGCCTCGCCCGTGAAGCTCAAGAGTCTTATGGCTGTCAGCCAGTCGCCAAATGCACCAATGGCATATCAGTGAAGAGTCGCTTATGGCTGCAGCCAGTCGCATATGCACCCATCGCATATCAGTAACTCGGTTTGTCTGCTGCTCCCCCGTGAAACTCACTGCTCCCCCATCACTGCCACCAATGAGATTCACTAACGCGTCTCACAGCCATAAGAGATCTGGTTGACTCACTGGCGAATCTATGCATGGGCCGCACGGCTCCCTCCTCCTCTATAGAAGCTCCTTGTTACTGTATACATGCTGCGATTCTGAGCACTGCTGTTAACTGCGCCACCTTCCTATATAGTTCACTTGCGTGAAATATTCATGATGTTATAACATTCATTCTTCGATGTAGTACTGGTACAGCAACTCTTCCTCTTCTTTTTCGATTTGGTGTTCCTCGGCACACGTGGATTCCTCGTCGTAGTGGACATGACTGCAGGGTATTCTCCATCTCTCCCACTTTCCTGGTCCCGTCCATAGGCTATGCGTGCATGGCTGGCTCATTTGTTGATGTGCTTGCTACCATTTCCAGATTTTTTAGGTCTCAGCGAAATCTATATAGGTTTGTATGTTTAGATAAATTTTACTCAGGTTGTACCATTTGTGATACTACAGTTCTTTTGTTATTTTATTCCTAAACTGGACAAAGAGCTTCTGTAGCGATGTAGCTACCACATCACGAGTAAGATGGGATTAGATCGGCATTATGATTATTACAGTGTAATTAATGATTTATTTACTAGTTACGTATTTCCATTTCTATTCTCCAATGTTTCCTCTCTATGTAACAGAAAGCCAATACATAATCTTATTTTTCAAAAAGCCTGTTTTACGGCATTTTGTAGCTAATTTCTCTCACGTGTAACGCCTTCTCCTTTTGACTGCTGTGGACCATTGGCACGTAGCTTATTCCTTTATGATTATTATTCATTTGCATCCTTATTCGTATTCCTCCTCACCTTCTGATGCATATTTTCTTTATCTCATGGCTCCGTTGATCTTATCATTCATATTTGTGTGGGCTTGTTTATACTCTGAATTGGCAGCACACAAGGTGAAGTATCTCTAAATATTTTATGTATACAGTTACTGTTAGAAAGTCCCTCTATAGCTACTGCTTATCCCCTCTGCGTTTTAACCCGGCATCACTTTTTTCCACTTTCCGCTAGACATCGTAAGATTTCTTACGTGGTATACAGCAGCGTATGCGAACATTTTTAACCCTGTCAGGTCCACCGTTCCATCCCTACTCCGCAATTCAGTCATCACGAATTCACGACTTCCTGGAGTTTTTAATACAGATACGGAAAATGTATCGCGGATTTTGTGGAAAGTTCAAGAAAAGTCACGATATATATGAACACCCAGTTTTAAATGTTACTCTATAGCTAACTACTGTATTACATGCAATGCATTACCTACCGATTTGTTATTACTTCACAGTTGTTCCTGTTGTTACGAGTGTAGGGTGGGTTGTTAACAGTACGGAGATGTAAGCAACGTCTAACTACGCATTAAATGATTGAGTATGGTGTCCGTACCTCGCAAAAATCCAGTTGTCGCGGCCGGTCTTGGAACCTATCTTGCGCGATAGACGAGGGTTTACCGTACTATAGATATGAAGTTAAACCATTGTTACTGTTCCAAGTAACAAAAATAAAAAAAATTCAGTGGGTCTTTCTGTGGTTATTTTGACTGTAGGTCTATCCAGTCGCGTGCTGTTGCTATATATGGTGACATGACGCTAATCGCAAGCAATATATATATATTACGATGTAGGGTGTTTAATAAAAATATTTAGCGCTCAATTTAAGAATTTGGGTTCAGTTCGCTACGCTATGACAGGATAAGAAAGTATCCCGTTAACCCTTTACCGGCAAGTGACCATTATATGATCACTCCCATAATGCTATTCTTACAATAGCGTTGCTCAGCCGCCCGGTAAAGGGTTAAGGCATAAAGACGCCTTCGATTGGCACGGCGAAGTCAAGGAAAGTTGCTCGTGAACTTCAACTTGTCAAGGACGTTAGAGAGGATCGTTGGTTTCTCCACTTTATGCCGAATTTTCGGCCAAGTCGGCTACTCGTGTGAGACTGCCCGAAACTCAATCCTACTTCGCAAAATGGACTTTTCGGCCGTGTTAATCTTTTCGGATTGCTGGTAATGCCTGCAACACGATCCAAAAGAAGGAAACTAACTCACCTGTTTGAAATTCATGATACATCAAAGTTTATGAGAACAGCTCAACCCATTAAAGCATATAGACTAAGCCTTGCTACACTCGTAGTTGCGGCGATTGGTAGACTCGGTTGTTCCGTACCAATTAATCGATAGCGTTTTAATTAGAATACCGTATGACTGGACCCACCCCCATCCCTTCCCAACTTTTTCAGGCTGGGATCCTCTTGCCCTAACAACAATCTTTGTCAAATGCCTATGCGCTCATACGGACAGCCATTGTTTTGGTTTTGCTTGGCGCTAGTTAACTACTCGTAACCCTATACGTGGCAATCTACCATAAATAGTCACTGCCATAATGATATTCGTACCAAAGCGTGCTTCGTCCGCCCGCGGAGTGCGGACACTCGGGTATTTTTCCCAATTGGAAATTTAGGACACTCGGTTATATTTCCCAATTGGAAATTTAGGACACTGTTATTTTTCCCAATTAGAAATTTAAAGGCGTTTATCCGATATTATCGGATACGCTTCATTATTTACCCATACCCAGCCGATGAATTTCCGATTGAGAAGGCTCACACTGTTGCCCAGACATCCTCGCTTTCACTCCGCTACGGTAAACTGTAACAAAATGAAACTGCAGACAAAACAAAGCTTCTAATACGACGGCGAGTACCGGTACTCGCTCCGACCACGGGTGTCCGACTCCACGCACCACAAAACTCTCCGACTTCGACTCCGAAAATCTGGCACCAGAACATCTTGGTTCCCTCTGAGCCCTTGGGCCTATAGCCAAAGCTGCTCTAACCTTGACCATGAAACACTCGTGCTCAGCAGATGCCTGCCCGAAAAAAGTGCAGTTGCCAGGATTTTATTGGGCATTGGAAACTGCTGGAGCGCACCTGTGTCATCTCCAGACTTCTGTGTTGGCTGTGTAAAGTTTATTCCACCTTGACCGCCACTGAGTCACGGCCGCTGGTTTTGTTCGACCCTGGTGGCAGCGACTGTACCTACCGCCTGACTTCCCCCGCCCAATTAAATCACAATAGAAATAATAATATTGACGTTATCCATATTGATAATAATTGTTATCACTGTACAGATCGTCCTGGCGGATACGGGGGTTATACTAATTACGAATGAAATAATAATTTATATATATATATATATTAAACAATGGTTTTTGTCTAGTAGGTAGGTAGGTACGTTGCCGACCTCAGAGCGTTAGGTTTGATTAATTAAAAATAGGTTAGAATTGGTTCTATTCATCAATAACAAATGCGTCTGCTATATATCCTATATGCTCACAAATTATACCTCAATGTCGGGTAGGCCTCATATTTTTTACCGGTAGGTACCATAATAATTACAACATAGCTTCGTTTGTGTTATTGTAGTAATACACCGTATTTATTCTGTACCTACCATCATCATTGCTGCAATAATTTGACATGCAGCTACGCTTCGAGGAAGACGTCGTACCGTGTCTTGCACAGCGTATATTTCTTTGGGTTTGAACTTTGTTGAACATTACCTTATGGTTGGAAAACATATCTATTATGTATATACTGATTTTTATTAGACGGTTTGATGGAGGGTCCGAGCACGTGCCGATGAAACTACGGTGCCATCGAATGACCAGTCAAAGTCGAATTTGAACCCCTAAGGCTTGACTCGTCCCGAACTTAGGCAGTTGCTTTGGCCTTGGTTCTACGAATCGTGTTGCTAAGGCTAGAATGCTAGAATTGTCCCAATTATGCGTGAGACAGCAGAGAAGGCCATTTTATGTACGGGGCGTGATAAAATTTTCGGAAGTGTCGATGGTGATTGATTAAGGGTTAACGCCCTGAAGCTGGTTTAAATGGGTGGATTCCTGCTCACCTATTCGGAATCTGGACAATTAAGCCTAGCCTTTGGGCATGAATTCGCTGTTTAATCAAAGGCTGCTTAATATTGGACAACATTGAAATAAGTCGAAAGACCAGTATTCCTGTGGCAACGCTGGCAAGTGACAGGTTATTAGGATTCTAAGGAAATGCAAGCTATCAAATGCGATGTTTTCATTGGCCGATAACGGATAGCCCTACCTCTTCGTCTATTTTTTTGCTTGTTCTATTAAAGACATTAAGGCCTTAACCCTTTCTATGATACCGAACTACATATCTACTTGTATGATAGAAAGGGTTAAGAAAATAGTTCCTGAATTCTGCGAGCTAGACTTCACCTTTGCAGTTGTTTTATTTTCCCTGGCAGCAGCAGTTGCTGCGCAGTGCAGCGACACCTGTCACTGAAACACAAAACAAACATTCTGGTGGATCCGCCTAAAAATTTTTTTTTGCAGTTGGCTTTGAGTGTCACCGCGGGAGAGCGGCCGGTTTTCGCTCTCTTCTTGTTCCTCTTTCGGCGTTTATATTTACGTAAACATTGTTGAAGACTCTTTCACTCTCCTGCTAATTCGACTGAACGTAAGGTTCGGTAAGTTTTGTAAGGTTCCTGTGATCCATTGAACAAATAGTGTTTTCGTGCTCTCATCTCTTAGAAGAAATGACAGCTTGGGCAAAGTGTTTTTTTATTGTCTCTTCGTTCTTTTTCAAATTGAATTTTCGTTATTCGTTTAGATGCTGAATTAAACATGCGTCTATGGATAATGATGGCTAGGTAGGCCTATACTCTTAGCGATTTTCTTCAGAATTTTTGTGCTGCGTTATTCGCTGGTTATTTTTTATTTGTGTCTGGTCTGCAGTTTTTATCCCTGTAGTTACAAGGTAAAGCATAAAAAGATTGATAATTGTTACAATTCAGTGACCCTTGGGCCTTACGCCACTCTAAATTAATGCAGTGCATGTATCGCGGGGGTGTGACTATAGTGCAACCAGGTTTTTCTGATTCACATAACGGTCAGAGTCTGGGAGTTATGTTACCAGTTATATGTAAAGTACTACTGCGCGTTACTTCAATGCTAACTTGCAAATTTCTTCTCATTTTATCAGTTCAAATTTTAGAGAAAAACAAAACAGCTAGTGAAAGTCGCCTCAATCCACCAAGGCTGGGATCGAGTCAGGACTCAGGCCGGGGGGGGGGGGTTACACATAACTACTTGTAGGGGTTTGATTAGCACCAACATAGCCACCTTCATTTTCGGAAAAAACAACGGTTCGTATAGCTATCTGTTTCCTTCTATGCTCTGGGAACCAAAACCGACGCCTCGTCTCATCTCTGGGAATGGGACTTTCTATCCGTCTGTTTCCCAGTACCTAATCTAGCTTGAAGACAAAGGTAGGTACGGTATTTACAAACTCCTCTTGTATATATGGATAACTGTTGGTGTTGGCAGAGTAGTACTGATGTGTTCTGTAACGTTTGTTTTAACTCGTTGACGCCCGAAGTAAACATTTACTTCTCATAGGGAGAACGCAATGGGCTTTGTTGGCAGTTGACTATTGATGGCTTCTTCCATAATGCTATTCTTACGAAGCGCTTTTCAGCCTTTCGGTTTAGGGTTAAAAATGTCGAAAGATTAGGACAGGGTGCGCTACAGTTGGTTTTTACTTTCAGTTTAGGGTTAAAAATGTCTAAAGATTAGGACAGGGTGTGCTGCAGTTGAGTTTTACTGTGGCTGCGGTCTTGGTGCTTCTCTTCTCCTGAAATTGGGAAGGTCGAATTGCGATATATTTCTGACATTAAAGAATTTCGTGCCTAAATTGCTTCTTAATTTTTTGCTACTGCTTCTCATTATTATTAGGTATCTACGCAGTGCAATAAGTTATCTCATGCTCTGTGGATGCTGCTTCTTGTTTTTTTTTTTTTTTTTAGTTTTAGTTGTGCTAGTGCTGCCTCTGAGCGCAGTTTGCTTAGACTTTTTCCGTAAAATCGAATACTTTATGTCGTAACATTATGTGATCTCGTGCGAAACGTAATACCGTGCAGAAAGGGGCTCCGTAACTAATTTTTACGTTCATAAATAGGTGCCGCATCAGTGGAGAGCTTCACGTGCTTGTACGTACGAACACAAGTTGCTCTCAACTGACTGGGCTGTCCATCTGAGCGATAGAGAACGTGCGGCTGGACCTCCTTCCTTGCGTATTTCTGCATGAGCCATTTCGTGTCTCAATTAACCCGTAAACGGCTTGCGTCGACTTATGTCGATCTCCTGTTTTGTACGTTAATGGCATGGGATTACACTAATTGTGGGTAGGGCAATTTATTAAATCCCACATAACTGACTAGCTAGTATTCAGATTTTAATATGGAAAACCTAAGCCAGTTCAAAAATGAACTTTAAACTGTTTGAAGATTTTTGACAATAAACCCGACCGCGAGGCAAAGTTAGGCTTCCGTGTAACTGTCCGTTAACAGGTTAAGCGTCGCTATTATTGGTAGCACGCACAAATGAGTTAGAATTCTTAAGCTTTGTGTTCTAGAATATTACCAGTGACAAACCTGTAGTTATTATAGCTAATGAAGGCAACCAAACGCATTTACTTATGACAACCAAAGGAAAAGTTCTTCGCAATAAATAAGATTTGCACGCGAACTCTGTAAATTTAATGTGCCAAATACCTTCCCGGGAACAATTGCATATCAGGTGCTTAGAGACCTAGTGATGGTGGCCCTGTTATCACGAAAAGTTTTTAACATCTATTCTCACAGAGTCTTTGGTTGTCTTGTTTGCTTAAAATAACTAAAAGTTTCTGTCTCAGTAGCTTTTGTAAATTTTTGCAACGTGTAGCTACCTATCAGCGGCGTGTTGTAATCACAAGCCAGTTGGGCTGCTGTAGCCTAAAAATGGTTACCATAACCCGACTTGCAGTTGTGACAGCGCCAGTTGCCGAGGAACGGTGTAAGCTTAACAATATTAAAATTCTGCATTCTAATATCGTCAACGCACTGTCAACGTCAGTAAACTCATGAATTTACTTCTTATTCATATGTATGATTCTTTTTTCCCAATATTTGAAATAGATATTTCTGAGCTATCGCTTGCTTCACCATAACTCGTGTCGTAATCGCTTTTCGGGTTATGATTGCGACCGGCGGGGTCATCTCGATCGGTATAGCCGTGGTAACCCGGAAAGTTTGATTGTAACACGCCTCTGATTTCCCCAACTCGCCCTCTTCGTTTTTTTTTTTTTTTTTTTTTAGTTAGTAGTACGGTATGTGTTCTACTGTTGCACCTCATTCATTCACAGCGTTCCGTCAGGGTCTCGCTTCCCCGGTCCGGCTGATATGTACGTACTGCAGTTCGCTAACATTTGTACAGTTGCGTGCACGTTGGCACAAATGTACGTTCCGTGCTGGGGTGCTGTCGAGTACTTAACTGGGCGTGTATTTCTTCAATTTTTAAAGAGTGCGCACACACGCTACGTCTTCGCTTATGTCGATGGGTCAAAATAACATAAAAATAAAGCTTGCCACAACATGTTGTGCACTCGCAGCAGCGAAAAATGTTTGCTGTTAAAATATTAATTCCTAGTTTAAAAAAGTATTTTAAGCTTCTTTATACGGTGGAAATAGAAAATAATAATTTTATAAGTTTTATTCCATATTTAGCTACGCGCTAATTGTTATTCCTTGTGCTTAGTTCTCTGCCACTAGACGTTCCCTTCAATTTTGTAGCTTGTAAGAGAAACTGACATGAACGTTTTATTCCAGCCATGGACCATCTTTGTACATTGAAGACGAAATCATCTCATACTTTTGACTTAAGTTCGAATCGAACCATTTAAAATAAAGTTTTAAGAAAAACGTAGGCGTTACATACCGTTGTTGTTAATAGATAGCAGGGGAAACTGGATTGCAAGTTGCTTTGAACTGCTCGCGCGAACACAATTGCCCAAGACCCATCTTGCTGAATTCGCCTCTCAGGCAACTTTTGTTTCTCGTCTGCTTTTGCTTTTATTGCGTTCCTCTCATAATAGATTATCCATTCTGTTCTTTCTTTTCTCTACTTTCCCGATTTTTTCATACGAGCGTATAGCTTTCTTATTTTTATTTTGTTTATTTTTCTCTCCCTGAATACGGAGACGACGTAAATCTCAACTATCCTACGTAACAGTGCTAAACTCCCCCCCCCCCTCATTAAACTCAGGACGAGTCTTCATCTACAAAATGCAGATTGGATGTACTGTGGCGACGCACACCCTCGCTCTTTTCCCAAAACATTGCCTAATTTCACCCGTAAAGACTACTGTGGCTACTCTCGCCGGCGCAAGGTGACTGTCCCATGTACCTCAATTTTATTACACTTTTGGCTGGCTTCGGAAGACGAGGTGAAGAGTTCTGCCGCTGAGCGGCACGCAACGCTTCAACTGTAGCTATAGGCTGCGTCCAGACAACACGGTGCTTGAGTTCAGTTCTTCCACGGTCACAGCTGCTTCTTGCTCTCTCTCTTTTATGATTTAATTTTCTTTTTCTACATACACCGTATATTGGGAAAACTGATGCTCATTGTGACCAATGGTATACTGTAAGATTGCGGCACCGAGTGCCACTGGCGCTCCGTGTGACCAACACAAAACTTCCAGTTGGTGTCACGTATTATTCTGGTACTCTGTACCACCACCTGTAACCCTTAATTAGAATGCTGCATACACAGTGTACTAGCGCAGTGTTGCTGCACCGTACCCACGCTGCCCCGTACAATGCTCCGCCGCGGCACGCTGACCCTTACCATTTCACCGCGCCACAGGAGTCCTGTTCAGCTTCCCTCCGACCCCCTCCCCTCCTGCCTGCCAAAAAAAATCCCACAAGGTCAACTGCTGCCAGGAAGCGGTCAGCTCTGTTACGGTAACGCGGCTCCTCTCTTGCAGGGTGTTCCCTCTACTGCTGCTGCTCCCGCGCCCTTACCTATACACTTGCCACACTCCTGAGTTACCTAACCTTTGTTTTTGCCACCTTTGTGTGATAGCCTCAGCCTCCCGTGGCGATTGTGATGTTGTGTTCGGCGAGCTGTTCTTGGCTGGCGACAGCTTCGTGCTGCAACGGTCCTACGTGCAGTTCTGTTTGCTGGCGACAGCTTCGTGCTGCAACGGTCCTACGTGCAGCTCTGTTTGCTGGTGACAGCTTCGTGCTGCAACGGTCCTACGTGCAGTTCTGTTTGCTGGCGACAGCTTCGTGCTGCAACGGTCCTACGTGCAGTTCTGTTTGCTGGCGACAGCTTCGTGCTGCAACGGTCC
>LQNS02278171.1:24634884-24668931 GCA_001587735.2 Parhyale hawaiensis | reverse complement strand
AGTTCTGTTTGCTGGCGACAGCTTCGTGCTGCAACGGTCCTACGTGCAGTTCTGTTTGCTGGCGGCGGTGCAATAGTGTTGTGTGAAATTCTGTTTACCTGCATAAAAGTATTGCTGTTGTCTTTCTTTTCGTCAGTCTTGTTCTCTATGATGATGCGCTATCGGCACCGGCATCGTATCTCTAAATCTGCGTTTCGTACATGTGTACTCTGTCATTGTTACAAGATCAATGTAATCTTATTGAGTAGTCGTCACATGAACCGTTTACTAATATCCTAATAATTTATTTTCATTTTCCAGCAAGCGACACGGGAGGTGGAGGAGGTGGTGGGGGCGTCGACGAGAGGCACGGTAGCTCGATTTCAGAAGACGGAGACACCTACGGTGATCCTCATTCTCCTTCTAAGAAAGGTAAGGTTGAATGTAGTGTATCGAAAGTGCCCCAATAAAGATAAATGTGGAGTTATCTCGTGTATTTTGTGTCCCGCAGGCTCCAGCAGCTAAGTTGGGAGTTCGCCCAGCCTGTGCTACGGGCAGTCAGTTCTAAAGAGGACTCATTGATTACTTCAGCCTTGCTTAGGCCTTGGAGTCATCTTTTGTTCGTACCCACTTTGCCTCCTTCGATTTTCATACTCTTAATGATGCTTTATTCCATATTTCTTCTCCTTGTTAAATTTTCTATGTCTGTGCGTGTTGATTCCTTGTGGGAACACCCCATACATGGAGTCCACTTTTCTATAAGCATAGGAACTGTCCTTTCTTCCTCTCTTAGCGTATCAGGTAATAGATACCGTGGGCGGGGAGACTTGAACTGGAACTAGAATTAGGGCGCATTCGGTTGGCCAGCAAAATTAAGACTTGCAGCTTTGACTTGTCCTGCACCTCAGACAGGTGCGCTGGCTTAGACTTGCTAAATTGAGTTTCAGGCGTTGGCTCGTGTCTCTTACTTCCGAAAACTCTCGCCCTAAAATTGAATTTTCAGCAGGCTTCAACAAGCCTTCAAGTAATCGGGTTGCTGCTAACACTTGCGACACGATTCAAAGTGACGAAACCAACGATCCTGTCTGAAGTTTAAGATTCAAGTGAGTGGGTTTAGGTTAGGTTAGCTTAGCTTTGAAGAGCCACAGGATGAAGCCTTTAATGGGCTATCTTTGCACCTTGTGTTCTCGCTCTCACTTGTACCATCAGGCTCGATGCTCGTGACAGTAACGGAAATTAATCAGTATATTTGTTCGCGTCCTATTTCCGTTCGTGTATACTGTTAACGTGGTACTGGGAGTACTCCCTACCTACACTGTACCAGTACCATGTGCCACACACTCCCACAGTAGCTGGCAGCGCAGGATGAAGCCATTGATTCAATCTTGCTACCAATTGCAACTTCCCGTTTGTGTGCTAGGCGCTGTGCCGCAGGGCCAGCCGTTACCTAACGACGCGACGTACAAACACGGTGAGTTTGGCGGCCAATCTTAGCAACGTTAGGGCCAAACTAGGTCTGCAAGGTGCATTGGGTTACAGAAGGGATAGACGAGGTATATATGTAAGCTTTAGGCAAGGTGCTTTGAGTTAGACATGGGGTAGACGAGGAACATTCAAGAACTAGAATGGGGTATAGGAAAGCGTGTAAATAGGTTATGGTTACGAAAACTCTAAAAATCATCAGAGCAATGGAATTTGCAAGTATGGTTTCTTAACGCTGCATTTTTGAAGTCTGCTTCCCATGGGTTTACTCAGTGGTAGCCCCGTTATTCGAACACCCTGTTACTCTAATTGTTAATCGAACCAAAAAATTCTGAAAATTAAATATACTTGCACATATCCGTAACTCAAAACACTTGAGGCGTATTTGGCCTATGCCTGTGTTTAGGAGTTTGGTCGCCAACACAGCTTTATATATCGTATGTAACTTCTTTCGTTGCTCGAATTTTTCATCAGTTAAACATTCACCGGGGAACAATTTAAATTGCAGGACTACTCTGCGTACTGAAAAAATGCCAGTTTTGAGTTTTTCCTCCCGATCAGTCATGACTCAACCGCGTGGTGCATTTGTAGTTTATATTGATGGGTAATAACGAAATACTGGTGTAGCCACTAAAACTAACACGTCACTGTTACTGATAGTGCCGGTAACTCATTTATGGTTCACTGATAGTGACGTTTGCAACTGATAAGAGATGTGGCAGGACAGAGTCGGGGGGGACTGCTACTGATAGCCGTTAGTCATGGAAGTACCACCATCTCGGGGTGAGCTTTGTGTCTTTATTATTAACTTGAGCGCCCGTCGTGAATATCATTCACGTCTTTGAAAATTATTTGTTGGCTTTGTTCATCGTTCCATACCAAATAGTGCAGAGTCATGTTGTACCTTATGCATGCGTACTTTACTGAATCCCGTTTTTTTTTTGTTTCTGTGTCTTTATTTTCTTTCTCAATATCCAGACTGTGCGATACTTTCTAATCAGACTGAACAGTTCTGTATGTTTCCAGATTTCAAAGCTCTGCTTGACTTTTTTCCCTAAAGGCAATGCTTCGAGCCTTGAACTCAACTCTTTCAGGCTTTGTTTCATTTAAAAAACATTGAGCTGAAAGTTAATTGTTTACCCCACTAGAGTTTTTTAGGGTGGATATACAAAATAAATGCAACAATATATATATATATATACACACAATAGCCTTTACTATTGAAGTGTGATGGTATTTCGTGTTGCACCTTTTAGCTGAACTGAATGCGTAAACCTCTTCAGAGAAGACGTCACAAACAACAATCAATGGAATTTCATCGCGTTTTGTTTAGATAATATTATTTTGACCCCCCACCCCCTGTTAAGTGGTTAATGCGATTGCCTCACTGGTTACCACGAGGTGAAAGGTTCTATTCCCAAGCCAGGACTGAAACCTCGATGGTCGGCAATGCAACATTAATGGGTTACTGCCATTTATAATTCACTGGAGAGGGGGGGGGGCAGTGGCTGTAGCCTAATCAGCAGTGAGCACGGTAGGTGGGGGTTTCCGTGATGTATGACACCATGGCTCAGGCAGTCTGTGTTCGACTGCAGCCGTGCACTTCTGGGTTCTAAAAGAGTTTGATCTGTAACCCGAGTCGGTGCATGGGGTTTTCCTAGATGGGTTGTCCGGTCATGGCTGCCTACCTAATGCAATCGTTACGAAAGTCTAACACTAGAAAGTTTAATCCTACAGCAAGTAAATTGTCCACAAGTAAGCCTACCTCTTAGTTTGTACCGTCGGCCACTCATAAAAAGTGATGGAATTTGGAGGGGAAAGTAGGGATTAAAGACAGCATTATATTGATTGACTGCATACATTCATAGCCTACCCGCTCTCAAGCACTGCTGGGTACCCTAGTTCCTTCTTCGACCTCAACTTTCTTGCCTGTGAAGATGATGTAAACTGTTCTGTTCATCATTGAACATATGTGCATTATTGGTGTGGTGTTGAGGTCGGCAGGGATAAGGTTGAATTAGTGTTGAGGGAGAGCGGACAACTTAACTTTAGCCATGTAAAATGGGTGATGCCTAGTTGTTGAATATGTTGTAGATAGTTGTGATGCATGATTCCTTCAGGGGGCATAGGATAGGCCATAGGGTTAGTTTAGGTTCGCTCATCCTATGTTGTGGGGCCCGGCGACCCCAAGCTCGTGTAGCCTACAATAACCATGAGCTAGGCCTTCGTGACGTGCGTCTTTCGTGCCCACTTTGCTTCTTTCCCGATTTCATGCTTTATTTTGTTTTTTCTCTTCTCGCCCGACTTGCTGTTCCCATGCGCCGTGACTCGCGCATGGGTTCCACGTTTCTCTTGACATTCTGTCTCTTCCTTCTTTGGATCACAGTGTACTTTATGGGTAAGGAGGCTTAAATTAGGAATATAATAATAATAGTAATGTTATGCATCATTCGGTCTTATTAGGTCTTTTATGTTTTAAATACATTCACAAGTATAAAGTGTGCAAAGGAAATAAATTAAATTTGGCAAAGCAGTCGATCTGTACGGCAGCTATGGGCAGAAATTTCTCACCAGTTGCATTATTCCTCCGTAGATTATATCGGAGTTCATCATGGCTGTAGGGTAACAACAAGAATGGTCTGGTAACAAAAGTGACATTAGCTGGCACGAACAATGCTCAGCTCTGGTCCAGCTCTTCGGTAGCATTTCAGTAAAGCTGCGGAAGTTCCAGCTATGAGGTTCTTCTCCAAGGTGAAGTTAATAGTTTCGCAGTAGGAAGATACGAGAACGAAAATGGCGGAGTATCAATACTTTGCGCGTACTATTTGGAACGTTTCTGACAGCTTTAGAAAACGAGAAAGGGTTTTCTGTCAAATGGTACGAGAATAAAACGGCACTTGGAGCAAATACAGGTTTAGATTCTGTTAGACGACCCGTGACCCGTTGGGTCGTCATCACGATCGTCTTTGCTTTCACAAAAAAAAGCAGGTGTTATTTAGCTGGGCATAGACCACCTGCTATTCGGTCGTCCTTTTCTGTCCGTCAAGGATCGTCCTGTTCGGTTTACTATCAACAGATTCTTTGCTTCTCTAACGAATATTCAACACCCAGGCAGTAAGCAGTCAAATTATTATACGTTATCTATTTCAGTTCTATTGCCCATGAAACCACTGAATTGATCATGCCCGTTCTTGAGGCCCTGCTTAGTTCAACTTCCCTATCACAGATACAATCGAATTGAAGAGCTAATCCATGGAAAGGATGCCACTGCTCCCTCAACTTTCGTATCACAGATGCAATCGAATTGAAGAGCTAATCCATGGATAGAATGCCACTGCCAACCACCCCCATACCTCTAATTTCTTCTCGTGTAATAGTGAAGAAAATAAGTCAAACAAAACACAAATAAATAAGCAAGCAAGACCGGTTCACAGACTTTTAATATAATATAGATGCTATCTAGTCTTGGTGTTCTTGGAAGAGGCAGACTGGCAAGTAGACTACATTGTCTGATGATAGATGTGTGCAACCTTCTTTAGCGAAACGTAAGCGATGCTGTCTAGGCTATAGTGTGGCGTGTGTATGTCCGCACTCTGAGGCAATGTCTGTTCGAGGCGGAGAACTGGGTGGAAACCCATGTTGTTGTCTAACGTTGTGCTTGAGCTGCCTGCGCCTACAAGGACTCCAATTTTACGGTGTCCTTTTTACTGTGCTAGGGTAGGTGCCATTAGTACAAGCCACGTGTAGAGATGCGAGGTATCTGCGGCTGGCGTAGATTTTTGAAATCGGTATCTACGTAAATTACAGCTGGCATGGTTCCCGAAACGTCGGACCCACTCTAACTCCAACAGTGGAAGTCGGACCCACACTAACTCTAGGAGTTGGAGTCGGACCCACACTAACTCCAGGAGTTGGAGTCTTGACACTCACCAGTCTCGGGGTCAGCATCCGATATTTTACCTCCGTACCCCGGCAACCTTGACCTTTAATGGCCATAACCCATAAGCCTACGTACCTATCAAATGGCCTGTCACGTACAGTATCGGGTTGTAGAGATCCGCCCAGCACGTCACAGTGATACAGCAGTACACCTGTAGAGAATATGAAGGGACGTGCATAAGCCACACTCTTTCATTGTATGCAGCCTGTTGTTCTTCTGCGCACCATACAGCCATTGTGGTCCAGGTGCATTCATTTCAGTCACGCTGTGTGTTGTCGACATCGGTGGTATATTCAGTCTATAGCTACGGCATGTATCATCGTTGGCACAATGTATTCTGTCTTCAAGGACGTGTAGTAGGTGTACCCAGCGTAGCAGAAAATGCGCTTGCTATTCCTATGTGTCTATACCGTATGAGTTCCTCGTTCTGCATGCCATGCAACATTTCTCTTCTTTCCGCCTTCCTCATTGAGTTGTGATGAATTCGGAAGCTTAAAACGTGTTCGGAAGCCACTCAAGTCTGCCTGTTGCAAGCTTTTCAGAAGCATGACTATGCATATGTTTGCAAATGCCTCTCAATAGTAATATTTTCGTCAATAGATCCCTGGTTGTATTGAGGATTCACCCCGCCCCTCCCCCCCCCCCCAAGGTNCCCCCCCCCAAGGTAAATGTGTCTTGGTCGCACACCCGAACTAGACAAACTTTCATGCACTGGTTTGTGCTGCAGATTAATCTTTATTAAAGTCCAGAAAAATGTACGGTTGCAGAGGGCCACAGTAAGACTAACAGTCTCGAAATTGTTCAACAATAATGCACACCTGCCTATTTTGACGTGTAACTGCCTCTTCGGCCTAACTTGACGTGAAACTGGCTCTTAATAGGTTATTGTTTAACATAACTTGAAAATTACTCCAATTTTAATGTATTATGCCTTGCTTATCAGTAAATTAATGATAGCGAGGTAATGCGGAAATACAAAATACTGGCCACAATAAACAAAGCACCTCTGTTTAGGTGTAGCTAATGTATTGCGTTTGCTTCAGTTACTGCGGAGTTCACTGTTTATTGATGAATAATTATATAGCTAGAGTTTGCGTTCCCCGATACCGCAGAACGGCCAATCAACGCATTGTTAATAGATAGAATGGTAGACACGCGTACGGACGGTTCATCAACTAAATGTAATAATCTGTTCCTTGTGACACTGCAATCAGTTCCTGTAAACTTGATGAAGATCCGTTGACAACTTTTAGAGGTACGTCGGTAACAGATGGGTAAGCTCCGGCAAACAAAAAGCTTAACCTCCCTTGACAGAGGTAACACTTGGTGAATGTTGAGCCTTCAAATGCTGGAACTTTATCAAGATTGCATTATTAAAACTTATGTAATTCAACTAACAATTTGGTAAAAATTCTTCATATGAGTGACCGCAACGGTACTTGACTCTTAGGTCCAAGTGGCCTCTGACGCTGGCGGCCAAAATGGGATTTTCTCAAGAGCTATTATGAACATGTCCACACGGTCCTGCAGGCAAGCGCCCAAGTGCGTCCCCGCCGTATCCAAGATACCTTCTCCGCTAGAAAAATGTTGGGTAACTTGGAATTTTTCTTCAGTATTTGACAGGGGGAAAAGAATAGCTCTGAGAAAATCCCATTTTTCCGTTGCCGACTTTTGGCCGCCAGTGTCAGACCTAAGAGTCAAGTACTGTTGCGGCCTATTTAGTGATCTTTGAAGACTCGATATAAGAACTTTTTCAACTTTGAATTAAACTGCTTAACAACACAATGCCTATTCATACCCCTGCCGACCAGCGATACCCTATCTAATAATTACAGTTTTCGAGGTGATCAACAACAGAACTGTACGCTACCTGTAGTCAGTCCTTATCAGTCGCACGATAATACCACCTCCGTGTAGTTATCATTAGCCAGTAGGTATTGCATAAATACAAGTTACTGCCCAAATAGTAGTTTATTTAGCTCCAAGTATTGCCCGCTGGCATTGCGATGTCAGCTCTAATTACAGCAAGTAGCTACAGTCATTCGCTGACTCAGTTTACCTTTATTGTATTGGTGTGCCATACTAAATACCTCCAATTGCGTCGTACATTCCCCTCCTGTTACACTTATCAGAGCGTTTTACGGGAATGCCTCCACCCATTTAAGAACATATGTTGAAGATCTTTATCTTCGTACTATCATAACGTACTAGACCCATGTATTTTTTCTGGGCCTGAACACTGAAACGCTACGTACTCGTCTGTTTCCGTGAAGTCGCTTTTGTATCGTGAGAACGGAGGCATAAACTGCTCAGTATATCCATATCAGGTCATACGAAGCGATGAAACTTTTGGAAATTTCGGCACTGAAATGTATCGTAGTACAGTTGCATCCACTAGAAAACTCATGACATGAAAAACGTAGAAAGTAGGAAATGCTGGCTTAACCCTTTCGGTACGAAAATTTTGCTTTTGCGGAAGTCCATTTTAGAAGCTTTGAGTTGACCTCGCCTACAGTTTAACTCAGAACGTAAGTAAAATTCTAGCACTGAATTTACATTGACTGTTAAATGTACTGTCCTAATTTCCAAAGAAAGAAACATCACCCTGGTTTTTTATCATATTGGTGCTGGCATCTAGACATGCCGTCAGTACCGAAAGGGTTAACCGCTAGAAAAGTCGATATTGTATTATGCCGCCGCCCACCTTATTTTTATAATAAAAATGACAGCTGGCCTCGAGAGATCCACACTGAATTACGTCAGCAGCAATGCTGCATGTGCGCCACAAACATTAACTTTCCTAATGATATTGTTTTGCTGCAGCTGTCTCGATCATTATTCGCTTTTTTCGCATTACTTTTGTTGTCGCGCCGATGTCACGATCGGCACTGGTCTGCATCACACATATTAATTTTTGCGATTTCACTGCTCCGTTTAGGTATTATTAGATTGATGTTCTCATTTAAGCACATTCTCCTGGTCCAGCAGTGATTGTCTTGCATATTACCACACAAATATTAACTTCACTTTTTATTATTATTATTATTATATTCTCGATTTTACCAGCTCGCCATATTAATTCCACTTTATCTAGTTTGGTATTACCTTGATCAGCAGTATACGGTATATTTTGTCCCACATTCCCGCTTCTGTTATTTAGGCAACAGTCATATTTGCAAGATTTTCTCTCTCACCCTAAATTTCTGTTGTTTAGTGACAGTGCATTGACCTGCAATACTTTCTCCCAGTTCTTCTCTTATTTAGACAATGTCATTCTTCACCAGTTACATTTTCTGTCTCCCGGTAGTTTTTCTTTTATTTGGGAAACGCGACCAGTGATCAGTAACACTGGCCGTCTCAAACGCTAATTTCCCCTTATTTCCCTGGTGTGCAGGCGATACCACGACCGTCTCATACGCTAATTTCCCCTTATTCCCGTGGTGTGCAGGAGATGCCACGACCGTCTCAAACGCTAATTTCCCCTTATTCCCGTTGTGTGCAGGCGATGCCACGACCGTCTCAAACGCTAATTTCCCCTTATTCCCGTTGTGTGCAGGCGATGCCATGATCAGCAACATCACACTGTGGCAGTTCCTGCTGGAGCTCCTCAGCAGCGGGCAGCACCAGCACCTCATCACTTGGACGGGAATCGAAGGCGAATTTAAGCTTCTCAACGCCGAAGAGGTCGCCAAGCTCTGGGGTCTCCGAAAAAATAAAAATAATATGAATTACGACAAGCTGTCAAGAGCTCTCCGCTATTATTACGACAAAAACATTATCAAGAAGGTGCTGGGACAGAAATTTGTTTACAGGTAAGGGCGTTAGCACTTGACTTTCATATCTTCTTTGACCAGTGTTTAAATAACTTGGAATATTTTACCATGGAAATTATGTGCGAGTAGAGTAACAATACAGTTGACTTTTATATCACTTATTGTTGATTTGTTTTCTCAAGTAAAGGAAAGTTGCTTCATTTTATATTATGATTCCCAATCCCCTCATTCAGGGGCCATTGGGTTAGGTTATGTAGATTCGCCCATCCTCTGTTATGGGGAGCAGCGGCCCTGGAGGATTTTGTGGGTTACCTTAACCATTAGCTAGGCCTTTGGGACGTCTGTCTTCCGTGCCCACTTCCTTCCGTTTACATACAAATGCTTTTGATGTTTTGCCCCGTTCTTCTTCTTTCTTGACTACGTGCTCCCATACGCGTTGCTCCCCCGTCGTGGACGGATTCCACGTTTTCGTCGACATACTACCTGTCCCATTCTTTTCTTCTCGTGACTCCCCATAATTTTCGTCTAGGGAAGTTCAAATAATATAACATACACAATCGATTTCTAAGTAGCTGTTACAATAACGAACCCATGTCAATGAATGAAACTGCAAAAACTGCTTGATCGTAAATCAAGCAGTTTTTCAAGAACTTACTATCTTACGTTTATCGATTCTTAACGTACGTGTCATGAGAATTTATGGTTCTCTGCTCCTAGAATATGTATGCTTATTTATTCCCTAACTTCGGTGTTACGGCGCTCGTCTCTTCAAGCGGTCTTACTCACTCTCCTCGCCTTATCTGTGGTAAATTGGCGCTATAAAACACACCGTGCTATAGATTGATTTAGACATAGACGTGTTGAATGAACCCGTGTTGCGTGAAAAAAATCTACATGTCCCTTGTCGTGTCCTAGATTTGTATCACAATTGCCGTGGTCGGCGTTGCCTTGTCGGTGTCGAACATTTCATGAGAACCAGGAATCGGGAGTCGGAAACTGACTGACGAAGAGGTCGAAGTCTGTGAAAATGGTCAATTTTGTTAGGAGAAAGCGTCGGACATTATATAGGGCTCCAAAGAAGTGAAATTGGAAACTTGCTTGACCCGGGATCGGAGTCGGACATGATCTAGTGGGCTCCGCAGAGCCCAGATCGTGATTATGGGGATGCCTTGTAATGTCATATCCACTTTGCTTTTTTGTATAGCTGAACTTGGGAAGCTTGGTGTGAATGCTCGTCTACAATTTATTCTTTACCGTACGGCTTGGGCGCTTTTGTGGGAGGAGCATGATGGCAGTAACCGTATATGGTCACTTGTTCGGTAAAGTGATGATACAAATGTTTTTTATATATTCAATCAATAAAGTTTAAAATGGCATGGATTATAGCACTGAATTTTCTTTCGCTACTTACTGGCAGGTAGACTGCAGGATACAGACAAGTAAACTGCAGGTTTCAGGCAGCTAGACTGTAGATTTTAGGCAGGCGGACTGCAGGATACATACAAGTAAGCTACAGGCTACAGCCAAGGAGACCACATGCTACAATCAGGTAGACTGCAAGGAAAAAACTCTGCTACACAGAAAAATTGAAATAAATTCACACGTCTAGGCAAAAACCACAAAAACTAGACGTTTATCATTTTTGTCTATACCTGTGTTATCTGTTACAATGTCCATAAGTTGTTGCTTTTTAACCTCTCTGCAAGAATTTATTCCAATTTTTTATGGATGTAATTTCTTTTATGATAAATGTTTTCCCGATTTCCTTAGTTTTTCAGTACGGAACCTTCGAAGGCACCAAATCTTTAGTGAGATAGTATCTTTAATTTAATGAGTGTACTACAGAATGTGACTTTTGATAATGCAAATACAGTTTTAAAAATTTATTTTTCAACATAAGTGTCGAAATTTGAAACATCAATATTAGCTAAATGTATGGCTATGTTGCAAATATAAACAACACTTGTAAAATAAATATTTAGCCATTTGCTAAGCTTATTATTATACAATTTGCTTATTTACGATTTTTTTTACCGTTACCTCAGATTATGCAACAAATTAGTGAAAACATGAAGAGGAAATTATTACAAGTGAGCAGGAATATTTTTATTAAACGTCCAAAATAAAGAAATTATAACCAAAACAATTCAATAAACACTGAAATAAGTGTTCAGTAGTGGTAAACATAACAAGTTAATTTGGAACATGGCACCTCCATTTCGCATGATCTTTTAAGGAGATTATCAACTGACTTTGTTAGGTTTGATATTTCAGATGGTGGAATAGAATCTGCAGCTGTTTTTACTGCACTCCACAGGCTTACTTTGCTCGAAAGCTGCCGACCACTGTCATAGACCTTCCTCTTGATCATTGCCCAGAGGTTCTCAATGGGATTTAAATCGGGGCTATTCGCTGGCTAGGTCATAATCTTTTTTGATTTAAATCCTCCATCCGTAAGCCAGTTAGCAGTGTACCGTGCTCGGCGTGAGGGAGCGTTATCGTGCTGAAATACCAATATTGATCTGCGTGCGATAGTCTGCTCATCAAGCCATGGAATCAAGTTGGCTTCAAGAAACTGGCAGTACCTTTCTGCATCCAGTTTAACCACTTCTGTCACTTCAAATGGACCAATAAGGGTGTCACTTACTATCCCGGTGCAAAACATTACACCTCCACCACCTTGACGCTTCAGCCGTGTCTGTTGAGGTCGGTCATGGAGGACCCATCCAGACTCTCTGCACCATCAAGAGTGGCTCTGCATTCGTCAGTAAATATGACATTGGAGAAATCAGTTTTCATGTTCTCTTCAGCCCATTTGACCCTACTTTCTTCATGAGTTTTTGTTAGAAGTGGTTGTTTTATTGCCTTTTCCACTTTTCCTAGCTTCTGCAGAACCTCACGTCTTTCTGATAAGGACTGGGGCTCCAGTGTCTTCAAATATCGTCTTACGTGTAGAAAGTTGTTATCTAGCCATAGAAACCTCCAAATGTTGCATATCCCGAGCAGTCAATGTTGCTTAATCTGGCGCAACACCAGAGCCCCGTGCGATAAGCAAATGTTGCCAAAACGTGGGAAATGGTTCCGTTTTATTTTTGTCTAATTGTTTTTATAGTTACAACATACCTGTGCACTAACTTACTACTGTCTTAACATTTTATATGTTTGGCACTGATAGTATCTTGAAAAATAGGCAAAAAAAATTGTATTTGTATAGGCCTAATCAAAGGTAACGCACTGTACATGCATGTTTGTAGCATTTCTATAGGTACTCCGTCATGTTGCATCTTCAATCGTTGGACGCTATCGTACTCAAAGCATAGAGAATGCTCATATTGCATTATTTTCGCATCTGTGTACTCGACACAGTCTCGTCATATCTCGTTCGAGCTTTCGTACTCGATTCGTTCGCTATGCACGTGGCATTTCCTGCATCGCCAGCTCCGGAAACCCCACACGGCTGCAATGTACGGAGGTGGCACTGCACCACTCTGCTTATCTGCGCCTGGTTGCTGCGGCTCCTTGAGCCAAAGCTTTTACTGGTGCTGCCCCTCTCTGCTCCAGGGCTGCGATAACTCAAGTGATCGGCTGTATCTCGGGCCCTCTCAAAGCTGTATCGTATAATTTCCGCACCAGGTCTGCAATAATATTTATGTATTTAATGACCAACGATGTTGCTAATAGCCATGGCATAGCAATCACAGTGATACTGGGAACTTTTGTATAGTCGTCATTGTCTTTTAGTGCCTTTATTATGTTTCGTCAGTTCTACGCACTTCTTTCTGATCTGCTGACGAGCACCCCAGATTCCTAGGCGCCTTGCCTACCTGGTAGTGCGGTAGCTAATCAAGTAATATTTTTTTTCGAAAATGACGTGAATTATTGTAACACTTGAAAAAAATTGAGTCGGTACACAAACTTTACTGGCAAGTTTTAGCAAGCAATTTCGGATCATTATTTACTCGCCGTACATTTTTTCACTGTTGTAGTGGATTGCAACGTTCGTCTGAGGGCGCATACCTTCGACCTGTATACATGCCTGTAGTTATTGGCAGCGTTTTTTTTATAGCTTGCTAACGTTTGCTATCTTGAACTGTGGGCTGAAAAGTGTTGAGCAAACCCTTCAGGAGGCATAGAATGAGCGATTGGGTTAGGGTTAGGTTCATCCATCTTATGTTACGGCGAGTCGTGCTCCCAGGGGAACCCATTGGGTACATAGCTACGTATTGAGCAAATTGCTCCATACCTCAAAACCGCTGGCGTTTTAAAGTCGTTACCAGAAAAGCTACGACAGAGCAGAGTTTCTCTATAAAAGTGGCTGAATAGAAGTATTTGCGCTACTAAATTTTTAATATTTCTTGAAAGTTCAGTGCAGGAGGCGTTACAAATCCTTGTAGCAAGCCATATGAATGTCGCCTAAAAGAATTGGGGGTCATCTCCTTGCAACAAAAGCGATTGAGAGGCCAACTAGTAGAAGCATTGGCTTGAACGACGTGCCTACAGCGGAGCTCTCTGAGAAAAGCGAAGATGATCGTTTATAAAACAACGGCCAGAAACTCAACCACAAAGGTCGAAGCTACTCTCAGTCAGCAGTTTTTCCCGTACTTCATAGTGAACATTTGGAATGGACTACCCTCCGAAGTTGTTGGTGCAGAGTCAATGCATCTAAAAATCGTCTCGACCAATGTTGGGAGCAACATCCTCCACAGTTACGAACTCCTCTTCCAGGAGTAACAAACTCCTAACTTCCAAAGCCTCTAAGCCACAGTAATCCATAGTTCATGTCACAACTTACTTAACGTCTCCAAACTCCCCGGATCTGCAGCACTTAATTATGTTTGCGTGATCTTCTCCTTGTTTGACCCTGTCATGTTGTTTTCTTCTTTTCTCCCCCAGAATTCTCCATGATTCTGGACTAATGGCGATAGCTCATATAGAACTGGAGCGTAAGTCCCGGCTGTTCTCTGGGAATGGGCCTCTTGGTCCGTCTACTGCTCGCTATCTAATCTGTTCTAAATAAAGGATTACTGTGCGTTTTCCTCAGAGAGAAGGGGGGGGGACACTTCGGAACTGCAGCACCCCTCCACATCTCCATATTACCACATTCAATGCAATAAAGGTTTTTCCTTTTATTTTAAATACTGGAAGCAAAACTTATTGCATTGAAAGTTTTCGGTAAATCGGGTGGACTGCTGGGTGCTCCAGTTCCGCAGAGCCTCACAAGCAACCACTGGTAGCTTTTCTATAGTCTTGTATCCAGTCCATAACCCGACCACGAGTTAGGTAATCGAGATGGGTGACCGAGGGGGCTTCGGAGGGCCGGGCAATAGATAACTGCCACGTATCACTTAAGTTGTGCTCCTATATTCAACAGTAAAAAATAAAGAATCGTCTAATTTTACTATGGGAATAGTTCGAGATATTACAACGGAATAAATTATACAGGCTGTTACGCCCAATTTTTTTTTTTGCTAGGGCTAAACTATCGTTGAAGGAAACTTTCGTGCGCCCCGCGGCCTACAGTTTTGTGTCTCTCACAGCCGGTTTCTCTCAGAACATATCATGTCACGCTGCTGTTGCTTGATTTGTGGCAATTTCCGAGTCATGGGAATATGATATGTAACATTATCTACAGCAGCTGCAGCCTCTCCCCCACCGCCGCGTGTTATCGCGATAGCGGACGTTCGATCTGTTGCAGCGCGACTGCCTATGCGTCGTGTCGGTGCGGAAAGAGCCCACCTTGTATCAAATTTTGGGTCAGGTATCCTCTCTCGGAGGCGCCGTTCCCATAAACTGGCCTGCGTTAAGAAAAAATGCATCAAGTGCAAAGATATTGTGATTTTCCTGAAGTGTATGGTTGCGGTTGACTTGGCATAATACCTTGCAAATTATAAGGTTTTAGAAGTACAGAACTAGACAAGGAAAGAAGAACGTGTTATGGATTTTGGCCTTCAGTGCGTATGCACTCTTGCTTGTTTTTTTATATACCTACTAAGGAACGACAGGCATGGCATATCACTACCTCTCATTAGTATCATCAGTGTTATTTGGTTATAGTATTTTATTCTCTCAGTTAAGTATAAATTAAACTTCATGGGTTAGGGTAAGTATTCAAACTTAGCAGTCTATCTCGGCATGTTTAGGCCGTCCTGTATATCTCACTAGAGTGTTTTCGAACATCCGCACTACGCAAGTATGGATCACCACATGCGCATAAATTATTTCTTCTTTTGTTTACCCATTAAAATCTCTTAACTTTTTAACAAGAGCAGCGTGGTGTTATATTACGTCTGATGGCACAGATTTATGCAATTTTGCTTTAAGATATAAAGCATGTAAATAGTTTCTTGACCCTATTATAATTAGGATGTTGCACATTGCTACGAATGCCTTTTTATCATTGGAAAACAATGGAATAAAAATCCTTGAAAATCCTTGTAGCCTGGTACAGATAGAGGTAATGATAACCTTCAATCGGTTATTCTATCGAAAATGTAACCGATAGCGTACAACCTTCTCGTTTGAAAAACACTTATTTACACTGTCCGCAAAGAGCCGGTGATCGCGAGCAAGTTCCATTGTTTATCATTGGTGAAACTAAACGAACTTCTCTGCCGCCCTATGAGGAAACTGCTGTTTGGCTGTTTGTACGGACTCGTCGGATTTCACCTCGGCGAGAGACACACAACTTGTTTTGGTCAACCTGTTGCAATGGAGATAGCGTTGGCGCTGATATCGATAAGCGGACGAGGTTGCCGGCGTATATCTATGAGCCTTGTCGGGATTGTATCGCTGCCTGCCTGTGGGTAACAGGTCTGGTTGAGGGTCCTCTCAATGTATCTGTAATGGCACCCGGCCGGACTCTGTGCAGCGTTATCTTTTCAGTACACACTGATTAATCTTTAGGTAACCCTAGAACCCGGCCGTGGAAAGTAAGTACCGGTACTATTGTTAACCCTGTATATAAAACAAAGTGTGTGGGTATATTATACCCCACGATCGGGTTCTACGGATGATCTGATATTTCTACCAAGCACATTTGATTGTGAGGACAAAAGTTGGTAGTTCTTCGTGCGTGATATAAAACACAGAGAAAGCGCTAGTTTATCACCAAGGACCTCAACCAGAAACAAGTTGACCGCCGAGGCTAAGAGACGACTTTCAGAAGCAGCATGATGTTTCTTGGGTACCTCATACGAGTATTTGTTATGAAAAGGCATAAGACTACCTACTTCTAAAATAATGTGAATATATGCAACACTCGACATTACGGACAGTCGTCCCACTGCATTCTAACTCAAGTTACTTTATACTTACTTACTTACTTACTTACTTTATACTTAGGTATTCCTTCAGGTTTTGCGGAGAAATTTTGAGGAGAGCCATAAGATGGAGTAATGCCGCCACTGAATATATCTATGATCTGATATAAATTGTTGATAGAAGGAAGCTGCGGATGATAAGTGAGGCCACATGAGATATACGTCCCGCTCCTTCATCTTTATCATCTTATTGCTACTATTAATATTGGTGAAATTGATACTAACCGTATGGATCGGAAAATTTCCTGCAGCTATCGCACTCTTCATGCATCCGATTGTCTATACGTTCGTGACAGCACCTTGTTTGTGTGTTGTTTTTTGGTAGGAAATACGTACCGTGTTCTCCTAGTCTCAGATTGTCGACCAACTTGATAAGGTCTTGAGTTTTATTGCAATAGACAGACCGTGAGTACCATCAGTCTCTTGCATTTTATTGTAATCTAGATTGTGTGCACTATCCATTCCGAGAACTTTTTTCCTAAGGCTTGTGATGGCATCTCATTTTTTTGTTTCATACGTGAATATTTTGGCACTGATCATGCTTTTATGTCAGATAGCTTATTAATGCATCAACGAATAGAATAAAATAGATGGTCGTATAGGTCACCACCACACGTATAGGCCCACTCCTGGTGAGCTCCGCGCACACTTCTTTCATCACTGTTACAGAGTCACAAGTGCGGTTGCGGGAAGCTGTATTGTGATGGTTAACAGTTTCAGAGTCGTAAGAGCAGGGTTGACAAAAAAAAACATGTTTTTTTTTTGTTTAAACCAAAAGCCATGTTTTTTGGTGGTTTAAACCATGGTTTTTTATTTGGTTTAAACCAGCCAACCCAGCGTAAGAGATCTCTGTACTTTACAGACTTCCTTGTAGATCGGCTTCACCGAAACCGACCTCGTTGACCATTTCTCTCGGGGGGGAGGGCATAGGGCTAGGTTCGCCCATCCTATGTTTTAAGCATCAACGACCTCAGGGGACCCTATCGGTTACTTCAGAGCCTTCGCCCGGCCTTCCGGACGTCTTTCCTTTGCGCCTACTTGCTTCCTTCTACTGCCGTACTCGTTTCGATGCTTTATTCTGTTCTTCCTTTGCTTGTCCTATTTGTTGTTCCCGTGCACGATGATCCTGTATGGGAGCACCCGCGTGTATGGGTTCTACGCTACTGTCGACATACTGTTTGTCATTTCTTTTTTCTTCCGTGGAATCGCCTTGGTAGTGAAAACAGAGGCCTAAACTGCTGAATATTACTCGGAGACTATTACCTTTTCACTAATAGGGGCACCTCTTGTTTACCACAATAAAAATAAAGTTTTCTTGTGACAGTTGTTTCATTCTCTGAAAACTTTGATGGCATCGTTAGTTTCTACTAAAAAATTGAGGTCCTTTAAGAATATTGCTATTTTTTCATGTGACACAAACAAAACCTTGCAAGAATAGACTTTAGTACGTAAGTCTTCGGACGAGATCCAGGTGGTGCTGTGTACGCCGCCACCCGACGTGTTGCTTAGAGTCGAGAGTCGATAAGTATATAAATATTGAGTTGAAAATAACTTTGATTCTTCTTTTTTACAGATTTGTGTCGTTCCCTTCTGACCAGAGCAAGCCCGATGGCGGCAAGGCACCCACTCCGTTTATGCCCACGATTAAGATGGAGACGCCGTCTCCCGGTATCCCCAATTCGAGTTTCCCCAACAGCGTCCCCACCCTCGCCAGTCCTTACTCCCCCAGCACGTCCGTGCCCTCTCCTCAGCCTTCACTACACAGCAATCCTCCTCAGAGCAGCACACCGTCGGCCTCCTCAGCAATCGGGGTTGCCACGGCATGCGATGCCTCCGTCGCCTCTCCTCAGGCTGGGGTCTACTCCGCCTCATCGTCGCCTCACCACCTCACACCGCCTCCTCCAGCACATCTTCACACCCTCAGTGAGTGCACGAGTTATTGATTGAACGTGGTATTATATGCTATTATCCTTAGGCAATTCCTTAACATTTTCACGCAGCAAAAAATGTGAACAAGTTTGATTAACGGTTTTACCTAGCCTTCACATTTAAGACAATAATATATAAAATTGTTAACCTATTGTGCCTTCATATTCCACTGTATAATAACCTATGCAATCTTAATTAAAGTCAATTACATTGCGTCCTGATTGCAAATTATAAGCAAATAGCATAAAGTTACCTTGACTTGAAAATAAGATTCCGCCTTTAGTGTCATTTGAACGTGAAATTTCTCAATGGTGATAGCTAGTGATGACACCTATTTTCCAACCTTGCTGTGGGCTTCAGCTGGTAGCTTCCTTTGCGCGGACTTTCTCTCGTGTTGCCCATTTTCTAATATGATGCTTTTATATAGGTATATGAAGTCGATTTTCCCTTAATCCTCTTACCGGGATAAAATAGGTAAAACGCTATTGATCCTTTTCATTTTGGAAATAGATCGGAAATGATCTAAGGTCGATTCTCCTTCTATTACAGATCCTGCTCAACTGAACCAGCACATAAACTTCCAGCTCTACTCGAAGTACCTAACAGCAGCCTATGTGCAAAGCTCCGTAGCTGTAGCAGCGGCAGCCACTGCCGCTCAGCACCAGCAGGCCAATCCCTTCAGTTCGTCCCCCTCCACCCTCACTGCCAACCTCTGGAGTGAGGAGTCGGCCAGGCAGAGTCTGCGAGACAGCATCCTCAACCATGATACTCAAAATGACGTTAAAATGGAAGATGTTTCTTGTGACAGCAAAGTGTCCGTGAATTCGTCTCGATCTCCCTCCCCACCTTCAGAAGGTTTCCAAGAATCTTCTTCTGCCCCTCTTCATTTAGTGTCTGAAGAGGCGACAAGAAGACGACTGGAAGATGAAGAAGAAGAGAGAAGGCGAAAAGCGGATGAAGAGGAGCGCAAAAGACAAATACAGAAAAGGTCGCGATCGCGGTCACCTCAGTCTTCTTCGTCTTGTTCGCCAGGTCACGAATTCAAATCTTCACCACCTTCTTCTCCGGAAGCCTCCCGACGCGCAGGCTCGTCGTCTCAACCGTCGCCGTCCACTTCCTCGGAGTCTTCCATGTCACCGAACGCTCCTGCCAGGCACAAATCTGGCAGCAAACCAAAACCTTCTCCTTTATCTATCGAAAACATCACGGCCAACTCTCCTGTCCGTTCTCCACGTTCTCCAATGCTCCACTCCGCCTCCAGTCTCAATACACCTCTTGTGAACCTCCCGTCACCCCCATACAGTGGAATTCACACCAAGAGTCCCTTCATTTCCATGCCTTGGGCTAATCTGAGCCCATTCAATGGAGTGATATCCCCCTTTGCCACCTCTCCTCGAACTCAACCTCACTTCACGTTTCCAAGCTGCCCATTGTCATATTCGCACTTGTCTTCCCAGGTGCTGTCCCCCAGACTAGGCAGTTTTATACCTCCATCTTTTGAGTTCCAACTCAGTTCGCCCTCAGACAAGTCAGTGCCTGTCTTCCAATGACATGAAGCGGCCCGCAGCGTCTCTAGAACATCCCCTACCAATAGCACTCCCACTCTAAATACCCCCACTCTCAACACCCCCACCTTCTTCCCACCATCATCATCCGCCTCATCTAAAAGGTCATTCTCTCCTCTCTTTAGGACATCGCCTACATCTTCATCGGCGACGCAGAATGCGTCCAGCAAGCAATCTTCGCCCAAGCAATCGTCAGCAGGGAGTTCCAAATTTTCCCCTTCTAAATTCTCGAGTACTACTCCAACCCTTTTCAAATTCTCGTCTTCTCCCTGCTCTTCTAAAACTGGAGCCTCTATTCCTGACCTATTAGCGATTCCTGAACTGTTAGGAAATTTGAACACTGAAAGTAACCTACCACTGAAAGACTTACTGCAGCAATCATCAGAGAATGGTGAATCGGTGCCTGTAATTACCGTGGAAAACCCCGACCAGAAAAAAACAGTAGAGCTATCTGATCGGTAGCCGTTTTACAATATGTAATTTTAACGTGGCAGATTGCTTGTTTTTATCATCATATATCATCGTCATCATCATCTCATGCTCATATCCTCATGAACCCTATAAACGGATGTTCTAGAAGAGCTTGCGGGCTGTTGTTATATTTTGACTATATTCACTTCTCGCTCTTGTACAGTGAGTGCTTCTGTCGTTAACGGGAACTGAAGACAAAACTATTCGGGCACATTGCAGATTATAAGAATGAAAGGAAAGTTCACGCGATGATTTTATGTTTCGTTTGACAACAATCACGCACATCGACTTGTAACGTCTCGTCAATCAAACCATTCGCTGCCTTGTAATGGTAGCTTTGTTTATCGTAAAGTATCCGCGAACGACATTTTTTTGTATTTGTTAAACTGAATTTCCAAGTTAAGAAACGACCGCTGTACTTTCTTGCTCTTTTCGGATACATTTAATGTAATACAACTGCTTGGTAAATTGAACCAATTTGCTAAGTTAGGAATGTTGTGAGTGGCATACACTGACGAACTGCCGCGATAACACGGAAGTGATCTATTACCGCGCTTGACAGTGAGCCGTGTGTACCAGTCATTATCATTGCCAAGCGAGCGATTGTGGTACCTTAACGAACGTATTTGGGCCCATGATCGAAGTTTTATTTACAACAAAAACCTTTAATGGTTGCTTCTGCTGTATTGAAAATGACCGATCAGTGGAAATTTTTGTGTCATGTCTGTTACCGGCGTAAACTGCAGTACTTCAGCTTACCTTGGATGGTAGTGCTACAGGAGGCCCACTGTGCAAAAGCGAGTTGCTGAATATATTATTTGTTTATGTGCTGAGTATGATAGTCTTAGTAACGACGGTGTTATTGATGTTTGTACCAGAGTTTGAGGTGATCCTTACCGTCATCGGTGAGTTATTGGGTTTTTCAGGTATACATCTTAAAATAGGTACGTCTTCTGGATTTACATCATTTGGCCAAGCTATCGACAGTGTCTAAAACAGATGTTTCCAAGGCAAGACACTTTCATTCGGACAATCGTTATACGCACTTGGATTGAATCAAGGATACGCTTCAACGTTGGCCCAATAGAACACAAAATCCAAAAGACGTACCATGTTGAGAATCCTGACAATATAGAACCTGGATATCTCTTATTTTTATAGAAGAGTTATTTGGTGCCGGTACTTGTTTGCCAGTGAACCCCGACGTTGTAGACGATAGGTAGGTAGTGCTTGTCTATATTTTTTGCTTTTGTGATAATTCTTTGTTCTAATGAAATAACAGGTAACATTTGGGCATTATTATAGATATAAGATAGCAATTATTTCCAGTGCTGCCTCAAGTTACAGTGTAATCGATAATTTTTTGGCACTAATGTCAAAGTCCTAATCCTACCCATAGTAAATCCACGTGCTTGTCGGCTCATTAGTAACGTGCAGCTTTCTCATAGGCCTTGTACAGAATTTTTATATGCATATTCTGTTATGCAACATGGTAGTTGTAACGTTACAGGTTGCCCTCCTGTGTTAAATGAAATATCTTGCTCAATGCGCTCGAGCGTTGTTTTGAGTTGTACAACGAAAGTAAATCACTCTCCGATTCTTTAATAAAAAGATTGAAAGCATAAGTAAAGGGCAGAAACTCGCAGTGGACAGCTTAACAAAGTCAAGGCTCAATGCTAATTAGATGGGTGTCGTCTCCACTGCCGAATACCCTGCTTTTTCCTAGCATTTGAATGCGTACACTAGCGGTGCCTGTTGAAAACAACAGCGAAGTGCACTTCTTGTATGAGTAGCCCTAATTATGCACGCAAAATTTAAAGACGCCCGAAGCAACTTTGCCCGCTACACATAGGCCTTCTAAGCAAACTGTGATGCCGGTAAATATTTTATCGATATTTCGGTAGACGCACGTACTATCGGTGTGGTAACTGAGGAACATTCTTAGCGTCTGCCGCGGGCTTAATGTATCGTACCGAAGCTCCTGATGCAGCCGGAGTATGGGCTATGCAGTAACTACTAACCAGTCCAGTGTGTTGTTTTCTAAATCATGGAAATTCCTTCGAAGGGCTTAGGGTAGACCGTTTGGTTAGTGATCGCTCCTAGCTTATTACTGGGCACCACGCCCCCATAGGTGACCTTAGTCCTAGCTAGGTATTTGGGACATCTTTCATCTATGTTCGGTATGTTTCGTTGCTTCTTCATGCTTCTACTGATGATTTGTTTTTTCTTCCACGGCTTGTTGTTTCCATGCGCGTTGATCTTGTCCAAGAACATTTTTGTACGTGTGTACCACGTTTCTCTTGGTATACGATGGATCTTTTCCTCTCTTGTAACAGCTATTTTGTACCGGGTTAGGGAGACGGAAACCAATTTATGTTATAATAATAATAACAATCCTGAAATATAATAATAATCCTGAAAATTGCGGATAATCCATGTGCGGTTTCTGCCTCTCAATTGTAAATAAGACATAAGTAATATATACCACGATAGTAAGTGATAACATGTGGTACACTGTGGATCGATCTGCCAACGATTCTATCTGGCTGTTTACTGTGTGCCTTTCCATATCTAAAGGGTAGGAATAATGTTGTATTGATAGAGTTCGTACCGTTTGCCTTGTCAAGTGTCTTAAGCGTGGGAAGCTCATTGAGTCAGTTATCTATTATTTGTGTTGTCCAAATATATAATTGTGGTTAGGCTAGCTTTTTGCCATGGTAAAATCCATATATTATAAAAAGCCCCAAACACTTTTGATCTTTTTTTTTTATCGTAGTACGACCCTGCGATCACCCAGTTTACGACCTGAGCTGCAGGGTCTCATGAAGTTAGGGGTAACCTATTTTGCCATTCAAAATACAGAGACGAAGCTATCCATATTTAACACTTTTGGCAGTCAAGGAAGTCTTATTCGTTAATGCAAATGATTCCTACCGCATCTTTTTTTTTTTTTGTTTTTAGCATTTTTAACTATCGTTATTTGCTACAAGGACCCAATCTACATTGATACCACCTGACGCTTTACCGAATTAACTCTGTGAAGATTTAGGGTAGCGTGAAGCAGGACGGTTGTTTGTCCCTTTCGATTCTCCAATTACCGTGATCTGCGGTCACTTGGATCTCAGCTCTGGGGTCTTGGCCTGTAGCCGTTACCGGTGTGAAGGAAGTGTCCAGTGTAAATACCAGGGTTTCGGAGTTGGCTATTTTTGGAGGATACGAGTCGGAAACTTACTTGTTTTGTTAAGGAAAAGGGTCCCAGGAATCTGATTCTTGCTGCACCTGGGAATCGAAGCCTGCCTTAGTCTATCCTACTCCTCAACCATGGTTAATAGGTTAATATCCACTCTTGCTACATGGGATGTAGCATCACACTCTATGCGACTAGTGTTATTTAGGTAAGATATATATATTAAATAGGTAAAAAGGTGCCTTCATTGTAAGTTTTATGTATAAAGTAAAAGTTTTGAAATGCTCCTTTGACGCTCATTTTATTATTTGTCGTGTAGATCTTTTAGGCATATTGCACTGCTGTTCGTCAGCCACTAATGTCGAGTACAAATGGAGTGGGGTAGCCCCGTCAGGCGTTACAAGTGTTATGTATGTGCCTTTCTGCTACTGTCCTTTTAATAGGTAGCTCATTGAGGTGTCGATAGCCAAGTTTTACTTGTCCCCCTTGTAGGTGCAGGCGCTCCTTTAAGACGCCTTTAAAAGAAAGTGCCTCAGTGCGTATACGCCTCTCGTTGTCCTCGTACCCTGTGTAAATCTCTATTTTCTTCGCAGTTGGTGCTCTCATGTAAATATATATAAATTTGTACGAAATCGAATAGTAGCCTAGATCATCGGGCTTCCGAACAGTGCATTTACAGATGGAAGTCTAGGAAGATTCCATAGAGAATGACCTAACTTTGTTCTTCCTTATATATTATCTATGCCTGCACACCTGTGATGGACATCAGGCCATGCTATGTATTTTCCCCCTTTTTCTTCTGTATGTGAACCCAGTGCAACGAATAATTTTCCCTGTCGTCTGTATTTCTTTCCTCTTGGCAACAGCGTGCACTGACAGCTGTGTCAAGCCAGTTGAAGCTGCAATGAAGAAGGACGATGCAGGAAGTAGACTTTGTCAAATATGAAGTTGTTTTATATGTAAAGAGTATACGTTATGTGTCATTGTGTGTTGATCTCGTATCCTGTGTCATGTTTTATTAATTTCATGTTGCCAAACAGAAAACTAACGTAAAAATTTTCTATACGTCAGGGCAGTTTTTCCGTTTTGTAAATAGGTCTTCCGTAAGATATGTTTGCTGAAGCCCGGTACATATAAATAGGTAGTCTTCTTTTAAGACTTCATGCATAAGATTCGACATGCAACCCAGGCTACATACTAGATAGCACTGTATATCTAGAAAGACTGTGGGTGCAGGCAGTCACACTTATTACTACATTGAGGTTTTACACTCAACAGTGAATTATAATAATATACTGGCCGTGTAAACGGTGATACATTCAGAATAACATTCCCAATGATGGAATTATGAGAAGACTGGATTAGTAATCTTGAGAGCAGCTGTGTTCTGGAACACTTGGCTGTTTGACCAAAGCACATAGTTACGCATAATGTGCATTACACAGTATCTGTAGTTTCTGTTACAAACCTTGTTCCCAAATTAGCTTTTTCAGTCGCCTCTCCCCGCAATCGCGCTCCAATGCAAAGGTAGTGGCCCTAAACATATGACAAAATTTAGTTATCATAGGTCAGGTTGACTCTTTAATTAAATATACTCTGTTGTTAAATTTTCACTCCAATGCCTGACGTCTGCGGATGAAAAGATATGCACATGTTGTGGAACCGTTGACATTTTAAGCCCTCGTGTTGTAAAATAGTCGCTCTTAGTCATCAAATTGTAATGCCAATATTGGTTTGACATCTGCGCACTGTTGAATATTCAGTTATGAGACCGTCAACATTTTATGGCCTCGTGTTATCGAAAAGTTGCTTTCAAATTTCGTTTGACACCAACTGTGTAGTTGTAAGCGCTCTATGCCGATAACATGGTCTATTGCTGGATATCGATAGACTGCGCTGTAAAAGCCTATGCAATGAATAGTAACGTAGAAGAATTACTAGCGCAGCAATGCACGGTGGTATTCCACAGAAGAGGCAATGAATATTAATCATTTCGCAGCAACGTTATTCGTAGGAGCTGCCCTGCTTGCAATTCGAAACCGGAAGCGTTCTGGGTTCAAAATACGCGTTTCGCCCTCCTCAGTATACCGCTCCAGGAACACGTACCACTGTTGTGGCTCGGATTTGGTCGTCACCTTCTACTGATGTTTTAGGTAATTTGCGATGAAAAAAGTTCAGTCCCTGAAACTCTGTGTAATGGAAACTCTGATTGTAACTCAATTGTTAAATTCAAGGGGAAAACCATCCTGGGTTAATGGTTATGTCCAGGTATTAGCGCCCACAGCAGTAGATTAAAGACAGGCTTGACATTACAAAGTGCTTTGGGTACCAGGCCTTAGTTAATGATGTCAGTTGCGCCTTAGGCGTTAAATAAGTTCGGTCCGAAATAGTTCATGGGAAGGCAAATAAAACAGTGATACGGTAAGTATTTCGGCCCCATCTCGTCTTCCATAAGTGCCTTCGTGTAGGTCGCTATGTGTATGTTTACATTTCACTTGCGTGTTGTAGCGCATATGACACAATGCTGCTAGCGTTCTTCCCTCGGGAATGGCAAGATCAAGTCACGCAGTGAAGGGTTAATCCTAACTGTACCAGGTTGTGCTAACAAAGAGCTTTGTTTCCGTAGGACTACAATAGGATAAAAAAACCTCTAGTGAAATAGCACAGCCTGGTATAAATAAGGTGCACCCTATCTTTCTCATGCTGTGCTGTTTGAATATAAGGGTTCCTTCTCTTACTACTGTATTCTTGTAAGAGCAAGAGCCCCTGCGGCGAGGTTGCGCTGCCTCTGTAAGATGCAATTAATTAAAATACAAGCTCAGCGCTTCCTGCAGTGGCTCCTAACGTTAGGTTTAAAGACAAATAACAGTAATTTTATCATTTTAGTTATGCCGAAACTTGGTTTAGTAGACTTTAGTGTGCCGATCCTGAAAAAAATAGACGAAAGGCATTATTATGTATATAACATGTGTATAGTTCTGTATCATTCTTGTTTTAGAATTTTAGCGTTAATTTTATGAGAGACCTATGAATATTAGGTCGCAACATGCATTTTTTTTATGTTAAATAAAGACGCCTTGTTTTGAAGACAAAGGTAATTATGACATTATTTTGAAAGTTGGGTAGGATACGTTGTATATAGAATTGTCTATAGCTGGGAGTATTTCCGCTCTAGGTAATGAAACGTCCTATACCAGTACAGTGCAGTGCGATAATTGTGGTGGTGTATTTTGGATTGTGGTCCCCATTAGAATGAAAAGGAAATTGAACCAAGCTGGAACTTAAATGGAGAGATTTTACGCATCCCATTTTACTGCGCTTTTGTTTGGTTTAAACAAACGCAAGTGTTAGCTACGCCGTTTCCTAAAGATGTCTTCTGCAAGACAGGAAAAGCAATTCTACAGATCCCGCAATCGCACGAGCTGTAGAATTGCCAATATTTCAGCTGATATTGTTAGTTACACCCGATCGACAGTAACAAGTTCATTGTTGGTACAGAATACCCCATCTGTTCCGAATAGTTGTGTCCAATTGTTGTATATTCATGTTGCGATATAGCTAATTGTTTCATTGGATAAAAGTACCAAAAAGAACAAACTGTCCATCCATCGGTACTGATGGAGGGGATGAAGTTGCTAATCCTTTTGGAAAAGGTCTTCCTTACGTCTTTTTATTAATCTCGAATTCCCCCGCAAATGAACTATTTGGAACAACCATTTCAGAACAGAGGGGAGTAATAATGACCAATTTGTTCTGATCGCGTGTAGAAGGCAGGCTAAAATATAACATATACGTATACGAAGTTTGGGTTCCCTCTACTCTCAGAATACTCCTGGCTGAAAAAAAATGGAAACATGTAGAGAAATAATAGAAAATCTAATGCATGCTCGTTGAAAAAGAAAGTTTGGTTATTTTATCCTAGAGCTTCGGCGGAGTTTGTTCAGCTTTGAACGCGACCTGTTGTCGTAGCACTTACGAGCTGTTGCAGGGAAATCTGTTACATAAAACCTACTTTATATTATGTGGTCCCTTAAATTGGCTGTTATCATTCAAAGTATACCGGAGATATGTTCAATTTATTATCAGTCTCATGGCCAGAAAAGGAGAAGAACAAAGCCTATAGTTTGGAAGGCGTCTCTCGGCCGAGAAATATGCTAGCAGTCTTTCTTAAATATTAGCGCATTTTACTCGCCGTAGCCGTGCGCTGACGCAACGTGAACGCTCAGGCTCGTTGGCCAATATGCTTGAACTGAACCTATATTGGTTGTGGGGAACAAGATAATTATCATAGTTTGCCACAGCTGGGAGGAGTTAAGCATTGGTTTCGTCACTTTGGATCGTGTTTCACTTGTTAGTTGCGATCCAGTTACGCTAATGATGGGCGAAAGGCCCATTTTTTCAAAGCAAAATCAAGTTTTCAGCAGTTTCCATGGGAAGTGGTTGGGGTTCAACACTTGAACCTATATCCAGAATGGCGAAAACATTACGCATTGTTAAAGCTCCCGACTGTCGAAATTACTGATCCGAGTTGACCAGTTCTTCTCCATGTCCATCAATGGCTCAGCTTAACCCGCCCTTTCCGCCCCAATCAGTGGCTTCTTGACTACAGTTTCAGGTCAATATGCCTGAGCATTGCATCATATTGGCAACGTTAACTGGAACTTTCTTTCGTGTGTACTCGTTGCGCGGTTCGATCTTCCACGTAATTCTTAAACTATAATGTTCAGGTTTTGTTAAAGCTGCTATCGTATATCTATCTCTGGTAAGTTTGGGTTTTGAAGTGTTTTTGTTGGGCGTTTGAAATTAATCCTGTGTGCCCATTGTATAGGCCATGTTTTGTATGAAGGACAATGTTTGTAAAGCGGCTCAAATATTGTACTGATGTATGTCCAATTGTGATACATTGAGTGCCATTGTCAATAAAATGGACCAATTGTACCTGCTGTTTGCTTTCATTTTGCTTAGAAACTACCCAACTGCGGCAATTTTAAAAATTGTAATGATGACCTCATTCTGCGCACTCCATTTACAAACCCTGCCAGTTCTTCAAACATGTATTTCATGCCATAAGAGAAAGCATCAATGTAAAAAGTAGTATTACAAAACGAGAGGTGCAAATTTTATCAGTTTGTAAAAAGAGCTCGAATAAACACGTTCAAGAATACCCCCATACCCCAAAAAAGTTTCAAACTTACCAAATTTTGAAATACTGAGTTTCAACCATCCTTACCATTTCTTGATATTGAGCGGGTCTGTAAAATATGTATTAGTAAAGTTCAACACTTTTTTTTTCTCTAGGGCTATTTGAAGATACATACTGATCTATTGAAGACTATCTAGGCCGCAGAGAGTATAGTGGTAGCTGCTAGTCAGACTGCAAAAAAGCTACCACTACTAGAAAATATGAAGTGATCCATCCTGCATTCAGTGGATATACCTGACGTTCAGTGACGTGTGCGATGATTAGAGTATCATAGTATGCTCTTATCGACAGAGAAATCGGTGATAACTCCAAAACAACGACGAAGATTTCAAACGTAAAGCTTGGGCGGTAACACAACCTGCCGAAGCAGTTCCCTGTAGGAGTCTATACTTAATATAATTTGTTGTTTTGGAGTTATCATCGACTTCTCTATCTATGAGAGCATATTATCAAAGCCCTAGTGATGATTTATTAACCCTGATGCACCGCGTTCACCACAGCTCCAGAGAGTTCCAGTGTGGAGCGAAATAAGTACAGAGAAGTTTGCATCTTCATGGCTCGGCCAATTTTGCGAATATAACCATAATGTATCCATAATCTAACAACTTATTAGTTTTGTTTTATCAAACTAAAAAGTGATTCATTCAGAGCCCATTAAAATATACCCTTTTTTTTACCTAAGATGTTGGTGAAACTTGACTTTTTCAACAGTTTTTAGGCTGTTTCCTATCAAATGGCCGAAGCTGGTACTTTTCAGTTTGTTACACCACACAGAAACGTCCTAGCTAATTTACTTACACAAATATATATTTCTAGAGCTTAATAAACAATCAATCGAGAACAACTACAAGAATACCATTTAATCAATTGATAATATCATCTGGCACCCTACATGGTGCAAACATCGCCTGATGAGATTTCTTACTCTGCAGTTAATACAAACCAATTGACCTTAATCAACCTTGACAGTTAATTTAAGTATGACTTGAGCCAGCGTGCAGATGTCTGCCATTGGCAGGTGCGCATGTGCTGCAAGAGTAGGTCCTACAACAGTCGCGTAGCCATCGCCTCCAATTATATGAGAAGCTGACAGTACGATACTGCTGCACAGGAGCATCCTGTCGTCCTGAACACGAGTGAACGCTTGCCTGTGGGAATGGACAAACGTGTTTAAACCATTAAGACATACTGTGATTACTGTCCGTTTTACTGGACACTGGACAGTATCTTTAGTGCTCTTCTTACGATAAAGAGAGGTTTACTTAATGCCTTAATTAACTGGTAAAACATGAAATAGCGAACCAAAAGTTTTTTTTTTTTTGTCCTTGAAACTTTAAAACTGGCTGGACCTGCACAGACGACAGTTCCGTACTGACTTGCAAGTAGAATGAGATGAAGAGTGAATTTGTTACAAATTAAAATTGAGAAGCAAATATGTCACCAAACAAAACTGAAGTTATTTCGCACTTGACAAGGTATAAAAGCCTACCGGATTTTGAGTACACAGGGCAGAAGGGATCGTTTTCCATGGACAGCCGCATCTGAAATTTATTTTGCCGGTATCTACATGGTGAGAAATAGTGAACACAAACTCCTACATCCTTTTTCAAATAGTTTAAAGCAGGTGATTTAGGTAAAGTCAACTTAGACCACACCCTCACCTGGGAAACCCACATGCACTGGTTTGTGCTGCGGGTATAGGCCCACTGGCCCCATATGAGTGAGAGTAGTTGCAGTCGACCTCGGGTCACCAAGAACTATGGCGCCAATTGACGGAAGGAACAAATGATCCGAGACCCCCACCCCCTTCATCTCTGAGGAAGGCATTTCCGCCACGGTGCCGTGCATGCACACACAACTGCCGAGTCGGCACACCAAGATCTACAAAGAGCTCGCTGCCTGGCTGGGCATCGAACGTGCGAGCTATACAAGGTGTTAGAGCTGAGAACGGAAGCATGCTGCTACCGTGGTGACCGTCCTGGGCGAGGCAGAAAACGGTCTGTCAGAGCATCTCGAATGCGAAAAATCATCAGAAAGCGGGTGCAGCAAAATTCGGGGGTTTTAATGAGAAGAATCACTCGTGACATTGGAGTTAACTGCAAATCAGTTCGTGTGGTGGCTAAGGAGGATTTGCAACTCAAGCCTTACAAGCTCCGGACAGTGAAAAAGCTTGTAGACGCGAACACAAACATGAGGAAAGAAAGATGTCAGGCGTTGTTGAGGAGGGCCGCAGGTGACAACTAGTTGCACATTCTTTTCACCGATGAAAAGTTGTTCACGATTGAACAAGCTCGCAACCGTCAAAATGACAGCGCTTGGTGTCAACATCCTTCTGAAAATTTTGCATTCAACATCGCCAGAACCCTCGATCAGTCATGGCTTGGGCCGGAATTTGCGCCACTGGCAAAACCCCTCATTTTTGTTGAGGGAGTGTAAATCAATCAAGAAATCTACTGTAAGGTTATATTGGAGGCTGTGGTACTTACCTGGGCTCAAAGTTACTTTGGAGACCAGCACTGGATCTTCCAGCAAGATTTTGCTCCAGCTCACAGGGCTAAAGCAACTCAGGACTGGTGCCGCTTGAATTTTCCTGACTTCTTAACCAGTCAAGAACCGCCACGGTATTTGCTTGACCTGCACCCTATGGATTGTTCCATATGGTCGATCTTGGAAGTCAAAACCTGCGCCAATCCTCACGAAAATTTGGACTCGCTCTCAAAAATCCTTGATGACGGAATGGAAAAAAATAGGCCAGGAAATACCTCAGCCCACAGCTGAAAACTTTTGCAAATGCTTGAAGCTCTGTGTCAAAGTTAAAGGCGCCCATTCTCAAAAAACCTTTTGTACGGTTACTAATAGTTCATTAGCTTCATATTCAGACCGTGTTTGCTACGTTTGTTCCATTTTTTATTGAGATATTTGTTAAAGCATTTGTCTCTGTTATTTTTTGTCACCCGGTATCTCGCATTGCTTTCCGTTCTTTTTCCAAGTGTGGTTTCTTCTTATTTATTTACAGAAAGCGGAAGACGAATATTGTGAAACTGTTCAAGTTTTTTTACCTTAAAGCTAATAGATGTATATAGAATAAGTCAATATCACTTTAAATTCAATGTTGTCGCCAATTTTAGCAAATTTTGCTCAAAAAAAGACGGTGGTTGTTATCAGATGAACCTGTAAGTGGAAAAGGTTTGGGAAAAGTTTAACCCAAGCTTAAAGCCGCATTCAGAAGGAAGCTGCCGCACAGTTGGGCAGAAGCACACCCAAAAGCCTTACTAAAGACAAGAAGAGTACACAGTGGAGCCCCCTTGAAAGCTCACTCAACCCTTAACTACACAGAATGAGCTAATTTAGCTACATGCCATTATTACGAGGCAATTAACTATGCCCAATAGTTTAACTTTGAAAGTCTGGTGGAAGAGCGACGTCATGATGCTGTTCAGTGACGCAAGACAGGTGTAATATAGCTGCTTAAATAATGGTAAATTTTAGCCTTGGTATGGTATGACCAGCAGTTCAGTGTCTCTAGGACACAATAGCTATTGGTCCTGAGCTATGTGAAGAGTGATAGATCGAAATGCCTGTACAATTAGCTACGTCAAGAGATTGAACAGCGAAATGTAGCTTATAAATATAAAGGAAGGCATACACCAAGGCTCACCATACACAGGAAAGAAAACTAGTTACAAAGAAAGAGAAGAAGAACTGAACAAAGACAGTTAAGTTAGTAGGAGTAGGAGGCATACCGAGAACAGGTCAACAACAGGGCATCAAAACACATGGCAACGCACGCGCTATAGGATAGCTCCTCAGCAAGGATCATAGCAAGCAAACTGACGGAATCCCATGTCTCCTAAGTGGAGTTATATTTAAACACCTCCGAGGCATGCACAACAAGAATTATTGCTCGTCACGGTACGAGACAAAGCGCAGCGCCGCCCTGGGGTTCCGCACGATACGAAGCAATCAGTCACTGAGTACTGACAGTGACAGAGTTAGCTGGCGAAGGTAGTGTACGGCAGGCGGGAGCTGCTCTAGAAGGAAGAAAATAAGGAGGTTCTACAGCATAGGAACTGCAGATGTCGCAATGTACATGATGCAATAAATATTCCGTAATACAAATGGTTGAGATTGAATAATATTCCATTCCATATAAGCTTAACTTTCCGTCTTTAAACCCTGTCAGGTGTTTCAAGAAGGTAATATCACTAGACTGTAGTCATGACAAAGTAGGTTAGGAGTGCATTAGAATAGAAAAACGGAAAGAAGAGTTGCAAAAATTAAAACGACATTGCCAATACTTGAGAGAGCGCATACCACCGCCAAGCAAGGCAACGGTAACGAAAAATTCAAATTGGTTCTGGAACCATGAATTTCTTTCTATCAATACCAAAATCCAATCATTTATGCCTTTCAATAGTATTAATAGGTTCTATAATTTTCATGAAGTTCCCATCATATCTTTTTGAGTTATGCAGCTAACAAACATTACGACAAACGTATGTCAAACACGCAAATGGACCAACCGATCATTACCGAAATTTAATAATTTATGTCTTTCAGTATTACTAACATCTCCTGTAAATTTCATAAAAATCCAGTAGCAACTTTTTGAGTTATTGTGTGAACCAGCATACGATAAATAACAGCGACAAACCCTCAAATGAAGAAACAGATCATCACAAAAATTTGGTCATTTACTCTTCGTAATATACTTAACAACTTTTGTAAATATTATGAAAATCTGTCTTTAACTTTGTGAGTTATGGCACTAAGAAAAACTAGGCAAACAGACAAACAAACACATGAACGGATTTTCACCAAAAGTAAATAATTTGTTACTGTTTACATGCCTAAAAATCCGTGTAAATTTCGTAAAGATCCATTCATAACTATTTGAGTACTATTTGAGTGCGTAAGTAATAACTTTTTCTCGCTCTTCCAAGCTGTCACAAGTCAAGTGTAGAACACTAGTGCGGGTATTGGTCCGAAAAAGGACAGTCTTTGGCCAAAGAGATACAGTGACACTGCGATTTGCTGTCCATGCCCAGTAGCATCTTCCCACTATAGCTAAACTAACACCCAATTGGGAGGTAATAGACTGAGGGAAGGGGAAGAAAGAAAGAAGCGTGTCTGTAGCTAAGGAGGATGTGGGCATCGAGTCCACAACAACTGGTCACTAAAGCATCTTTTGTTGGGTAC
>LQNS02278171.1:24616715-24630748 GCA_001587735.2 Parhyale hawaiensis | reverse complement strand
ATATTGGACATTTTCTTCCCAACGAAGAACCACCAAAAACGTTTGAATAACCTGACGTCGGCAATCGTGTTTTCCGACACATTCTCGTAATACGAATTTCTCGTTACTGAAACATAGCCTTGGAAAACCATTATTTGGCAATAACGTGGCTATTTTCTATCCAGGTTAGGCAGCATAGGACAGGTTCTGCTAATATCCTACGAGATATACCACGGTTTTGGTGTTTCGTTCCTTGGGAGAAAACCTCCAATATCTTTTTTACTATTCGTTTCCACAAAAAATGGAAGTCATTTTCGTTTTCAGCATGCCTCAATTATACTAGAAATCACTTTCTTATCCTTCAACTCGGGTGGGGGATAAGACGAATTTTTACCTTAATTTCATAAAAATCCATCCATAACTTTTTCAGTTATGGCATAAACAAAAATGAGGCAGACAAACAAAGAAACGGATGGACATATCTTCACCAAAAGTTAATCATCTGTTCCTCCAAACATACCTAACAATCCTTGTAAATTTCGTCTAAATTGGTTCAGAATTTTTTAGTTATGATGGTGACAGACAGATAAACAGACAGAGAGACAGACAAACACGACGGAAACATAACCTCCTTGGCGGAGGTAATTATTATAATCAAAGAAAAGTCGTTTTTCAGCATGTGGAAAAATATACTCCAGGAGTAACATAGCTTCCGTAACAAAAAAAAAAAAAAGCAACGCGGTTAAGCCCTCCACGCAACTAAGGCGTAAATGAGGAGATAAGCAGTAAATGAAGTAAACCTGAAAAACATAACTTACCTCTTCTAGCAAGATTAAATTGAGAACCCATGCACAGAACACCGCTCATGTGAGCAGCAAGTCTGGAGAGACCCGGAAAACAAACCACAAATTTTCAGCAGAAGAAGGAATGAGGGAAGAAACACCGCGGGCAGGGCTATGACAACAATAGGAAAATAGAAGGAAAAAAAGTTGTCCCACGTCATAGGGTGGGTAAGCATATTGCTGTGCTTCCAAGCTGAAGGACACGCGTGCGCTTCTCTGCTAGGAGTGCGAGTTCTTTTGTTACTCTGATGCAGCATTGCCGTTTGTAACATTCACGGTCTTCCTCGCAGGCTCTGACCTAATCAGAAATGGGGACGGTTGGGGAGGGCACAGTTAGCGTAAGAGTCTTCAGTCTCTGACGTCAAGGCTCTCAGAGTCTGTTGTCAACTGCAGCTGTGTACTCATCTGAGGTCTGAATGGCATCTACTTCGTACGTGCAGCACGAATCAGTGCTGGTTCATTTCCCAGTCAAGATTCGAGATCATGTTGATTTTTATAATTTAAAATCCATGCCATGCCTGAAATTGGATGCTGCTTTGGTAGAGTTCCCAAGATCCAAGCATAGGTGCTATGGTAACTTCCCATTCGTAGCTAACCTGGTATCAGAATAGAGTCTAATTCACGGTAGTTACCAACCGCTTGTCACAGGAGACTCTAGACTCTACTCCCTAGTTATTAGTTCATAATTACCGTTCATTAGCACAGCAGGTCTTACCTAAGCTCTGAAGAGAGCCTGCTAGAGCCACCCAGTGCCAGCAGCAGTGACTCATAAAGTTGCTTCCAGTTGAGAAGGCAGGCGTCGAGTTGCACCACTGAGGTCGCATAGATCTCATCCATGTCGGCCGCGATGGCTGTCAGTAACGGAACATATTCCAGGGGCGGTTTGTCATATTGACGATCCGCTGTTGCATCTTGGGTTTTGTCGTGGGTCGACGTAGCCTCGTTGCGAGCGCTTTTAGAAACGATTATGTTTTCCAAGGTGGACTGTCGGGATAACTTTGGTCTCTTCCTCACAACGTCAGACGACACTCCACACTTGGACTTGGGATTGCTCTTGCCCTGGACGGTGCTCTTGTCTTTGGCCTTAGATTTCTTCCTGCTGCTATAGGCCGTTTGAGTGCCATGAGGACTTTTGTCTCTTGCTTTCAGGAAAATCGATTCTTCGCTGTCACTACTCGCATGATGCTGTGGCGAAGAGGTGCCCATGTGAGCTGCATCATTTTCCGGTGAGTCTAAACCATCCCCTGCACGTGCATCTAGCAGAAGTCTCTGCTTCACTCGAGCTACAAGAAGGCCAACGTACTCCAGGAATGAGCTCGGGAACGAACACTGGAGGAGACAAAATAATCTCGGTCAGTAACAGTAATATTTGGGCTACGGTGTGTTGATCGTGTTGCAAGCTATACTTGAAGTGCATACTAAACAGCTACATATAAAAAAATTGGCATGATGTTAACTTTTCATGCCATTTTCAAAAATAAATGTCTTACGCCCAGGAAAGCAAGCTACAACTGGATCTAAAGACAACAGTATGTGTAGTTATATGTCATATATTTATTATATTCTTATTTTATAACCTTCGTTGAACAAAATCGGCCAGAGAATTATTTTGAAAGTGACAAGCAAAGAATTAGAAAAAAAACTCATTATCCTGGGTCCAGCGCATCTTCACGAAAATGGGTAGAAACTTGAGTACGGCAAACAAAATAAGGATCATGCCAAAGTTATATGAAAATAAATGCTAACGACACGATATTTGTGTCAGTAATCTCGGCTCTCGGTTGTATGATAACATGAGGTATCTTCTGGCGGGAATTTCAAAAGTTATAGAAGATGAACAGATATTTGTGTAATTTTTCTTCTCATCCGAAACAAGTCAACTCTCATTTCTGTCTTTTTGTACTTTTAGTTCCGCAATAGATTTCCAGAACCATTTTTGCGCAGAGTCTCCTCACGGAATACAGCATCTTCCTCTGCATAAGACACGACACCCATGGAGTGAATACTGCCGCGTGGATTTCGTCCTAAGAGCTTCACTGGTGTCGAAGGTATAAGGCATCGTCTCCAATTCACTGATCACTAGAAACGACGTTCCTTTGGACCTCCCAGCCCGCAACCCACCTCAATCTACTGTCTGCGGCATATGAAATAATACGTGAACTGCTGGCCTACCCTCGCGTGCTCTTCCAGCCTAGTTCAGGAGGGTAATTGCAGCAGCGATACACCCCAACGTCTTTTCTGACAAGCGGTAACGCCACTTCTCAGTCGTTCTTAATGCCACTGCCTGGGCTGCCAATGGGATTTTGAGAAAACCCATAATATTGGGCAAAACCATGCTTTGACAGCCCTAGCTGAGTGCCGCAGGCAGAAGCACAGACAGCCTAATTTAAAAACCTCTACCCACGGTGAATAGGTACTGTGTAACATCCAACAAGCAGTTGTATGAGGCAAATTCGACAGTCTCAGGTTAGTACGGCGAGGCGTTAAGGTCCGTATAGCTCACTTACCCTGTGTCCAAGCTCAGTCAGCACCCTGGTCTCGGAGCGCAGCACAGCCTTGCAGGAATAGCTATAGCCCAGTTGTCGCAAGACTGACCTCAGCTTCGGAATGGTCAACACCTATGGGTGGATCCAGACACGCAAAAGTATATGACAGGCTGTAATTTTATTTGTGCTAGAGTCTGAAATTCGCTGCCGCGATCAGCTTTCGGTCATGTCGTCCTGCAGGCTTTCAAGTCTGCTGTTAGTGGCACGCTGTTAGATTTTCCTTGGCAGTGTTTCGGGCTTCCCGATGTTGCATAATGCTTCATTTGGGTTGCACTGCCTGGCCGCGGTTGCTCGAGAGTGAAGTTTTAATAATAATAATAATAATAATGGTGAGCACTCAGTGAGAGAAAACACTCTGGTTTTCATACATTATAATGGAACAAGCATTACTTGGGCTCACACATACCTAGAGGAGCTCGGGCTTCGTACATCAAGCTTACAATTGGTAACTGTTGGATACAATTCGGGGAGGGCTTTACAAGCTTGTTTCCATAACGAGAAATCTGGGCCACAGTGCTGAAGACAAACGTGGGCGCCAATAGCAAACTGGGAATAGCAAAAGAAGAAGAAGAAGAAGGAAAAAAAAACGCCATCATGTCGTAAAGAACTTTTGCGACATCGCTTTACTTGGACTCGGTCTGACAAGAATACAGTGGTTGAACTGCGACAATACAATGCTAATTATTGCAGAAAACGGCACTCACCTTAGAGTGGGATTGTATTTTCGAAGCGATCTGCAGGCAAGTTAGCAACCTAAGCGGTGTCTGGTGGGCCAGTCTTTCCACGACTTTCTCTAGCAGCTCCTTCTTGTTCAGACTATCTGTATAATTGGGAGAATATCACAATACGCTTCCAGAACTTTAGGGGAACTGGGGCAGTGCAAAGACAACAGAAACTTCTATGTACAATGGCATGTGATACTGGTACAGAAATGTGTCTTTTGATCAGACGAAAATTTAATTTCTGGCCCGGTATCACATGCCATTGAAAAGGATTTCATTTTCAAATCAGAGTATATTGTGAGTGCGGCTCGAAGCGGGTGTATTGCTCGCGGCGCTTGCGAACCTTTCTCCCTTACTTAAATCAGCCAAGAATAAGTGCTATAACTTATGTTATTATTAGTCGCTATGCCAGTCACTATAACTGTATTTCGTATGCGTCAAGCGAAGGATAAATTGTAAAAATGGGACACCAGTTCACACAGGAATATTGTATTAGAGAAAAAGTCAGGTAAAAAGAGGAAGAACAGAACAACTATGGTGACATAAATCAGGAAAAATGAAGCAGGGAAGGGAAAGATGTTGCGAAGCCCTGTACTAGAGTTATAAACTGCATAACTCTTTTTATTGCAGGTCAAGAATTTGTTAATTTCTAGAGTACACTGAGAGAAATTTTGATGCACTTAGATGCATCAAAATTACATGCATTTTTATTTTAAAACCGAAACACGCAAGTGCATCATAAAAATAAAGTGCATCATGATGATACATATAGGGTCTTATGATGCACTTGGCACGAATTGATGCACTCATGTGTGTCGGTTTTGTGACAAAGCCGATGATGCACCAAGATACATCAAAAGCAGGTAAAATTGATGCACCTGAAGAGACGAAACTTTGAAAAACAATAGGGATCTGTGTTTTAGTGTGTAACCGCGTCTCGCTTCGCACGTGCAACAAAACTACAACGCTTTTGCTCACTTTGTTTTTTGCGGAAATATGTTTTTCTGTCTGCTGCGCTGACACACCAAACTACGCTATGAAACACCCACGTGCATCCTGATGCTTCTCTGAGAAACACCTACGCGCATCGAAACTTTTCTCGGTGTGATATAAATCACACAAAAGTGAAAGCTGGTGTCCTAAAGGATAACTAGATACGTAAAATAATCAAATTTCTTTTGAATTCGTGGTTTATTTTAAAATCAATGGCGTTTTCAGCAATGTGAACCATTTATTTATCACAGGTCTCTGAAAATAAAAATGTCCTCTTCACGGAAGAGGCCAAATTAAGCTACCCTTGCTGGATTCGATAAATGAACCAAAAGGTGGAGTCCTTTTGGAGCCGATATTACACATTGATTGCAACCCCAAGAAGAAGATGGAGGTGTTATGTTTTGGGCCGGTGTCATAGGTGACAAGCTAATCGAATCTTTCTGACTACCAAAGGGTGTCAAACTTACGAGTCAGGCTTACATAGCGTTTCTAAATAAGTATTCGTTACCATGGCTCAATGGCTTGCTATTGTCACATTGCATGATACCAATTTTCATGCACGACAATGTTTCATGCCATTCAGCGAAGGTTACAACTTTATTCCGTGAAACTTTGGGCATCAGAGGAGAGTGTCTTTAACTTAGCCACCTAGTTTTCCTGACCTAAATCCCATTGAAGTTGATTGAACAGCATCTGGTCAATTTTGAATAATTGTAAATAAGAAAGCTGAAGTTAGGTGCAGTGCCACATTGACGGTTAGGCTTATGTGAAACCCAAAAGTACTACGCCAGTCCAACTGTTCGCTTGTGCTTACCAAGAAACAGAATGAAATTAATGTCCGTCAAAATGCAAAGCCTAATAACATACCTTAAAGTACATCTTTAACAGTTCTAAAATGATTGTCTAGCGGAGCACACAGAGCCCGTAGCTTAGCAGAGTATCACTCAGATGTACCGCAACAATGCTCGAACAGATAATTACCTCAGGGGCGCGAAGCTCGGCCACGCACCATACCGTCACCAATACACTGTCGCTTTCACTTTGCTACAGCAGGCTGTACTAACATAGATCTATTCAAGCTCAATGTCGTCGATGATGTTTACACCAGAGTAAAATGAATAGCATGGGTTACCCGCGGCAACCGAGAATGCTGAGCGTATGACACTGAACATAGCAGGTTCGAATGCCAGCAGGCGCAGGTCGGCCGTTGCATCTAAGAACCTTCCATCGATGGCGCCTGAGCTCCCGATGATCTGTGATCGACCGCAGCCGTACACTTCTCTGGGGCCATTTGGCCTACATCTGAAGGGCAAACTAGAACGCCTCGGTGGCGTAAGACCATCACCCGCGGTAGGGGCAAGTTCAACAGTTCAACGAAGTCACTTTTAATGGCTAGCCAATCCTATTTTCTCACATGGATGCTGTATCCACCAAGGCTAGCTCCACGTCACTGACCGCTCAGTGCAGATCTCTTATTAATAACATAGGAAAAAGTAGGATGCCTCATGGTGTGAGACGATTTGCCGCAGTGGAGGCAAATTCGACCCGGTACCGGTGGAGGAAAATTCAACGCCGTTATTTTTTATTGCAAGCTAGGTCTAACCTTTTGGCATGGGTCACATCTAGGCCAACCCATCAAACTCTCTACAAAAAATTATGAACATTGCTCATCTCCTTCGACCGCATAATTTGAAATAATGCCCCCTTAAGACTATAATATACAAATATATATACTTAAATCTGCAACGAAAACATTATCACCTCTCTCACTTCGTTCGCGTGGTAACCTGTATGTGTGTGAGTTTTCCAGCAGGGAGTGCGGTCATATTGACTTTACCTTCACCTTATACAATAAATCAAAATGTTCAAAGTCCAAGTTTAGAGCGTCCACATCCATACCTATTTCCATCAACGGACGTATTCATATCGTCTGCATGCACTGCGTAGCAAGGAGGTTTTAAATTAAGCTTGTTGCTCGAGTCCCAGTAACGTAATGTGGCGCACTGACATTAATATGTGTCTCAATTTTTTGTTGCAAGTCCACAATTTCGACTGCTCAAACAAATCAAATCCCTGTAAACTCATGGTAATGGAGACATATATACTGTTGTTTTTGGTGTACTAATATGTATTTAATTTATCGCGACAATTACCTTACATAAACTGTATATATACTTACTTAGAAACGACGTTAACTCGGTGGGAAGAGTGACACATCACAACTTTATCTTTAAACACTTGTACAAAGTTCACGTCGTAAATTATAAAATCACTAGCATTACAAATTTACTTACCGTAATAACTTTTCCCTATAGGTAATGAACAATAATACTTGCAAAGCATTTTGATACTATTTGCATAGGCACTGGCAGCCCAGATACTTGAGAAAAATTGTCGTATCTACGGAGTGTTTTCAGCCATTCGTTATTTTATCTTATTTTACTTTGCAAGGGCCCGCATCCCCGTCCACCTCTGGGCATTGGAAGACTTGCGTAATAGTTACTAAATTTCAGAGACATAAACCATTAGTTACAATAGACCTTGTAGTTTAAAGGTACTTATAAGCGGTGAAACGGTCGAGTTTCTTCAGGCGTGCTTCCAATTGCACGGTTGTATTCGTGTATGCAGCACAGAGAGGTAAGATATCTATATATTTTAGTGTACACGTAAAACTCTATTAATGACACTTGCTGTGCAAAATATTTGACGGCTAATTTTCAATATCTTTTCTAGTAGACACACAGTTACGTTTCTAGTAGACACACAGTTACGTTTCTAGTAGACACACAGTTACGTTTCTAGTAGACACACAGTTACGTTGCTAGTAGACAGACAGTTACGTTTACGGAGACTCAAAAAAGCATTTGGACGATTAACTGCCAGAACTCGGTCTTAACTGCCGTGTGAAGCCGAATCAAGGGTACGCTCTTCCATAATTTTATGTGATCCTTGATTTAAGTTTCTGGAATTGTACTAAGCGATTCAGTCTCACGAGCCGATCACAGCGGCTTAGTACATATTTACAGTATTTCATGCTTCGAAGTGCCATATTTGTAATCCAAAACGAGGCTATAGGTCTGCTAGAGGAAAATGAGGTGATCCATGGAACTTACGAAATTAGAGGGGTAGCTTCAACCACGCCTCGTTCCAGGCTTCTTTCGGTACTGCAGGACTATATCACTTAAGCGCAATCCCACGTTTTGTTGCCGTTGACAGCCGTGAGGCAACTCAGCTAATCTGACTGTGTAGTCATGGCTGTGACCTGCTTGACGTCTAAAAAACATCGTGCACAAATTCTTAAAAATATCAACGTTTGTGGACATAAACTGGTGATAATTATAAGCGATCGTTGAAAGTTCACCACTGCCACTTGCTATGGAGTAAAAATTGCAATAACGACTGAGATATTCGACAGTTTTTTATACAGATGAATTTTGCACAAATTGAAGCCATGCAGCGGCTACGTAAGCAGATTAGGTAGTTGAGTTGCTGCTAGCCGTAACGAAAGTTGTTATGTGGGCACTGGGCTTTAGAAAACCACCTCTACCTTAACCCCACAATAATATTCCGATATATGCGTCTAATTGACGTTTCGATGGCAGTAAATTGAATTAGATCTTCATAATATTAATGGGGGAGTGACGTCATCAAGACGTTCACACAGCGTAAAAGTTTTGAGGCATCACTATGGAAAGTCTCCCTCCGTTAAAGTTGTCCAGCCAATGTCAAGTCATTCTGTCGGCATGGATCCATCAGACGCTCTTGTGCTGACACGCACACGTATATATACTACTTGCTGCCTTAAACATGCGGTACTTTCAGCGTCAGCATGCAACGTAGATAGTCCTAGCATCATTTACTAAAAGAACTGTTTCACATTTAGCCAGAGATTCCACCCATCGAGGCAACTAGTCACCCGAAGCAGAATTGAATTTTCAGCCTCTCAAGCGTAACCCGTTTTACCGACTGAAACTCGATCTAAGGCTGTAAATCCAGTGCTCAAGATCGAAATGTTTTGCCCAATCTGCTAGACAATATAAAATAGAATGTAACTTATTGCTAGGATAGCTATTTACCTTCGATCTTGTCAGAAGTAGAAGGAAGGGATGCCTGTTTGTGGCTGAAAGCAGCTGTAGCTGAAGTCTTTGCACTGATTTGACTGCCATGACCTGCAGTTTGCTCCACGTACTGCGTCATGCCTTCTATATGCTTCTTTATGAACCTGCCGTGACAGAGAAATGAGGTATGTACGTGGAGCAATTATTGTTAGCGACATTTAGGTACCACTCTATGAACCTTACATGAGAGGAAATTAGGTTCGTAGTATACATGTTTTGCGGGTGACAATTTTGTGCTTCTCTGTGCATCTGGTATCATAGAAACTGTTGTTTGAAGAATACGATTTAGATGATACTAAAGAAAATATTGTGTGCATGAAAATCGCCTGAAAAAATTATGTATTAACCAAAACTGCAAAAACTTAATAAATTTATTTTTTAACCTATTTACAATCTCCAGCAACACTAAGTGAAACATACGTTCTATTATCCGCAGAGTTTTATCGAAACAAAAGAAAACTATTATTATAGCAAACCCTGTTATTATGAAAGTTATTTTGCTGCTGCTGTTGTTGGACAACGGCACCTCTTCTGAAAAATTTGTTGCCATAAAATAAACCCAAAGTTCTCCTGAAAAATTACAGCCCGCAGAGTAGCACAACCTAACGAGGTAAGAGCACTAGACGAAGGACATCATCATTTAGACCCACTAAAACGGTATTTGACAATCAAAGCTGTTTTAGCTGAAAACTTGGGCGGTAGTTCGAGCATTGACTAAACGAATAGTTTTGCTCAATTCGATTACGTGACTGTCTGCTTGTAAATAAACGATGTATAGATAGACGGCAGTGAAACATATAATACCGATTTTGCTCGCCCCTGCTAACCCACAAAATAGAATAAACTAGAGCACTCTGAGAGCGCATGCCTCCGCCAAGCGGGGCAACGGTAGCAAAAAATTCAAATTGGCTCTGAAACCATAATTTTCTTTGTATAAACTCCAAAATCTAATCATTTGTGCCTTTCGATAGTAATAACAGCTTGTGCAATTTTCTTGAAGATGGGTTCATAATTTGTTTAGTTATACTGCTAACAAACGTTATGACAAACATGAGTCAAACATACATGCAAACAAATCGATCTGTACTAAAATTTAATCATTTATGTCTTTTAATATTACTAACAACCCCTATAAATTTCATAAAGGTCCATTCATATTTTTTGAGTTATTGTACTAACAAGCATAAAATTAAAAACAGTGACAAATGAATGAACAAACAAATGGATAATTGCCACAATTTGGTCATCTACTCTTTGTTTTATACCCAACAACTCATGTTAAATTCATAAAAATCCATTCATAGCTTTTTGAGTTATGGTATTGAGAAAAATGAGACAGACTAACAAACGCACGGACATATCTTTACCAAAAGTTTTTCATCTGTTCCTTCTAATATACCTAACAATCCCTGTAAACTTCGTCCAAATCTGTTCATAATTTTTTGAGTCATCTTGGTGACAGACAGACAAACACGACGAAAACATAACCTCCTTGGCGGAGGTAAATATAAATGTTATCCAATAATTAAATCTGCATAAGCAAGTCTGTTAGTTATGCCATAAATGACAGAAACATTTAAAGAATTTGCTCCGGTTGGACAGAAGTCGTTCCGTTGCAACGCTACTGCTTAATTATTACTAAATATTCACGAATAAACAACGAGCATCAGAGCTCCAGTCTAATTTAGATAAACGAAGTCAATCTGCTCTCCGAGCAGGTTGAAATTCCCTCAGATTTTCGCACACTAAAACTAGTTTCCGCTTGAAAAGTACTGAAGTGCAAAACGAATGAATTTTACTGCACTAACATGGAAACTAGTTTTACATTATTATCTTGGTGGGCCCCAACGATGACGCCTTTATACAGATATTGGGCCAAGGCCACCGAGACACAACCGTGACTGAGTCCTGAACAGACATTGCGGATGCACACACGGTACGGTTCCCTAGACGTTGTCGTCAGCACTTCACTACAGCGAAGTGAAACTGCTGCCTGGCTTTGGCACTGTACGTATAATTGTAGGTATCAGTTATCATGTCTGAATATTCGTTGCTCTAATTGTACCGAGATTGGTCGATCATCGATAAGAAGCTACAATAAAATTCAATACCCCAGAAAGTCGCTCCCTTCCATTAACTCCATTCCATTTCTTCCAGTCTACCGGTTCTATTCCACTGGCTCAGGTCTAGTGTCTAAATTCCACTCACTGTGGTCTACTTGTTCTACTGAACTGGCTGCATTCAATGGACTAGTTTTCCTATGGCTTCATTCTAATGGCTACATTTTGCTGTCTACATATCCCTGGCTCTATTCCACTGGCTCCACGTTACTTGCTACATTCCAGGGGCTTCGAACCATTATTCACCTCAGTGATGGCGATGGTGAGATAACCGATTAGGAGCTGCTGAATACGCTCTTAAAATAGGCTCCAATTAATATGAAGGAATAACAGCATAAAATAATAAATTACTAAATATATGCCTGTTTCTTACGTGAAGAGCGTATGGGATGGGTATGGGTATCATCAACTCCAAGGTCTAGCGCACGGGCATGCATACTATATGGCCCAGCAACATACAGATGCTGGTAAACATGCTTTATCTTAGTTAAGGTTAAAGGACAGGAATAGTTAAAAGCATATGTAAATTGGTATAGCGATACTTCACTGCAGAAATATACGTAAACTGGAAAGCACGTTTTACTGGCAAAATAAACTGTAACCAGCTTTAGTTCGTAGCAGTCGGTGAGAATACGGTGACTGTTTTCCTGCTCAGTCCTCTCCGAGTGTCTGATAATCTCCCGAGAGGCTCTTTCATTCGTAATCAGCGTATCAGTAATCAGCAGCTCCCTTGATCGACGCATGCTTGGTCTTCACCGGCAATTCTAATAAGTTCGACTGAAATATAAATGCGCTCAAGTTTGAGCATTGGCATACTTAAGCGCCGTTTCGGCTGAGATCACCAAACATTCTCTTATGCGTGGTAGTTGAGTAGCGTTAGAAAATTCTCACGTCAGCATAAAAAATTTTCTATCCAGTTTAACGGTTATTTCATGGTAACTGATGCACGATATTCAAAAATTTCTCTTTTGCAATAAATGCGGGAGAATATTTACGGAGTAAAGTTGTTTTGTAAATATTTGATAAATAGGATTTTTTCCTGACTTTAACTAAAATATAACCAAGTTATCAACCTTACCTAATTTTGGTCGATACTAGCAACATTCGAGCAGTTTTTCTCAGGTAATTTATTTCAGTACATCCGACGTAAATCGTATCGACTATACGCTTTTATTTTAAAGTACTGGTGACTGGATCAGTTAAGGAATGATCGGCTTACACGATATCACTCAAACCAGACAACTTAACCTGCTGTAGAAACATTAGTCTGCAAAATTAGGTTGCCAGGCATATTTGATAGGTATAGATAAACAATCTACATCCCCCATTAAGGAGCATCGATAACAGTTTCCTTTTTATAGGAATAGTAATAGTTTGAACATTAAATGGTGTCGAACCCTTACCAGCTACTCGCCTGACTTACAGTCATCGTCAACTATGTGTTCTTAGGAGAATATTTGCAAGCAGCTCCACCAAGGAGGTAATATATATAGCGAGATTTGATTGTCTGTCTGTTGGCCATCTAATTAACTCAGAAAAGTTACAGATGAAACTTTACGAAATTTGTAGAAACTGTTAGGAATTTATAAGGAACAGATGAAAAAATTTCGGTGATGGTCGGCTTGTTCGTTTGATTCTTGTCTGTCTGTATGCTGACTGTTAGCAACATAACTCAAAAAGTTATATACGAATCTTTGTGAAATCTAAAGGAACAGTTCTGACTCTGGCTCGTGAAACGGACGATAAAATTTTAGCCATGATCCGGCAGTCCGTTTGTCCACTTGTCTGTTTGATGACCATTCTCTCTTTCTACAATGTGTTGTTTGACGGAAGCGTACGTCTCGTCTCACATGCTTTCTGGGAATGAGCCTGTTGGTCCGTCTACTGCCAGTTATCTAATCTACAAAAAAAAAGTCTACCCTCTCAAAGGGCCTCTCCCCCTGATGATTGTTATGAGAGTAAAATGCTTCTAAAAATTGTTTAGATTTGAGGTTCTTTTCGTTAGCCAGAATTTTTGGTTCGTCAAAGTTCATTCCATCGCATTTTTAAAACCATTTTACTCTACGGGAGTAATAGGCACATCCAGTTTTCAGAAGCTTACCTTCGGACTCTTGAATAACTTTTTTAAGAAGTGATTTTACTCTAATTTTATTTTACCTTTGTATATAGGATACCTAGGTAGTATTGATAGATCTAACGTTTCTAAATTTCGTTCCCCCACGACGATCAACGTATAGTTGTTCGATAGCTTGGGCAGTAAAACTTACAACTCAGAAGATATTCGTAATACTCCTTGCAAATATGAATTCTGAGTGTCAAATATTTCGGCTCATACATCATGAAATTGCAACATTTTCAGAGTAGAGTACATATCACTGCAATTCATTAGAGGAATATTGTTAGCGTTATGTTTAACGTGAAGTATTCGCCTCAGTATATCTAATCTAATCTAATACTAAGAATGACCGTCATGTGTTTATAAATATATTAAGGATGCTCTCTTAACAGATAAAGAAAAAGAAGTTCTCGCCAAAGGATTGAAATATGCTCTGCCTTGTCGCAAATTAAACTATTACAAGTATTTCCTTTCATTTGAAAAATTCTACCGCTCACTGAAAGATAATCAAATTTACGACAACACCAACGACGGCGAGAATATTGTGAGAAGTGGCATAAAAAACATTGCTTTCGAAAATTTCTACCAGTTCAGACG
>LQNS02278171.1:24583499-24601248 GCA_001587735.2 Parhyale hawaiensis | reverse complement strand
GTATAGGCCATGTTTTGTATGAAGGACAATGTTTGTAAAGCGGCTCAAATATTGTACTGATGTATGTCCAATTGTGATACATTGAGTGCCATTGTCAATAAAATGGACCAATTGTACCTGCTGTTTGCTTTCATTTTGCTTAGGAACTACAACTGCAAATACAATTTTAAAAATTGTAATGATGACCTCATTCTGCGCACTCCAATTACAAACCCTGCCAGTTCTTGTAACATGTATTTCATGCCATAAGAGAAAGCATCAATGTAGTGTTACGAAATGAGAGGTGCAAATTTTATCCGTTTGTAGAAAGAGCTCGAATAAACACCTTCAAGAATACCCCCTTACCCTAAAAAAGTTTCAAACTTACCAAATTTTGAAATACTGAGTTTCAATTATCCTGACCATTTCTTGATATTGAGGGGTCTGTAAAATATTAAGTACAGTATTAGTAAATTTCAACATACTTTTTTCTCTAGGGCTATTTGAATACATTGATCTATTGAAGACTATACAGGCCGCAAAGTAAAAGTGGTAGCTGCTAGTTAGACTGCAAAACCTGCATTTAGTGGATATACCTACCAGACGTTCAGTGACGTGTGCGATGATTAGGGTGTCACAGTATGCTCTTATCGACTGAGAAGTCGGTGATAACTCCAAAACAACGACAAAGATTTCAAACATAAAGCTTGGGCGGTAACACAACCTGCCAAAGTAGTTCACTGTAGTAGTCTATACTTAATGCAATTTGTGGTTTTGGAGTTATCATCAACTTCTCTGTCTATAAGAGCATGTTGTCACAGCCCTAGTGATGATATATAAAACCCTGATGCACCGCGTTCACCACAGCTCCCGAGAGTTCCAGTGTGGAGCGACAAAACTACAGAGAAGTTCGCATCTTCATGGCTCGGCCAATTTTGCGAATATAACCATACTGTATCCGTAATAAAACAACTTCTTCGTTTTGTTTTATCAAACTAATAAGTGATTCATTCAGAGCCCATTAAAATACACCATTTTTTATCTAAGATGCTGGCAAAACTTTATTCTTTCAACAGTTTTTAGGCTGTTTCCTATCAAACGTCCGAAGTTGGTACTTTTCAGTTTGTTACACCATGCAGAAACGTCCTAGCTATTTTACTTAAATACAAATATATATTTCTAGAGTTTAATAAACAATCAATCGAGAACAACTACAAGAATACCATTTAATCAATTGATAATATCATCTGGCACCCTACATGGTGCGAACATCGCAAACCAACTGACCTCAATGAAGCTTGACAGTTAATTTAAGTATCACTTGAGCCAGCGTGCAGATGTCTCCCATTGGCAGGTGCGCATGTGCTGCAAGGGTAGGTCCTACAACAGTCGCGTAGCCATCGCCTCCAATTATATGAGAAGCTGACAGTACGATACTGCTGCACAGGAGCATTCTGTCATCCTGAACACGAGTGAACGCTTGCCTGTGGGAATGGACAAAGTGTTTAAACCATTAAGACATACTGTGATTACTGTCCGTTTTAGTGGACACTGGACAGTATCTTTAGTGCTATTCTTGCGATAAAGAGAGATTTACTTAATTCTTAAATTAACTGGTAAAAATGAAATAGCAAATCAAAAGTTTTTTTTATTGTCCTTCGAACTTTAAAACTACCTGGACCTGCACAGACAGTTTCGTACTGGCTTGCAAGTAGAATGAGATGAAGAGTGAATTTGTCACAAATTAAAATTGAGAAGCAAATATGTCACCAAACAAAACTGAAGTTATTTCGCACTTGACAAAGTATAAAAGCCTACCGGATTTTGCATACACAGGGCAAAAGGGATAGTTTCCCATGGACAGCCGCATCTGAAATTTATTTTGCCGGTATCTACAGGGTGACAACGGGCACAAACTTCTACATCCTTTTTCAAATAGTTTAAAGCAGGTGATTTGGGTCTCTGTGATCATTTTAGTCTTGTCCCTGTATCACTTTTCGAACCTGTATTTCCTTTATTTCAGATCTGAGTGTCGTATCTAACCAGAGAAAAAACTATTTTATTGCTTTATGAAGCAGGGGAGAGACAGTACAACATTGCTAGATTGCAGAAAAAGCCAAGGCAGGCAGTATTCAAGACGATCAAAAGGTTTCGAGAGCTTGGCCTCGAAGGTGACCGTCCTGGGCGTGGCAGAAAACGGTCTGTGAGAACACCATCTCAAATGCGAAAAATCATCACAAAGAGGGTGCAGCAAATTCGGGGGTTTTAATGAGAAGAATCGCTCGTGACATTGGAGTTAACCGCAAATCAGTTCGCGTGATGGCTAAGGAGGACTTGCAACTCAAGCCTTACAAGCGCAACCGTCAAAATGACAGCGTTTGGTGTCAACATCCTTTTGAAAATCTCGCGTACAACATCGCCAGAACCCTCGATCAGTCATGGCTTGGGCCGGAATTTGCGCCACTGGCAAAACCCCTTATTTTTGTTGAGGGAGTGTAAATCAATCAGGAAATCTACTGCAAGGTTATATTGGAGGCTGTGGTACTTCCCTGGGCTCAAAGTCACTTTGGAGATCAGCACTGGATCTTCTAGCAAGATTCTGCTCCAGCTCACAGGGCTAAAGCAACTCAGGGCTGGTGCCGCTTGAATTTTCCTGACTTCTTAACCAGTCAAGAACCGCCTCGGTATTCGCTTGACCTGCACCCTATGGATTATTCCATATGGTCGATCTTGGAAGTCAATGCCTGCACCAATCCTCACGAAAATTTGGACACTCTCTCAAACATCCTTGATGGCGGAATGGAAAAAATCGGCCAGGAAGTACCTCAGCCTACAGCTGAAAACTTTTGCAAACGTTTGAAGCTCTGTGTCAAAGTTAAAGGCGCCCATTCTCAAAAACCTTTTCTAAGTTTACTCAATAGTTCATTAGCTTCATATTCAGACCGTGTTTGCTACGTTTGTTCCATTTCTCATTGAAGTATTCATTAAAACATTTGTCTCCGTTATTTTTTGTCACCCGGTATCTCGCATTGCTTTCCGTTCTTTTTCCAAGTGTGATTTCTTCTTATTTACTTACAGAAAGCGGGAGACGAATATTGTGAAGCTGTTCAAGTTTTTTTACTTAATAGCTAATAGATGTATATAAAATAAGTCAATGTCACTTTAAATTCAATGGTATCGCCAATTTTAGCAAATTTTGCTCAAAAGAAAGAAGGTAGTTGCTTTCAGATGAACCCGTTAAGTGAAAAAGTTTTGGAAAAAGTTTAACCCAAGCTTAAGGCCGCATTCAGAAGGAAGCTGACGCACAGTGGGGCAGAAGCACACCGAAAAGCCTTACTAAAAACGAGAAAAGTACACAGTGGAGCCCCCTTGAAGGCTCACTCGACCCTTAACTATACAGGATGAGCTAATTTAGCTACAGGCCATTATACGTCGCAGTAAACTATACCCAATAGTTTAACTTTGAAAGTCTGGTGGAAGAGTGACGTCATGATGCTGTTCAGTGACGCAAGACTGGTATAATATAGCTGCTTAAATAATGGTAATTTTAGCGTTGTTCTGGTATGACTAGCAGTTCAGTGTCTCCAGGACACAATAGCTATTAGTCCTGAGCTATGTGAAGAGTGATGGATCGAAATACCTGCACAATTAGCTACGTCAAGAGATTGAACAGCGAAATGTAGCTTATACATATAAAGGAAGGCGTGCACCAAGGCTCACCATACACAGGAAAGAAAACTAGTTACAAAAAAAAGGAGAACTGAACAAAGACAGTTAAGTTAGTAGGAGGCAAACCAAGAACAGGTCAACAATAGGGCATCTAAAACACATGGCAACGCACCCGCTATAAGATAGCTCCTCAGCAAGTATCATAGCAAGCAAACTGACGGAATCCCATGTCTCCTAAGTGGAGTTATATTTAAACACCTCTGAGGCATCCACAGCAAGAATTATTGCTCGTCACGGTAAGAGACAAAGCGCAGCGCCGCCCTGGGGTTCCGCACGATACGAAGCAATCAGTCACTGAGTACTGACAGTGACAGAGTTAGCTGGAGAAGGTAGTGTACGGCAGGCGGGAGATGCTCTAGAAAGAAGAAAATAAGGAGGTTCTCTAGCATGGGAACCGCAGATGTCGCAATGTACATGATGCAATAAATATTCCGTAATGCAAATGGTTTAGATTGAATAATATTCTAATCCATGTAAGCTTACCTTACCGTCTTTAGACCCTGTCAGGTGTTTCAAGAAGGTAATATTACTAGACTGTAGGTCAAGACAAAGTAGGTTAGGCGTGCATTAGCACAGAAAAACGGGAAGAAGAGTAGCAAAATTAAAATGACATTACCAATACTAGAGAACACTTAGAGAGCGCATACCTCCGCCATGCAAGGCAACGGTAACGAATAATTCAAATTAGTTCTGAAATCATGATTTTCTTTCTATCATCACCAAAATCCAATCATTTATGCATTTCGATAGCATTAACAGTGTCTGTAATTTTCGTGAAGATCCGATCAAATCTTTTTGTGAGTTATGCTGCTAACAAACATATGTCGAACACAGAAACGGACCAACCGATCATCACCGAAATTTAGTAATCTATGTCTTTTAGCATTACTACCATCTCTAAATTTTATAAAAATCCATTCACAACTTTTTGAGCTATTGTGTGAACAAGCATAACATAAAAAACAGTGACAAACGAACAAACAGATCATCAAAAAAAAAAACAATTTTGGTCATTTACTCTTCGTAATATACTTAACAACTCGTGTAAATTTTATGAAAATCTGTCTTTAATTAACTTTTTGAGTTACGGCGCTAAGAAAAAATAGGCAGACAGACAAACAAACAGATGAACGGATTTTCCCAAAAAGTTAATAATTTATTACTGTTTACATGCTAACAATCCCTGTATATTTTGTAAAGATCCGTTCATAACTTTTTAAGTACTCTTGGTGACAAACAAACAGACACATAGACAAACACGACAAAAACACAACCTTCTTGGCGGGGGTAATAATGAGCATCAAAAGGAAGGATGTAAAGCGAGCACCGAATTATAGAAGCTACCACATTCACTTAAATGAGATAACATTTTAGACTCTTTTAGGTGGCGGTACTCCCCAGTATCTTTATTAATAAGTCTTATTATTAAGAAAAGATAAGGTGAGGGTAAGTAAAGTTGCCAAAATAGTCCATGCTGTGCTCTTAAGAGCAGTTACAATTCAAACATAACTTCAGCACACTCCCCAGTTTTGTGAAGCAGTTTGGGGCAGCGAACAAATTTTAATTAAGCGAGAATGCCTACGACTTTTCTTCAGTTCATGACATATGTACACCCAACGTCTCTACACTCTTAATTGTACACTTGCCAAGCATTCGCGTTAGTAATAAATTTTTCTCGCTCTTCCAAGCTGTCACAAGTCAAGTGTAGAACACTAGTGCGGGTATTGGTCCTAAAAATGACAGTCTTTGGCCAAAGAGATACAGCGATACTGCGATTTGCTATCCATGCCCAGTGGCATCTTCCCACTATAGCTAAACTAACACCCAATTGGGAGGTAATAGACTGAGGGAAGGGGAAGAAAGAAAGAAGCGTGTCTGTAGCTAAGGAGGATGTGGGCATCGAGTCCACAACAACTGGTCACTAAAGCATCTTTTGTTGGGTACTTAAGAAACGATGGCTGCCGGCCTCATGCCATCTCCAATCTCGCACAATTGATATCGATGCTCGGTAGCTCTCGCTTACAGCAGCCGTCCCATTGTTGCGTCCCTTAAAGAAACGCCTGCAAAAAATGACCCGCAATAGCTAGATCAGTTGCCGCCGAAGAGCGGCCCGGAGATGGACAATAATCCGGAGGAGTGACTGTGACATATGTCACGGTGCTGAGGCTAAGTTTGTGTGCTGGAGAAGGCACAATACAAGGTAAGTGTAGGAGAAAAATCAGCTTGAAATAATGCGGTAGTTTAGCTCTTTTTATTTTGACTGACTAGATAACAGCATTAATTTTTGACTCAGAGCCAGCTTGTTGCTTCGTTCAGTGAATTTCAAAGCTCCTTCAGCAGCCAGTCCAAAAGTTTTGATAGTTTTATTTTCTTGAAGTTAACTAGTAAAAGTTGAATTATCATAAACAAAGAAAAGTCGTTTCTCAGCATGCAAAAAATATACTCTAGTAGAAACATAGCTTCCGTAACAAAAAAAAAAGGCAACGCGGTGCCCCATCGGCGAGACGAGCGACGTGCAACGCGACAAATTTGTTGCACGACAAAATGTAACGGAGGGTACAGCAATCTGCTGTCCTCACCGCCGCAACTGCGATGCCTCGCGACACCCGAGCATTGCTGCAACACGACTCCCATAAAAATCGCATTGCGTCGCTTGTTGCTCCGGTCTGTTCCCGGCCTAAGCGTAGATGAGGAGATAAGCAGTAAGTCAAGAAAACCTGAAAGACATAGCTTACCTCTTACAGCAAAATTAAATTGAGAACCCATGCACAGCACACCGCTCCTGTGAGCAGCAAGTCAGGAGAGACCCGGAAAACAAACCACAAATTCTCAGCTGAAGAAGGAATTAGGGAAGAAACACCGTGGGCAGGGCTATGACAACAATAGAAAAATAGAAGGAAAAAAGTTGTCCCATGTCATAGGGGGGGTGAGCATATTGCTGTGCTTCCAAGCTGAAGGACACGCGTGTGCTTCTCTGCTAGGAGTGCGAGTTCCTTTCTTACTCTGATTGCAGCATTGCCGCTTGTAACATTCACGGTCTACCTCGCAGGCTCTGACCTAATCAGAAATGGGGACGGTTGGGGAGGGCACAGTTAGCGCAAGAGTCTTCAGTCTCTGACGTCAAAGCTCTGACAGTCTTATCGACTGCTGCTGTGTACTCATCTGAGGTCTGAATTGCATCTACTTCGTACCTGCAGCACGAATCAGTGCAGGTTCATTTCCCAGTCAGGATCCGAGATCACGTTGATTTTTATAATTTAAAATCCATGCCATGCCTGAAATTGGATGCTGCTTTGGTAGAGTTCCTAAGATCCAAGCATAGGTGCTATGGAAACTTCCCATTCGTAGCTAACCTGATATCAGAATTGAGTCTAATACACGGTAGTTACCAACCGCTTGTCACAGCAGACTCTAGACTCTACCCCCTAGTTATTATTTCATAATTACCGTTCATTAGCATAGCAGGTCTTACCTAAGCTCAGAAGAGAGCCTGCTAGAGCCACCCAGTGCCAGCAGCAGTGACTCATAAAGTTGCTCCCAGTTCAGAAGGCAGGCGTCGAGTTGCACCACTGAGGCCGCATAGATCTCATCCATGTCGGCCGCGATGGCTGTCAGTAACTGAACATATTCCAGGAGCGGTTTGTCATTTTCACGATCCGCTTTTACACCTTGGGTTTTGTCGTGGGTAGACGTAGCCTCGTTGCGAGCGCTTTTTGAAACGATTATGTTTTCCAAGGTAGACTGTCGGGATAACTTTGGTCTCTTCCTCACAACGTCAGACGACACTCCACACTTGGACTTGGGATTGCTCTTGCCCTGGACGGTGTTCTTGTCTTTGGCCTTAGATTTCTTCCTGCTGCTATAGGCCGTTTGAGTGCCATGAGGACTTTTGTCTCTTACTTTCAGGAAAATCGATTCCTCGCTGTCACTACTCGCATGACGCTGTGGCGAAGAGGTGCCCATGTGAGCAGCATCATTTTCCGGTGAGTCTAAACCATCCGCTGCACGTGCATCTAGCAGAAGTCTCTGCTTCACTCGAGCTACAAGAAGGCCAACGTACTCCAGGAATGAGCTCGGGAACGAACACTGGAGAAGACAAAATAATCTAGGTCAGTAACAGTAATATTTGGGTTTCGGTGTGTTGATCTTGTAGCACGCTGTACTTCAAGTGCATACTAAACAGCTACATAACAACAATCGGCATGAGGTTAACTTTTCATGCCATTTTCACAAATAAATAACGTCTTACGCCCAAGAAAGCAAGCCATAACTGGATCTAAGACAACAGTATGTGTAGTTATACGTCATATATTTATTATATTCTTATTTCATAACCTTCGTTGAACAAAATCGGCCAAAGAATTATTTTGAAAGTGACAAGCGTAGAATTAGAAAAAAGCTCATTATCCTGGGTCCAGCTCATTTTCACGAAAATGGGTAGAAACTTCAGTACGGTAAGCAAAATAAAGATCATGCCAAAGTTATATGAAAATAAATGCTAACGACACGATATCTGTGTCCGTAATCTCGGCTCTCGGTTGTATGATAACATGAGGTATCTTCTGGCGGGAATTTTAAAAGTTATAGAAAATGAACAGACAGTTGCGAAATTTTTCAACTCATCCGAAACAAGTTAGTTCTCATTTCTGTCTTAGTGTACCTTTAATCCCGCAAAAGATTTTCAGAACCATTTTTGTGCAGTTTCCTCACGGAATGCAGCATCTTCTTCTGCATAAGACACGACACCAATGGAGTGAATATTGCCACGTGGATTTCGTCCTAAGAGCTTCACTGGTGTCGAAGGTATAAGGTATCGTCTCCAATTCATTGATCACTAGAAACGACGTTCCTTTGGACCTCCCAGCCCGCAACCCACCTCAATCTACTGTCTGCGGCATATGAAATAATACGTAAACTGCTGGCCTGCCCTCGCGTGCTCTTCCAGCCTAGTTCAGGAGGGTAATTGCAGCAGCGATACACCCCAACGTCTTTACTGACAAGCGGTAACACCACTTCTCAGTCGTTCTTAATGCCACTGCCAGGGCTGCCAATGGGATTTTGAGAAAACCCATGATATTGGGCAAAACCATGCTTTGACAGCCCTAGCTCAGTGCCGCAGGCAGAAGCACAGACAGCCTAATTTAAAAACCTCTACCCACGGTGAATAGGTACTCTGTAACATCCAATAAGCAGTTGTATGATCAAATTCGACAGTCTCGGGTTGGTACCGTGAGGCAAGGTCCGTAGCTCACTTACCCTGTGTCCCAGCTCAGTCAGCACCCTGGTCTCGGAGCGCAGCACAGCCTTGCAGGAATAGCTATAGCCCAGTTGTCGCAAGACTGACCTCAGCTTCGGAATGGTCAGCACCTATGGGTAGATTCAGACACGCAAAAGTATATGACAGGCTGTAATTTTATTTGCGCTAGAGTCTGAAATTCGCTGCCGCAATCAGCTTCCGGTCATGTCGTCCTGCAGGCTTTCAAGTCTGCTGTTAGTGGCATGCTGTTAGATTTTCCTTGGCAATGTTTCGGGCTTCCCGGTGTTGAATAATTCTTCACTGCGGTTGCACTGCCTGGCCGCGGTTGCTTGAGAGTGAAGTTTTAATAATAATAATGGTGAGCACTCACAGAGAGAACACACCCTGGTTTTCATTCATTATAATGGAACAAGCATTACTTGGGCTCACACATACCAAGGGGTGCATGGGCTTCGTAAATTAAACTTACAATTGGTAACTGTTGGATACAATTTGGGCAGGGCTTTACAAGCTTGTTTCCATAACGAGAAACCTGGGCCACAGTGCGGAAGACAAACGTGGGCGCCAATAGCAAACTGGGAATAACAAAAGGAGAAAAAAAAAACGAGAAATGCGCCACAATGTCGTAAAGAACGGTTGCGACATCGCTCTACTTGGACTCGGTCTGACAAGAAAACAGTGGTTGAACTGCGACAATATAATGCTAATTACAGTATTGCAGAAAACGGCACTCACCTTAGAGTGAGATTGTATTTTCGAAGCGATCTGTAGACAAGTCAGCAACCTAAGCGGTGTCTGGTGGGCCAGTCTTTCCACGACTTTCTCTAGCAACTCTTTCTTGTTCAGACTATCTGTATAATTGGGAGAATATCACAATACGCTTTCAGAACTTTGGGGGAACTGGGGCACTGCAAAGACAACAGAAACTTCTATGTACAATGGCATGTGATACCGGTACAGAAATGTGTTTTTTGATCAGACAAAATTTTATTTCTGGCCCGGTATCACATGCCATTGTAAAGGATTTAATTTTCAAATCAGAGTATATTGTGAGTGCGGCTCGAAGCGGGTGTATTGTTTGCGGCGCTTCCGAACTTTCTCCCTTACTATTAAGAGTGCTTAAATCAGCCAAGAATAAGTGCTATAGCTTATGTTATTATTAGCAGCTATGCCAGTCACTACATGTAACTGTATTTCATGTGAGTCAAGTGAAGGATAAATTGTAAAAATGGGACACCAGTTCACAGAGGAATATTGTATTAGAGGAAAAGTCAAGTAAAAAGAGGAAGAACAGAACAACCATGTTGACATAAATTAGGAAAAATGAAGCAGGCAAGTGAACAATGTTGCGAAGCCCTGTACTAGAGTTATAAACTGCATAACTCTCTTTATTGCAGGTCAAGAATTTGTTAATTCCTGGAGTACACTGTGAGAAACTTTGAAGCACTTAGATGCATCAAAATTACATGCACTTTTATTTTAAAACCGAAACACGCAAGTGCATCATAAAAATAAAGTGCATCATGATGATACATATAGGGTCTTATGATGCACTTGCCACGAATTGATGCACTCATGTGTGTCGGTTTTGTGAGAAGATACATCAAAAGCAGGTAAAATTGATGCACCTGAAGAGACGAAACTTTGAAAACCAATAGCAATCTGTGTTTTACTGTGTAACCGCGTCTCGCTTTGCACGTGTAACAAAACTACAACGCTTTTGTTCACTTTGTTTTTTGCGGAATATGTTTTCCTGTCTGCTGCGATGACACACAAAACTACGCTATGAAACACCCACGTGCATCCTGATGCTTCTCTGAGAAACACCTACGCGCATCGAAATTTTTCTCGGTGTGATATAAATCACACAAAAATGAAAGCTGGTGCCCTAAAGGATAACTAGATACGTAAAATAATCAAATTTCTTTTGAATTCGTGGTTTATTTGAAAATCAATGGCGTTTTTAGCAATGTGAACCATTGATTTATTACAGGTCTCTGAAAATAAAAATGTCCTCTTCACGGAAGAGGCCAAATTAAGCTACCCTTGCTGGATTCGATAGATGAACTGCAACGAAAGTTGTTATGTGGTCACTGGGCTTTAGAAAACCACCTCTACCTTAACCCCACAATGATGGACGATAAACGCGTCTAATTGTCGTTTTGATGGCAGTAAATTGAATTAGAGCTTCATAATATGAATGGGGGAGTGACGTCATGAAGACGTCCACACAGCGAAAAAGTTTTGAGGCATCACTATGGAAAGTCTCCCTCCGTTAAAATTGTCCAGCCAATGTCAAGTCATTCTGTCGCCATGGATCCATCAGACGCTCTTGTGCTGGCGAGCACACGTATATATACTACTTGCTGCCTTAAACATGCGGTACTTTCAGCGTCAGCATGCAACGTAAATAGCCCTAGCGTCATTTACTAAAAGAACTGTTGCACATTTAGCCAGAGATTCCACCCATCGAGGCAACTAGTCACCCGAAGCAGAATTGAATTTTCAGCTCTCAAGCGTAACCCGTTTTACCGACTAAAACTCGATCTAAAGCTGTAAATCCAGTGCTCAAGATCGAAATGTTTTGCCCAATCTGCTAGACAATATAAAATAGAATGCAACTCATTGCTAGGATAGCTATTTACCTTCGATCTTGTCAGAAGTAGAAGGAAGGGATGCAGGGGACTTTTTGTGGCTGGAAGCAGCTGTAGCTGAAGTCTTTGCACTGATTTGACTGCCATGACCTGCAGTTTGCTCCACGTACTGCGTCATGCCTTCTATATGCTTCTTTATGAACCTGCCGTGACAGAGAAATGAGGTATGTANAGGGGACTTTTTGTGGCTGGAAGCAGCTGTAGCTGAAGTCTTTGCACTGATTTGACTGCCATGACCTGCAGTTTGCTCCACGTACTGCGTCATGCCTTCTATATGCTTCTTTATGAACCTGCCGTGACAGAGAAATGAGGTATGTACATGTAGCAGTTATTGTCAGTGATAGTTAGGTACCACTCTATGAACCTTGCATGACAGGATATTAGGTTCGTAGTATACATGTTTTGCGGATGACAATTATGTGCTTCTCTGTGCATCTGGTGTCATAGAAACTGTTGTTTGAAGCAAACGATTTAGACGATACTAAAGAAAATATTGTGTGCATGAAAATCGCGTGAAAACTGCAAAAACTTGATAAATTTATTTGTAAACCTATTTACAATCTCCATCAAAACTAAGTGAAACATACGTTCTATTATCCGCAGAGTTTTATCAAAACAAAAGAAAACTATTTCATAGCAAACCCTGTTATTATGAAAGTTATTTTGCTGCTACTGTTGGACACCGGCACCTCTTCTGAAAAATTTGTTGCCATAAAATAAACCCAAAGTTCTCCTGAAAAATTACAGCCCGCAGAGTAGTACAACCTAACGGGGTAAGAGCACTAGACGAAGGACATTATCATTTGGACCCAGTAACACGATATTTGACAATCAAAGCTGTTTTAGTGAAAACTTGGGCAGTTGAACACAGTTCGAGCATTGACTAAACGAACAGTTTTGCTCAATTCGATCACGTGACTGTCTGCTTGTAAATAAACCAGACGCACGATGTATAGAAAGGCGGCAGTAAAACACATAATATCGGTTTTGCTCTCCCTTGTTAACCCACAAAATGGAATAAACTAGAGCATTCTGAGAGTGCATGCCTCCGCCAAGCGAGGCAACAGTAGCAAAAAGTTCAAATTGGCTCTGAAACCATAATTTTCTTTGTATAAATTCCAAAATCGAATTATTTGTGCCTTTTGATAGTAATAACAGCTTGTGCAATTTTCTTGAAGATCTGTTCATAACTTTTTGAGTTATACTGCTTACAAAAGTTATGACAAACATGAGTCAAACATACAAACGAACAAATTGATCTGTATTAAAATTTAGTTATTTATGTCTTTTAATATTACTAACAACCCCGATAAATTTCATAAAGATCCATTCATTATTTTTTGAGTTATTGTGCTACTAACAAGCATATTTTTAAAAACAGTGACAAATGAACGAACAAACAAATGGTTCATTACCAAAATTTGGTCGTCTACTCTTTGTTTTATACCCAACAAGTCATGTTAATTTCATGAAAATCCATTCATAGCTTTTTGAGTCATGGTATTGAGAAAAATGAGACAGACAAACAAACAAAAAACAAACAAACAAAAAACAAACAAACAAACATATCTTTACTTTACCTATCAATCCCTGTAAATTTCGTCCAAATCTGTTCATAACTTTTTGAGTTATCTTGGTGACAGACAAACACGACGAAAACATAACCTCCTTGGCGGAGGTAAATATAAATGTTATCCAATAATTAAATCTGCATAAGCAAGTCTGTAAGTTATGCCATAAATGACAGAAACATTTAAAGAATTTGCTCCGGTTGGATAGAAGTCGTTCCGTTACAACGATACTACTTAATTATTACTAAATATTCACTAATGAACAACGAGCATCAGAGGTCTAGTCTAATTTATATAAACGAAGTCAATCTGCTTTCCGAGCAGGTTGAAATTCCCTCAAGTTTTCGCACACTAAAACTAGTTTCCGCTTGAAAAGTACTGAAGTGCAGCAAAACGAATGAATTTTACTGCACTAACATGGAAACTAGGTTTACATTATTATCTCTGTTGGCCCCAACGATGACGCCTTTATACAGATATTGGGCCAAGGCCACCGAGACACAACCGTGACTGAGTCCTGAACAGACATTGCGGATGCACACACGGTACTGTTTCCTAGACGTTCTCGTCAGCGCTTCACAACAGCGAAGTGAAATTTCTGCCTGGCTTTGGCACTGTACGTATAATTGTAGGTATTAGCTATCATGTCTGAATATTCGTTGCTCTAATTGTACCGAGATAGGTCGATCATCGATAAGAAGCTACAATAAAATTCAATACCCCAGAAAGTCGCTCCCTTCTATTAACTCCATTCCATTTCTTCCAGTCTACCGGTTCTATTCCACTGGCTCAGGTCTACTGTCTAAATTCCACTCACTGTGGTCTACTTGTTCTACTGCACTGGCTCCATTCAATGGACTAGTTTTCCTATGGCTTCATTCTAATGGCTACATTTTGCTGTCTACATACCCCTGGCTCTATTCCACTGGCTCCACGTTACTTGCTACATTCCAGGGGCTTCGTACCATTATTCACCTCAGTGATGGCGATGGTGAGATAACCGATAAGGAGCTGCTGAATACGGTCTAAAAATAGGCTCCAATTAATATGAAGGAATAGCAGCATAAAAAAATAAATTACTAAATGTGTGGCTGTTTCTTACGTAAAGAGCGTATGGGATAGGTATGGGAATCATCTACTCCAAGGTCTAGCCCACGTGTATGCATACACGTATGACCCAGCAATATACATACTTTATCTTAGTTAAGGCTAAAAGACAGAATAGTTAAAAGCATATGTAAATAGGTATAACGATACTTCAATGCAGAAATATACGTTAACTGGAAAACACGCTTTACTGGCAAAATAAACTGTAACCAACTTTAGTTCGTAGCAGTCGGTGAGAATACGGTGACCGTTTTCCTGCTCAGTCCACTACGAGTGTCTGATAATCTCCCGAGAGGCTCTTTCATTCGTAATCAGCGTATCAGTAATCAGTAGCTCCCCTGATCGACGCATGCTTGGTCTTCACCGGCAATTCTAATAGATTCGACTGAAAGATAAATGCGCTCAAGTTTGAGCATTGACGAGCGTAAGCGCCGTTTCGGCGTGGTACTTGAGAAGCGTTAAATAATTCTCACGTCAGCATAAACAAATAGCATCGCCAGTTTAACGGCTTATTTCATGGTAACGAATGCAAACTATTCCAAAATTTGTCGTTTGAAATAAATGTGGGAGAATACGGAGAAAAGTTATTATGTAAATATTTGAGTAATAGGATTTTTTCCTAACTTTAACTAAAATATAAGCCGAGTTATCAACCTTACTTAATTTTGGTCAATACTGGCAACATTCGTACAGCTTTACTCAGGTAATTTATTTCAGTACATCCGATATAAATCGTATCGACTATACGCTAGTATTTTAAAGGACTGGTGGCTACTGGATCAGTTAAGGAATGATCGGCTTACACGATTTCTCTCTAACCAGACAACTTAACATGTTATAGAAACATTAGTCTGCAAAATTCGGTTACCCTGCATATTTGGTAGGTATCGATAAACAATCCACATTCCCCATTAAGGAGCATCGATAACAGTTTCCTTTCTACGGGAATAGTAATAGTTTGGACGTTAAATGGTGTCGACCCCTTACCAGCTACTCGTCTGACTTACAGCCATCATTAACTATGAGTTCTTAGGAGAATATTTGCAAACAGCTCCACCAAGGAGGTAATATATTTAGCGATCTTTGAATGTCTGTCTGTTGGCCATCTAATTAACTCAAAAAAAAGTTACTGACGAAACTTTACGAAATTTGTAGGAACTGTTAGGAATTTTACGAGGAACAGATGAAAAAATTTCGGTGATGGTCGGCCCTTTCGTTTGTTTCTTTGTCTGTACGTATGCTGTCTGTTGGTAGCATAACTCAAAAATTTAGATAAGCATCTTTTTGAAATTTAAAGAAACAGTTTGAACTCTGGCTCGTGAAACGGACGAAACAATTTTAGTCATGATCTGGCAGTCCGTTTGTCCACTTGTCTGTTTGACCATCATTCTCTCTTTCAACAATATGTTGTTTGACGGAAGCGTACGTCTCATCCCACATGGTTTCTGGGTATGGGCCTGTTAGTCCGTCTTCTGTCGGCTCTGCTAAGCTATAAAAAAGTAGTCTACTCTCTCGAAGGGCCGCTCCAGTTTGGACGTCATTTGGTGTCGATCTTAATCTATTAGCTGACCAGCATTGCTAATAATGGCTATATTTAAGAAAATAATACTACGTTGGACTTTAATCATTACAAATGACAGTAGGTGTGTTATGCTTGATAGGTTTATTACACACAGACACAAAACAAACATCGTATTGGTACGTGAGTACGAAGCAATTACAATGATGTATCTGCATAGCCACTAGAAGTTAAGCATAAATTTTTGGGCAAACATAAAACCATAGGCTAATATAATTGCAATACATATTCCTTAAACGGTTTTTGAATAGATTATCAGAAATTTGTTCTAATAAGTACACAGGAATTTTATTGAGAAGCAATGCTGTTGAGCGTTTTTGAGCGTCAACATGCACGCACATTAGGCAGATTGAGAACAGAACGTCTCATTTCTTCATGTTTTTTCGGAAATAAGTGGACTGAAATGCTTCTGAAATGCTTCGGGATGATTATTAAACACGAATCGGAAAAACTTAAGTAAGTAATGGTTGTAGACATCCTGAAATTGCAATATTTTCAAAGTAGAGTACATATCACTGCAATTCATTAGAGGAATATTGTTAGCGTTACGTTTAACGTGAAGTATTCGCTTCAGTATATTGTTCAATATTACCTCAAGTTTACGAATATGACAACGTGGGGCTCCACCCCAGATGATGATAATAACGAAACCTAACAGAGGACACAGTAAGTGGGTACTTAAACAACCTTAATTATAAGAAGAAAAAAGCCTCATCTTGGGATTCTTTGCGACCTTACTCCCTTTCTACTGTTTTGGTTGGCTGAGGGCCGAAATTAGGGCTGTATATGCTACTGTGTATTTGTTTTTGTTACATGAATTTGACTGCATTTTCAGGAGTACAAACAACACTGCTGTTATCAAATCCAACAACAATGTTTTTATCTCCGCTGGAGAAGGACTACCGCGCCATACAACACGAATACGCAGTGCTGCTTATCGTTCACGCACCCATTAAAGTAATAAAAGGTCAGCCAGTACACATGGTGTTCTACTTTTCAGGTGTTTTCTCCCCATACAATGCGCAATTTAAGACTTTACTAAAGCTGCGTTGTTATCTACTGACTCTAAAGATTTATGTCTTTACGACACAAATGACCGTACGACCGCATTTTCAAATGATGTTCTTATTCACTAATTCAGAGGATTTACCTTTTTATCACCCAGCGGGGCAGTACGATCAAATTTTGGGAAATTTTATATAGTGAGTCAAATGGTTTAACACTATTACTACTCAACAAGACAGTATGATTGCATTTATAAATAATACTCTGTTACATTGAGTCACATGATGCTACCTTTTTACCTCTCTAGTGGCCAATATTACCCCCACTATATCACTGAGTCCAGTGATATACACTTTTACCACCAACAGGACCGTAAGAACACATTGTGAAATAAGGCTTTTCTTCACTGAGTCAAATAATTTACACTTAACTGGCCGCCACTACCACGAGAGCGCACTTTCACATAAAGCTCTTTTTCGTTGAATCAAGAGCTTTCTCCGTTCCCCTTTTACCCCTTTAGCGAGTGTAGTTGAAAGGGGAAGGGCAAGCCCAACACGCATTCAAGGGGCGGCACATTCAAGTCAGACAATCTCATATGTACACAAAATGAATCGTAATATATTCACGAGTAGGGCAAAATTAAATTGGCATTAACTATATCGGGCATTGAAAACAAAGCTATGCAACTAAAGAGCTGAGCTTGCTGTGGCCACACCTCTGTATTTACTGTTGAAAATGTAACGAATATTCCTGAACCAGCACCGATGCAAGTTGCTCCAATTAACACCTGCGTTTTCACGGAAATCGAGATCCTTCAAGAACTCACCCACCTAAATGTGTACAAATCCACCGGCCCAGATAATCTTAC
>LQNS02278171.1:24570573-24582005 GCA_001587735.2 Parhyale hawaiensis | reverse complement strand
CGATCATGCTTGCGGGCATTCATGACCATCGCTTTGGCGTAGATTCTTCTCCCACTTCTTTTTTATTTCTCCTTTCTTTTTTCTCTTTCGTCTTCTATTTTTTCTCCTCTCGTTTCTCCATTCCTCAACATCCTACTAACATAATGGCAATAGCTCAGCTCATAGAGGGCCGGGGTGTAAGTCCCGGTGTCTCTTTGGGAATGGGCCTTTTGGTTCGTCTACTGCCGCCTATCTAATCTAATCTAAACTACGGGGTTATCTGCGACGCACCAATGACCCCGCCCCTCAAAAATTGTGTAGCAATCAGATTCTGAAAAGCACCATACTGACGATTGTGACACTGTTTACAGTGACGCAAGTAACGACTTAGAAATGTTTATACAAAATAAAGGACAATCAAAAAATTATTATAAGTTAATTCGTGAACTCCGCAGCCGAGATAGGGAAGTATATTACACACTTTGATCCTGTAGAGAAAATTACCGTCAACGAAGACCTGTCTTTCCATCGAGCACGCAACGCATAGATAAATAAGCATTCTAACTTCGATCTCCGTGCAAAAAATTACAATCAACGCAGACCATTTTTGCCATCGAGCTTGCAACGCTTCCATAACCCTATTTCGTGACCGTTTTTCACCCTGCAGTTGTCAAACTGCAGGGTTGTGATTACAACACGCCTCAGGTGTAGCGTACGGAACCCTAGCTGGAACTGCTATTGCTACTCGTGTTATTCTCACTCACAGCTCAAAATCATGTCGTAATCGTTAATCGCTAACAAAGCTTCCTCATTATAGCATTTTGAGCTAAGGTAAAGTGTTTTTCCGTTAATGGAAGCCGATACAGACTATAAAAGTTGCGTACTGGCAAATATCCGTACGCTAGCTGTTGAGCGCCGTTGAATGTTCGAGCGAATAGTGATAGTTAACCCTAGTCCGGACGTGCGACCACTTCTGCTCATGCCAGCAGGGCTTCTATAACGAAAAGATTCTTTTTATGTGCCCTGGAAACGGTTATTCCAACGATAATGAGCTCGTCTCATCATTCTCGTCAGAATAACACTATTTTCTCAAAGCCTCAAAAAAGCCTATATGGCATATAATTTACTGAAGGGTAAAACTGTTTATAAAAACACCGTAAACTTGTTTTTAAAAAGACGTTTCCACACTTTGATTAACAACACATGCATATGTATGCATTGAAAAGCACATCCTTTCAGAAATACCCGGTTGATGAGATCTAGTAAACGAGCAGGATGTTCTAATAAAATTCCTTTATAGCAATGTTCACATGCGTGCAAGATCTAAAAGGGATTAACTTGAATGTCAGATATATATGTATATGTCCGCCAAGAATCGTGAATACAGATGAGCTTATCTTCATGAGACCAAAACAAATCAGTGAGCGACGCCGCAACTCTTCACAGCCAACCACGCTACGGCAAGCTCGTCACAAAAATGGTTGACTACTGTGATTGGCTCCGTCATCATGCATGACTTTGTTTTGGTCACGCAACAACACCGTAACCCACTAACTTAAGGTTAGCATAACCTCTCGACCTCTCGACGGCGGTGAAGGTCGAGTCACACCTAAGGTACCCGCCAGCACGTACGTACCTGCAGTAGAGGTCAAGAGCACTGTACTTGACAGCAGTAGGGAGTCCCGTGATCTCGACGACCAGGGACAGCAGGCAGTGCNGGCGCCCCAAGACGGGGGCGCACACCCCCCATGGTGATGGTTCCGTCGCGGTCTCGCGCTCTTGCCGTAGTCGCTCCAACCATGCGCTTGAGAGATGCTCTGCACGCAGCAATGAAATGAAAATGAGGCGCAATTCATTCGCAACTCTCACGAGGGAACTCGCAAGAACAGCCGTTTGAAATTTTTAGCGTGCATATGCACATCAGTGAGTTAAATCAGCCTGACAACTATGCTTTTGAAGCTCTTACGAAAAAATTCGATCGTAAGGAACGTCACGCAGTGCGTTTAAGAGAAACTCTGCATGAGTACACACTTAAGAGTAACGACGAAGACAAACGATTCATTCGGAAAACCAAGGCATTGCACGTGCTCGTACAGGCTTCAGGCGGACAAAGCTCTTTATCAAGTAACTCTAAATCGATTAGGTAACCTTGAGACTATCAAAAACTCAATCCTGCTCTGTCAACTGTAAAACAAAGCTTTCAGCCGTGTCATGGGTTATTGGATTGCTTCTAACGCTGCAACACGAACCAAAGTGGTGCAACCAACGCTCCACTCTGAAGCTGAAGATGCAGTGATCTTTTGCTCATTGTGCAAATCGATGACGCCTACGATAATAATGCTATTCCCACGAGAAACAGAGATCTATTTGATCAAACTTACCGAACTCTCGCCGATCCCAAAGATTCTCCACAGACTTTTCCAGCCTCAACGATTTGGAGACGGGCGCCATTTTTTCCAGTACTTAGCCTATTCTATTTTAAAACACTTCACTGATCATTTTCGACTCTGAGTACTTATAATTCCTGTGGCTAGTGATATCTATACTGTAACGTAGCTGATGGAAACCGAATAGCTCTTATTTTCTCGGGAATGACTACGCTCTGTCCGATGCGACGCCATTTTCTGAAAAATGAATTTGACGGTAAACATTTTACAACTTTTTTCAAGTACTCGGCTGATATTCTCTTGCGAGTGATGTAATGTGTTAGATTTGCCTGAACGTCTGTTGGTATTATTTTCAAATTTATGCTAATATTTGGATTTTCATGCAATGAACAAAAACTTATTATGTAACTACCGTAAAATTAATAATTACTCCATAACTATGGCAACGCTAATACGAAGCCCAACGGCGCCATTGTCACTTTCGTGCGCAATTTTTTTCACTGAAAGTCCATTGTGCAATGCGTAACGTTTGTTTTACTGCAAGTAATAGTTCTAAATTTTCATAGTTGTACAACAAGACACTTTAGGCGAAGCAACACTGAGAAGCCAAGTTTATACGAAGCAAGATTAAAATTTTGAAGCATGAAGATAAATCAATCCAGAGTTAACACTCGAAAATCGATACAAATGGGAAGACACCACTTGCACATGCCTGAAACTCAATCCACATTAACCTAGCCAATCGATGGCGCCCATGGACCGACTACCTCAAGCAGCCCGAAATAATTAGCGCGGTAGATCAACGTTTAAAAACTATCTACAGTGCACGCAAAAAGTATTCGGACCCCGAATCGAACTTTGCATATTTTGAACTATGTATACCTCTAAAACTATTGATTCCAGGGTAATGAAACGTGTACATGCGTAGCTCCTCACCAGCTAACTGCGCATGGGAACAAGAAATATATCTTTACACTGCATAGTAGTAGAACATATCTCGTAAGGTCGTTCAATGTCTGGAAAAATCTGCTTCTAGGCAGAAATAACCGGCTCTGCGGGGAAGGAAAGTGATTCAGTTTCTGACGAGATGATGCACAACGTTAAAAATTTTTATCGGTCACTAACGAGAACTGTTATCATTGTGGAGTACTCACGAATGCCTAAGCGAAAGATAGCAAACGATGCCAAGGAGTAAAGACTTACAGTAGAAAATTTACATAACTGTGAAGCTAACAAAGTTTTTATGAAGTTCGAGAGTGCGAAATGTAAACATTTTAAAACTACCGCATACTATCAGCTAACTTTCCTTTGCTGACTGTGCTTCATGAACATGCAATTTGTTGACTTAGCGGCTGTAATCTTATCAACAACACTTCACTACAGATAGGAAGCTTAACCTTAGAAATCGCTATACTAGGTACTGCAATTTCGTGATTCTGATAGCATTTATATACCCACGCAGCAGTTTGAGCCACTGCATTGTCCGTCCAGACGTCGACACAGGCAGTATTACTTAAACCAAAACTTCCTTAACAGCTGCATACAAGCGACGACATTTATAAGTGAAACATAAATATTGAAGAAAGCATATTTCCATTGACGTACTGATGATAAAATTCCTTGAGTATTTTCTTGGATTATCCACTAGCTAAGAGTTCTTCTTGAGAAATTATTTTCTGCCCTGATATCTATTGGAAGGAAGATAGCAAGGCGTTTCAGAGAGCTTATTCGTTGCTGAACAGTCGTGTTGCAATCACCTGCCATTTGGGCTCCCGTAACCTAAAAATGGTTAACTGTAACTTGAAGTGCGGTTGAGAGACCGCCATCCATCAGTTTACGGTGTCAGCTTTACATTTGTGAAATTTGGCGTTAATTGTAATTTTGTCGACAGAAGCTGGAGTAAGTAAATGTACACACTTATTACTCACTCTCAACTACGAAGTATATTCCTTGCTAGTTTGTATAATTAATATGTCCCCTTTATTTGTAGAAGATGTTTCTGGCCAGGTACATGCGTCACCGTTTCCTGTGTTGCAGCCCAGTCGATAAAAATGGTTATGATTATAGTAGAATATAGTGGTGTATGAGAGATGAACGTCGATTATGGATGATGAAACAATAGGGTAGATATGTTGACCCAAACATAATGCTGATTTTAGTATATTTAGGTCAATATTGGTGGAGGCAATATTGGTTGTTTAGGGTTTGTCAGGAAATGAAAGTCGTAGTACACGGATGTATGTATGAAGACTATATATGGTTGATGGTAGTACATGGATGTTCGAAGACTATATATAGTAGAGCATAATCATGGTAGGTTATCAACGGATTTCAGTGCGTAAGATCATGAGTGGAATTCCTCCCATTATTTAGGGGAAAAATGTATGGGTTTGCATGGATTATAATATGGCTAGAATTCCCAACACAATCGAACAAAATAATATTGTATGACTATACGTTTGGATGCGAAACACCTAAAATTTCATATTATTGAGCAAAAATTATGCACATTTTCAGTTTTTTCTTCCTGTCGATGAATTGCAAAAAACTGCAGGGTATGTATGTACGCTAACCGCTTTGATGTTATTTTTATCTATTGTTTTCCAATTTTACTTTAGCGTAGCTACCACTTTAGCGTAGTTACCATCATTATTATTTATTTATGGTATCCCTCGTTAAACAGTATTGCAATCTTTGATCAAAATATTGCCATCTATTTTTATGTTCATTCAGTTTACATCTGTTAAGTATCATCAACAAATTATTCCCATCAGCTTTATGCAAAAATTGTCAGGTTTCATGATAAATTTAGCCGTACGTATAATGACAACGGGTACGGCCAAAATTCATCGATAGACTCGTGACTTCCTCTGAACTGTGTAGTAGAGCTTTGTACCGGCTTAGAATTAAAGAAGTTGTATATAAACGCGCGTTAACTGCACAGACTGGTTCAAGCTCCTGCTCTATAGCATCGTTCTGAAGCTTAGAGCCTTTCACCATTCCGAACTGCAGGCCTAGCACGCACGCATAAATTACAGTTTTTTTGTATAAGAAATTAATCATCAGGACAAAGCAGGCATCCACTGCAAAATATCAACATTTGAAAACTTTGATCTTGGTAGAGTAAAGTTGTATCATTCGCTGAACACAGTCGATTTTAGTCGTGAATAGTGTTTCTTACGATTCACTATGGTAAATCATGGTTGTGCAGCTAAGCCCTTAATGGTTGTAATTGGGTATGCATGGTTGGGAATTATAGTTGGCAATATGGTCGAAGGTTGTGACATATCTCTGCCATAATGCACCTAATAAATAGTTAAATATAGAAGATATTTTGATAATAAACAACCGCATTCTCGACCATAATCATAGTTGTTCTACTATAATCACAGCCATTATTTCCGACTGGGATTCATCACCAGTTTTCGGGTTGTGAATGCAACACAATCTGAGAGCTTCTGGGTTACGGCCTAGCATCGGCTACTAATAAAGTATGATTCCAACACGACAACGGTGATTTATCAATATTCAAATTCATCCCTTGATAGAGGGTTAAAACATAGTAAATCATGTATTGGAGGATGCAAATGTTCTTTGAGTTTTAGTTTGAGTTTTAATGGAAATTCAGCTAGTCAATAGTTTTTTGTATTGTATAGCAAAAAGTCTATGGAAGTTTAATCTGCCAAATAATTTTGCATTGTTGTAAAACTGCAGAATCACCACCGAAAAATGACAATATTACGGTACAGACACAGCAACGCATTCGAACGCCGTAAAATGAAAGTGCATACAAGATAAAAGACTATCATCTGCAGCGGTCTTATGCCCTGATGTTGGCTGTTTGATTATAGTCGGCCCATTTTATCAAGGCAAGTCGGTCGTGGTCAAATTCCTCTATATAGTGGTGCCATTCTATGGGTATTTCTGAAATTTCTCTACATTATACAGTGGGCGGGGCTAAGACATGGGCCGAACAAAATCTCAGAATGCCCATAGAAGTTGCAACGCTGTACAGGAAGTTGACCACGACCGAACTGCCTTGATAAAATGGTCAGACTATAGTTTAGTGTAACTGTCAATACACGAATGAAAACAATGGCTATTACATTATGGTATTTTATGCTAAATGGAGGATCAGTGACTTAAAAAATAAAATGCAGTTTCAGTTAGTAAATCTTCGAATGATCTGTTTGGAGCATTTTCTTGTTGTATCTAGCAGTAGTTGTTAAGGATAATAGTTTCAGCGTCTTTGATAATTTTGCGGTTCGTTTTTCGTCGGTCAACTTTGACAGAAGAAGTAGCGACGTGTTCGTTCCAAAATTATTTTAGACCGATTAGCGTTTTCTTGGAGGTTATGCTTACATTTACATTTCTTTTTGCTTTGCAAACTTCTGCGCAATGAGCGGGGAATGACTCTAAAAAAGAACGAATTTCCTCAGCTAATCGTCCGAACGTTCTGTTTAATCTGTCGTAAATTGAAGATACATTTTAATATTATATACAAAAATCAAACACACGGCTACTCGTGCTTTCCTTTTAGTTTAAAGTGGAGAACACCTTTCGTTGTTCGAAAGCTTGTCACTTCTGAGCCCTCAACTTTCACTGAAGCATTCTTTGAAAAAATATACTTCTCTATGCCTTCCTCGGAAATGAAATGAAAACACATGTATTTTTCTCCGAAGAGAAGTATTCAGCCCTTAATACTATTACATATGATGAGCTTAATACCATTACATCTCATAGAAAATAATGCAAAACGCTCGACACAATCATTAAAGCAGAGACTCGCCTACCTGACTTGAAGACAAAATTGTTTTCTAAGCTCTGAGGATATGAAAATTTGATGCAGTACTCGAATAAAACGACTTGTGTTTCTACCATGTTATCTTTATACTACTAGTATTATAAAATTTTAGAGCATAGGGGAAATAAATATAATTTATAAATTATACACACGTATTTAAAAACGCAATTATATAAAACAAGGAAGAAGAGCCAGGGCTGACTAGAAGACACAGAGAGTGTTGCTGTCAGGCCAAGTATGAGATTTAGCCATTCGATACAGAATCTTGTTATATTCTGGATACGTGTAGAGTCAGATTTTACCTTTAGCAGCAAATCCTTGCGCTACTTTAATGGACACAGTAATGTATCCGGACGCGGAAATGACGTAACTCGTTTTTTTGATTAATGTATGTCACCCCAATGTGACCCCATTTAGCCATGTATCCACGACCGTCTATTTGGCCGTGGCAATGATTGTGGAATAGGCCGAGGTTTATCGGTCCGATGATCAACATAAACATATTTATGAAAGTAGAAAATGAAGTTAATAATTAGTGCCTGTTCTTGAAGCAGTTGCTCGCCGCTACGACGAGAATCAAGAAATTGTAAATTAAATAATTAAATGAACCCTTCACGTGGCTTGGATCACTTTTACAGCAAATACAGTCAAGCCCTATGAAATAACTCTCAAAATAAAATATTTGGGTGTCAAAACCATTTGAGTTCAAGGGGAAGGAAAAGAATAATTTCAACTCTTCCAAAGTGTTGAAAGAGTTCTCTTCTGTGATGACCACAGTATAGTGAAGGGTTCAAAGGAATACATCGAATGGGTTAATTATGAGCACAATTTGGCCGAAGGGCCTGGCCCAGCAGCCTACGTCATTTCTCCCAAGCCCTGTGATTGGCTAGTGCTGACCTGTCATGACGTCACAGTTGAAAGCTAGTCAGGAGATAATTTAAATATTCGGACAGGAAAGCATATTAAAAAAAATACTCATCATTGTTTCGCTCGAATCTTGCCACATATCTCACCCGTCTACAATGTGAGTCGCTCTCAAGTTGTCAAGATCCGTCGAACATCGAAGTATGTAGAGCTTTGTGAATTATCAAATTAAACTATAACCATAATTTTTTAAAAATTTATTTGTCAAAATCAACACAAAAAGTAATCAGTCATGAGATAAAATTGAGATGACAGAGAGTCGCTCAAGCTATTTCTGCTTCTAGGACCTAAAATGTTGCCCCAGACGTAGGCGTCAGTGGGACTTCAATGAAAACAGTGTAAAGTAAACCCTACATATATGCTCATATAAATGAAAAGAGCTAAACCTGTTGGTCCGCTGCCATGGCGGTGGCAAGAATTGTAAGTCAGGATGAACTACGTCCGTAGGCAGAAGCTGTGCTATTCTTACCAGCTTCTGCCTACGGACGTAGTTCATCCTGACTTACAGTTATTTCCACCGTCATGGCAGCGGACTTAACAGGTTACGGACCTAGTAAACGCCTATATTTTGACGGTGATGCCGAGAAGTACGAATTTTGGGAGGTGAAGCTGATGGGCCACTTGAGACTGAGGAAGGTGCACATTGTTATTGATGCCGAGGCACCCAACCAAAAAGCAAACGCAGAAGTTTCCGCTGTATTAGTTCAACTGTTGGATGACCGAAGTCTATCATTGATAATACGGAACGCTGAAAACTACGGCAAGAAGGCTCTGGGAATTTTGTGTGAACATTATAGTGGCAAGACTAAGCCCAGAATTATATCTCTCTACAAGGATTAATTTCCCTGCAGGGGCGAAAGTGTTACGGACTTAACAAAAACACATACCGCTTAAATTTGTATGAAATGCAATCTCCAGGAAAGAAAATCAATCACGATAGGGCTCTTTTGAAGGGTGTTTCAATTACTAAGTTGTACTAAGCATTAAGTTGTTTTAAGTACTATTATATGCTGTTTTATTTTACTAAATTAGCAGAGGTACGCGTAGCGCCGCTACAGTAGCGGCGCTACTGTAACGCCGCTACAAATTTTGTACCGGTAGCGCTGCTACATTTTCAAGCTCGTAGCGGTAGCGCCGCTACATATTTGTTGTAGCTGTAGCATATATAGCGCCGCTACTTTCTAGCGCTACTTTACTATCGTTATTTTACTATGATACAAACAATATTACAAAAATGCCAAAGTATCAAGTTATGTTAAAACATGTCTCGATCAGGTCAAACTAGGGCTAATAGTTACCATTTCTTCCAGTAGGGTTGATGCATATGAGGTGCATTTTTGCTTGAATTCATTTATTTATTTATTTATTGGACTTTTTTTAAGCATCCTGAATCCAGGAATCGCAACCGGTTTTTGGGAAGATGCTTACTTTTCGAGATGTTTGACTTTGAAGTTCTATTTTTACCATGTCTATCATCTCATACGGAATAAAAGGATTTGGGCGGGAATTTTTAACGTTNCTGAAAGCAAAACCAGAGAACCTCGGCTCGGGATCACATGCTAAAGGAATACGCACCCGGTCCCGGCTCTGCTTCCCATCAAAGTAGCGCAACAAAAGGTCCGCCTTGGCAGCGGGATATGCAGATTTGATGCAGTACTCGAATAAAACGGCTTGTTTCTACCATGTAATCTATATACTACTAGTATTACAAAATTTTAGGGCATAGGAGAACTACATATAGTGTGCACACATGTATTTAAAAACGCAATTATATAACACAAGGAAGAAGAACCAGGGCTGACCGGAAGCCCCAGAGAGTGTTGTTGTCAGGCCAAGTATGAGATTTAGCAATTCGACACAGAATCTCATTACATTTTGGATTTACGTTGAGTCAAATGAACTCTGAGATTTTATCTCTTACGGCAAATCCTTGTGCTACTTTAATGGACGCGGAAATGACGTAACTCGTTCTTTTGATTAAAGTGTGTCACCGCATCTAGCCATTTAGCCACCACCGTCTATTTGGCCGTGGCAATGATAGTGTAATAGGCCGAGGTTTATCGGTCCGATGATCAACATAAACATATTTATGAAAGTAGAAAATTAACTCAATAATTAGTGCCTGTTCACCTCACTGCTACGACGAGAGTAAAGAAATTGTAAATTAAATAATTAAGTGAACCCTTCACGTGGCTTGGATCACTTTTACAGCAAATGCAGTCAAGCCCTATGAAATAATTCTCAAAATGAAATATTTGGGTCTCAAAACCATTTGAGTTCAAGGGGAAGGAAAGGAATAGTTTCAACTTTTCAAAGTGTTGGAAGAGTTATTTCCACCGTCATGGCAGCGGACTTAACAAGTTACGGACCTAGTAAACCCCTATATTTTGACGGTGATGCCGAGAAGTACGAATTATGGGAGGTGAAGCCGATAAACCACTTGAGACTGAGAAAGGTGCACACTGTTATTGATGACGAGGCACAAAACCGAGAAGCAAACGCAGAAGTTTCCGCTGTATTAGTTCAACTGTTGGATGACCGAAGTCTATCATTGATAATACGGAACGCTGAAAACTACGGCAAGAAGGCTCTGGGAATTCTGTGTGAACATTATAGTGGCAAGACTAAGCCCAGAATTATATCTCTCTACACGGATTTAACTTCCCTGAAGATCGGCAGGGGCGAAAGTGTTACGGACTTAACAAAAACATATACCGCTTAAATTTATATGAAATGTAATGTCCAGGAAAGAAAATCAATCATGATAGGGCTCTTTTGAAGGGTGTTTCAATTACTAAGTTGTACTAAGCATTAAGTTGTTTTAAGTACTATTATATGCTGATTTAGTTTACTAAATTAGCAGAGGTACGCGTAGCGCCGCTACAGTAGCGGCGCTGCGCTACTTTAACGCCACTACAAATTTTGTAGCGGTAGCGCTGCTACATTTTCAAGCTCGTAGCGGTAGCGCCGCTACATATTTGTTGTAGCATATATAGCGCCGCTACTTTCTAGCGCTACTTTACTACCGCTACTTTACTATGATACAAACAAAATTACAAAAATGCCAAAGCATCAAGTTATGTTAAAACATGTCTCGATCAGGTAAAAATAGGGCTAATAGTTACCCTTTCTTCCAGTAGGGTTGATGCATATGAGGTGTATTTTTACTTGAATTTATTTATTTATTTATTGGACATTTTTTTAAGCATCCTGAATCCAGGAATCGCAACCGGTTTTTGGGAAGATGCTTACTTTTCGAGATGTTTGACTTTGAAGTTCTATTTTTACCATGTCTATCATCTCATACGGAATAAAAGGATTTGGGCGGGAATTTTTAA
>LQNS02278171.1:24494680-24510558 GCA_001587735.2 Parhyale hawaiensis | reverse complement strand
TTGTAGAATGGACGAAACTATGGAGATGAATATAATCTAGTCATGGAGTCAAATATTGAAGATTTAATAATGCTTGCTTCCTTTGTGAATCCAAATTTCTTCGTTGGGCGCGTTTAATTTTGAGTTCGTCTTCCAAAAGTTTCTTTTCGAAATCCGAATAGATCCTGGAATTCATAAGTTACCGATTATATCAGCGAAATCGAACAAACTTTGGCTTGAGTCTATGTTGAATGCATTTTTCTACGGAGTCGATGTCCGTTCTACAAATAAAAGTAAAATTGCTAATGTTAAAAAAATCCAAGAACGAAAAAAAAACTGTTGTACACTGCTAACCGTGCCGTGATATATACGGTCGGGCTTGTATTATTATGCATTTGTTATTATTAAACCCACACGTAGCCTGGGCGTCCATGGATATGTAATGAAACTCAAGTTGAGCTGTAACCAACGAGGAATTACACCGACAGCTGACTTGAACGCCTGCGTGTCAATATTGTCGAACTCTGATCTCAACAATGGATTACATGCCAACTGTCGTACGGAGGCCATCACGAAAGACTATAATGGTGACCAAACGCCCGAAGCGAAATTTCTTTGCTCGAGTTGACTATATTTAGACAGATACATGCTACTATTATCATACTACATAAACGTTATACATTTAGCCCGTCAACATTTTAGTTCACCTCAGAAGTGTAACGTCATCAGTACCAGACATGTTCCTGCGTTACTTAACCCTAGCAGTTGTAGAGTGTTGCGCTTGCGTGCTCTAGGTCGGGTGTTCGTGTCGTCGTTGAGGAGACATTCACGGTCTGCTGCGAGGGCACAGACTTAATCAGAAATGGGTATTTTCGAGACGTCGCAGCCACTTGAACTTTCTGTCTTTGGCGCCGTAGTTTTGACAATTTATGGTCGACTGCCGCCGTGCGTTGCACGCACATTTTCTAATTGAAATGTGCGGTCAAGTTGCGTTTCCTTTAGAGTTCGAAATAATTCATGTCTCATGTATCCGGAATCACCTATCCTTCAAACCTTTCTTATTCTGCTTCAATTAATTGTAATCAATGCCATTGGATAGCACTACAGCAACTTGAAATGTATTCTACATGTGCACATTTACGCTTGTCTTTGTAGAATACTCACCCGTTCAAGATTCATTCAACTCTGTGTTAAGACGCAGTCCATGCTGCACGTACGTACTGCCCTCCATGTATGTACTCAAGGTCACTAATTTATGTTCAACTCAGTAGGCCTCTGAAGAATCTGCTGCCGCCCCTGCCAGTTTACCAACTGCATAATTCGTGCTCATTCAATAGAGTGACGAGAGGGAAGATGTCCGCCTGGCACGCGCCTTACGTCTGGCACCCAGGCTGGGAAGGTGATGCCAGAAGTGTAGCTGTATGTAGTAGCGATCAGGAATAGTACAGTTATCTAGCATTGAATAATTGAGTAAAAATAAAACAGCTAGGGCAGATTAATTGGAGTTGGGATGGTCGTTCAATTTTGACCCGTCACCCGAACGACTTATTTCTCGAACATCCTGATATTTTCAAATCATTACACGAACCACCGATTTTTTTAACGAATCGTTCGTTACTCGAACTGCAATAAATATAGAAGTTAGAATTCTTTATTTAAACGTCAAACGTCAGCTGCAAAGCACGAGTATATTTGTTAAGGGCGTTTCTCCATCAAGGAAACTCTCGGTGGTTCACTTGCTTGTTCATTATTTTGACAGCTTTCAGGAGTAAATAAATTCCAATATTGTCAGCTTCGCGTTTGTCTACACTACCTCATATATAAAAATCTTAAAATGATCCTTTCAATGTCATTTGAATCTATTTTGTGCATGAATTCATTCAGGCAGTTAGTCATTCATTTACTGATTGTGTTAAGAACGAATTCGAAAGTTTCATTAGTTGAAACGCTTCCGAAAGATTGAGGTTCCATTTTAATATCACGCGGCTTGTGGTGAATACATAACTGAGATTTTAGTATCTTCTGAAGCCTTGAATTTATTTTAGTTTCACCGTAAGTCTGAAATTTTTGATGTTTCGCCTCAAATCTAGAATTTTTGTTAGTTCCGCCATAAATCTGAAAATTTTCACTGATTTCGCCTGAAATCTAACATTTCTATTAGTTTCGCCAAAACTCTAAAATATGTAATAGAATTCCACCTCACTTCTTGAATTTTTCTTTGACTAGTAGTTGGAAGGACAAGACGAGTAGCTAGCGACCGAGACTCTGTATGAAGATTACTGGTACTTCTTTCGACCTCCCGCTGCTTGAACATACCAGCAAAAATAAAAAAAAACAGTGACAGTGGATTCGAAATAATGCGTCAGTAAGGTACAAAGTTCATGCTAGATGTGACGCTTCGATAGGCACAGCAAATGACCCTCGTGTGTACACGTGCGAGTTCTGCATCAGCTGGGCGGACGCCGCGGGTACGGAAAGGAGGATTGCAAGTAATTTCTTTGTGCGTCTCTTGTTTCTGTTGTCAGAGCGCTTGTGTACGTAAATAAAATTCTATTTCGCCCTCAGAGGTATATTCTGGCGGGCCCTTTCCCTGCCACAATATATTTGGGCCTCACAACCCCAAGGGCCCCTAGCTAGTGCCTTCTCCGCAAGGGATGTTGCAGCGTGCCGCAGTTCCTGCTGAGGAGGTTAGTTTTGTAAAGTTACAGTAGTAAGGCTCTCAATACTACCCCTTCTGTTTCGGGTGGTGTGCTGCCGATCGAGGTGGCCGACGTATTCCTACTACTAATTTCTTGTTTTTCGTTGTCTTCCCCTGTGCGGAGTAGCTGAACAAAAGCGTTCAGCCGTGCCGGGGGTTGGAGATACACAACTTGCGACTTATACCTGTCAGTAGCGCACTGACCACTTAGAATCTGAGACGTACCGGCAGGAAAGCCGAGACAAAAATCATAGATAATTTGAAACAGACGTACTTCGCGCCCTGATGGCGCACGAGCCTGTGTTAAACCATAGGAATAGTTCGCCGCGATATAGACATTGTTTCCGTGATGCGCTTGTAAAATTTAGTACTAATACTACTACTAAAATTATATTTAATCTATAAATTTCATCTCTTTACTGTCAGTCGCTTTAAGTACTAAGTGCGATAGCTTTCAGTTGTATTAGGACTATTTGCAGAAATGCACTAGTTTTCCTTTCACTTGTTTTAACCCTTTCGTTTTCGGCGGGAACTCTAGTTCCCGCATAAAAGTTTTGATTATTAAAACCAGGGCTTTCTTTCTCGCTCTGGAAACTTGGACAATATATTTTGCAACACGTCTGAAGTCAGTGCTTGTATTTTATTTACCACTGAATAAAACGGGAGGTGGAGCTCAAGTGACTCCAAGGAGAGTGTCTATTATGAGCTTCTTCTAGAAGAGCAGAGTTTTTTGGACCGAAAGGGTTGAGGACTAATTGAACGAGTTCTCTAGCTTTCAGGAGTCCTAAAGACTAATTGTACGAGTGCACTTGCCTCAGTTGTTTCAAGGATTAATTGAACGGGGGCGCTAATTTTCAGCCTGTTTGCCCGAAATTTTTGAAGTAATGTTTACGAAGTCACCGCAAATGTGCGATATCAGCCTGCTGGTAGGAATGCTGCCCTGTAACATAAAAGCAAGTGATTTGGTAGTCTTCAGTGACCAGTCCGATACAGGAGCCCGACGAAAGTCTAAGAACTCACTGGACAGCTCCCTATCGATACAAGACCCTATGGTCGCACTCCGCATCATTCCCTCCATATGTCACCGATTTTTATCTCAAAGTCTCCATTAACTGGTGTCACGGCAAAGGGCAGGTGTGGGTTCACACAGCAATGTTCCTACCGCCTCATCGGTCTACGCACTCATCCATGCCATCTCCTGCACGGCATTGACCTCAGTTTCTCATGTCCGTGATATACGTACTCACCTAGCATTGCACTCTGTTCAAAACAACAGCAGTCGATCTCCTGACACATGCAAGGTACTTGCTTTAGGCAAAGAGAAACTTTATCTGAACTCGTATCTTCTTCTGCGGGGAATTGCAGTCTTGACCGTCATATGAGTAACTAAGCATGGCAAAGACGAATGCTTATCATCTTTTCTCAGGTAGTATCGCAATCTTGACCCTTGTAAGTTACCAGGTATGGGCAGCGAGGAATTTTTATCTTCTCCTGCCAGGTATCGCAATCTTGACTCTTGTGAGATACCAGGTATTGGCAGTGAGAAATTCTTTTCTTCTGCCAAGTATAGCAGTTTTTGGCCCTTTTGAATAACCAGGTATGGGCCGTGAGGAATTCTTATTCAGATACAACAATCTTGACTCTTGTGAGTAACCATTTATGGGCAAGGAGGACTTCTTATCCAGGGATAGCAAGCTTAAACCTGTGTGTAACCAGGTATGGGCAGGGAGGACTTTTTATCTAGGTATAGCAATCTTGAATCTTAGTGCAACCGGGTTTAAGCAGATACGAATTTACTTAATTTTTTGCGAAGTCTTCTCATCAGCCGCTAACAAGAGCACAATGTCGTCGGTACTCCGAAACCCTCGTCACTGTTGTTTTTTCCAGCTTAGCGCTAAGCTCATTGAATTCTGAACGCTTAATTGCTATCCGTTTCAGATATACTCATCTACTTGTCTGCTTACTAATAGTACGCATTTTTCCATATTTCGTTATTGAGAGCACATCTCGTGCACTGGCTTAGCAACATGATTTTACCTCTGACGGAGTTTCGCTTTCTTAGCACTGCCTTTGAAACTGCATATGATATTCATGGTTATTCAGCGGAAAATATAATTCTGTATGGTTAGTATTTAAGCACCGCAAGAGAGCAACTTAGTTGCTATTCCACTTCCAGATGGCTTTTTGAAAGCCTGCAACTTTTCTGAGAAAATAGACCACGCGATATCTCAAATTCGCACGCTATTAGGGTTAATGCTTAACAGCCAATTAAAACTGACGTTCTCATAGTCCTTACGTTATGTGTGGCGTCTTATTCTTTGATTCCCGGGAGTCTTCATGATCGACGGTTTGCGTAGCTACTGAATTGCCTCAAGCGTCTTCTTTGCTTTCGCCGGACCTTCTACGATTATTCAGCAACATTTACTAATTCTGCTGTACCTCTTCTCTCCGCGTGACACCTCAAGCCTTCTCACCCGAGGTCTCCCGTGACGCAGCTGCTGCAGTATATGCCAACTCATGTTCAGCGCGCCATTGGTTGTTGCCATCACTTCCGTGTTGTGTCAAGTTGAGGTTTTTTTCATCCATCTACTGCATGGCGTCGTGCACTCGTTAGCCTGCTTCCTTGCCTTCCTGGACGCGCTCAACATCTCTTTCGACAGCCATTACTGGCGCATCTCCTTTGCCATTCACAAGGGCGCGACAACCTTACGCCTTTATATGGCAAACGCGAGCATGTGCGTGTGCCCCAAGGTCAGTATACTTCACGAATCTTAAGCGTTGTTAAAGGGCATCACGACATGGGAATGAGCGGTGCTCGCCGCTCTCATTACCGGCTCTTGGGTCCGTACGTCTCTCGAGTATTGTGCTGCCGGGATGTGGATGTCTCGCTTCTAGTGTTGCTCGGCTGTATCTTTTCTGTATCGCTTGTGGCACTGTTGGAATGTTTCTTTCGGTGTCATGTGGATTGGACTGTCTGGATATATCTTGCGCGGTGCAAGACCGGTCCCCTCATTTCTGTCTCGCCATATTGCACTCCCAGGGTATCGTACTACACAGTCAGGGTATCCCATTCATTGCACCGCCGCTCCCCTCAACTTTGTCTCGCAATATTGCACTTCCGGAATATCGTACTAAACTGTCAGGTTATCTCCCTCATACCACTGCGGATCCCCTCATTTCTGCCTCGCAATATTGCACTGTCGGACCGCGTCTCCCGCGAATGACATCTCTCTATCGTCGACCTCTCGTCGCGTTTCCGCCTCAGGGTCGCCCTAACTGCTGCACCATGAGCCTCTAATTGCTCATCTTTTCACGATCGGCATTTTTGATGGCTCGCTCGCTGTCGTATCGTGAGGCCCTCACACTCCTTGGTCCTTCATAAAACGCTCTGCTAATCTCACTCCAGCTCGCGTTCCTATATAGCTCTCTTATTCCAGTTCTGTCATTCCCACAGCTTCAGATAATAGCAGCTACCTGCCTATGAGTCGACGAATGAGTTGTTTTGTATATTCACTGAACCAACAACTTAACTATTTAGGTAACTAAGCTCGATGTGATTTGTTGAAGCTTGCAATGTGGCTGACCGAGTTCTTTTTTAATTAATAGGAATTCGTTACTATTTTTTAAGCTGGCTCGTTTTGACCTCAAGGGTTTGCTTAGCGATTTGATTTTCTTTGGTTATTTTTTTTAGAGAAAAACCTGATTTAAATGTACGTTTGCAGCGTTATGCTTGTGTCTCCGATGCTTGCATGGTGACTTGTCTTGAGTCGTTGCATACGAACCCCGGAATACTTTTCTGTCATTCTTTCTTAGTGGTTTCTTACTGCATTGATGTATTGTATTAAGTAATATCGTGAGCTACTACTGCTTTGCTAGATAAAGTACTTGTATTGTGAGCTAATACTGCATTGACAAATGAAGTTTTTTGCATCATGAGCCAGTACTGTATTTATGAGTAGACTTCTTCCATTACGAACTAATACCGCATCCATAAAAAAAATTTCTCTCGTCGTCGTCGTCGTGTCTTAATAAGTTTTGCAATTCTTCTCAACAAATGATTCATTTCTCCACTACGTTGCGATCTCCCTTCAGAAAAATACTTTTATTATTGACCTTCTAAGGGCTTGTTTCTAGATTTTAGTTGTATTATTCAGGATTTTAATTTCAATTTGTCAATGATTTAGAACAACAAAGGTGTAAAGGTATATGACGTACTACATATGTCCTCCATAACAGTTGCTAAATGGCCGCTTTATGAATTTTGATGCACTTGAAAGTCTTGCGAAATTCACTTATAGAAATTGAAATCACTTATTTCTCCCCGTCGCTCCTGGAAGTTCCATTTTAGGATGCTTACTTATTGCGCATTGAAATCTCTTCTACAGAGGAGACGGAGGAAAAGACTTGAAGTATCTCTGCGAGACCTACACATATAGGACGCATTTAGTTCGTACACTTTGGCCGTCATAATCATATCCATTTATGTTTAACTGGTCTAGAGCAGGATTAGGTGTTTGCGTTATTTCTAGCATAATCGGTTTACGATTACTGTGTGAAACTCGACGCAATGCCTGAGATTGTAATCCCGGATATGTTGAATCAAAAGGGATTAATTTATCTCGGCTGTAGCGTGTGTCATGCTAAGGTGCCCTAACACTGACATTGCAGTGTAATATATGGGTATATGACGATATATTATACATATGTATACTGACACTGATCGCTTGGCATGTATGCAATGTTTAGTGGCCTAAGAACATTCTCCTGATTTCTTAAGCCTTTCGCTGCGCTAAAGGACTTATTCGGCGACTTTTTAATTAGTGCTAGGACTGCAAAACTTTATGTTTATTGGAGAATAAGGACTATTAGAAGTTGTTGTTGTCGTAGTACAGTAATAGTAGTAGCCCGAAGCAGTCACTGTTGTATCTCCCAGAGACATAACAAAAGAGTATCAACACAGCATATAAAGTGGTGGCAATAATAATAGCACATTTTCAAATTTTGTAATAACTTTAAGAATACTGCATCAATATAGTTAAAATTTTAACTGAATAATGTTACTTAAACTAGTTACCGATTCCTTATAATCATCATTGTATTAGTTGTATTTTCAAATTACCACGAAAATAATAGTTTGTGGGTTCAAATCGGGTGGAAATAAAAATAGCACATATGGAAAAATTATACTTTAGAAAACAATGAAAGCAAAAGAACATAATTCTCAATATTTACAAGCGTTGCCTTTTGATTGCAACACCTGTACATATCGGTTATTCATAGAATTAATTAAATTAGCGAGCATTTCTTCAGGGATAGCCTCCCAGAATTCATTTATGGTCTGCCACAAGCTTTCTTTGTACTGAAATTGTCTCCCATTGGCGTAAACATGCCGTGAGAGTATATCCCCCAAAGATTCTCAATTGGGTTTAGATCGGGTGACTTAGCAGGCCAAGCTAAAGTGGCGATATTATGGGCATTAAGCCAATTTGTGGTCAACCTCACTGTGTGAATGGTGGCATTATCTTGCTGAAACACCGCTTCTTTCTAATGTTTATCAGTTTGAAATGGGAGAAGACTAGTTTCTAAGACCTCTGTGTACTTCTGAGCAATCTGTCTTCCTTCCATCATCACCAAATTCGCCTTGTCCTTGATGGAGAATGCTCCCCAGATCATTAGGGATCCGCCACCAAAAGGTCGTTTCCTAAAAATTTTGTCCTCCTTTCTAAGATCATGCCAGTAGTATTGAGGACCGTCAGGTTCGTCTAGGTTAAACTTTTTTCATCGGAAAAAATAACATTAGAACAATTTTCATGGTTCCATTGCACTTTTTCTCGAACCCATTCTTCGCGTTTTGCCTTGTGTGCTTTCGTGAGTGCTTGTGCACTTTTTCTCTTCTTATAACTGAAGTTCTTAGATGAACCCAGGATCTGTCCCACTCTTCTTGGTGTAACATTTAATTGCAGGGATGTTTGCAGGCTCTTTGACCCCTTTCCTGTCCGAGATGCCTCACGGAGAAGTCGGCGGCGGGCTGTATGGCTGAATTTTGAAGGGCGGCCAGGAGACTTCTTTTTTCCGTATTCTGGGTTCTTCAAAAAGTTAGTTACCACATTTCTAGATCTGCTAACCTTCCTAGAAATCTCGGATATAGTGTATCCTTCTTCATTTAATGCGCTTATTTGACCCTTTTCATTTTCAGATACCCCACACCGTCTTCCCATGCAAGAGATGGATTAATTTCCAAATATAGAGGTTACAAGGTGGGGAGCAACTGCCCAATATGGCGACGCCGGTTTGTTTTGATATTCTTCTTCTCTAATCTTGAGGTAGTAACGCGGAAATGTAATTTTTTTCAAGTTGTGCTATCTTTATTTCCACCGAAATTCCAATAAAAATTTATATTTTTCATCATAAAAGTTTAATCAAATAGTTTATAGGGAAACTATGATAAGAAATAGGTAACTAGTTGAAATAACGTTTTTATATCAAAATTTCACATGATATGGCGTAGTATTTTTAAGTTATCGCAAAATTCTGAATTGTGCTATCATTATTACCACCACTTTAGCGTGTTATGTAGAATAGCGCTTCTGTCTTTTCTGTTCATAGAAAGGTTCAGTTGCGGTGTAATAAAAAATGTAATGATTTTAATAGTGTTAAAAACCAGTTGTTTCATCTATAATATCGAGTCTAAGTTTAGAGCAGTTCTCCTGTTTCTTGCATGACCAAAATTGTTCAATATTTTATTTCTTGTAAATGATTTCCACGTAAGATGATTCAGTGTACGCAATAATAACTATGAGCACAAGACTAAGTTATTTTTTGTTATCAACGTTTTCGATCAAACACTTTTTCTCATTCTTTTTTGATTCAAACATCGGGTCGCGTACCGAGGCTTCTCTTGACCGCACAACCGAAAGTTAGCACAACCTGCCTACTCCTACTCCTAATTTTATTAAATTTTGAGACATTATCTCCAATGTCATCCAGTGCAATATGGTGCAGTGTTAATGGACACCAGTCCGTGCTAGAAGAAACCCAATGTTAGCTGTTTTTGATGCATTACTGCATGTGTCTCACGCCTCTTCCGATCGAAGGTAATACTGTGCAGATCGACAGCAACCTGTATAGCCTTCATGTACTAACGAGAGGAATTTAGCACAACTATCCTATTTTCAAAACACACGGAACATTTTGAGCTATTTCTGTTGACTTATTTAGAATGTGTTTAGGAGACTCGTCTCAGAAGCTAAAGTCATTCTACATACGTCAACAGAAATAAAAAAAGGTTAGTTTAAAACCTTATTGTGTAAAGACGAGACTGAGAGGAAATAACGATATGAAGACTGTCTTCAGGAAGTGGTCTAACGATATAAATAAAAATTTGCGCAAAATACCTCAAAATAAACAAGGAGTGGATACAGGAACGATGCATTATTTTGTAGTATTTTTCGTAAATCTTTATTTATATCGTGAGACCACTTTCTAAAGTCAGTCTTCATTTAGCTGTTTCCTCCCAGTCTCGTCTCTACACAATTAGGTTTTAAACCAACTTTTTTTCTGTTTTACATTAAAAAATGTTAAAAAAAAAAATCGGCAAGAACTTAGTTTTCCACCTAATATATCTTGGATAGAAAGTCAATGCATTGCATTCCTGCTTTCAATTGATTTCGTAGCAAGTTATCCAATTACTACTTTCTATATAAAACTATACCGCCGTCGGAAATCAGTCTTTACTGACAGAACAGAAACTTCTAAGTAACATTTGTGCCTTTTATTTTCATGATTTGGGACATCGTCTCCCTTGTCTTTGGATTTTTATTTTTTCGTTTATCGGGAGAAATGAGATCGTCGTCGTCGTCGTCGTGCATGAGCTTTCTCTCCTTTATTTGCAGCTGCTCATTAATAAGGAAACTCATTTGATTATCACTCAAAAGACTCTATTCCTGTTCCCGCAAAATGGCAGTCGTGAGTTGTGATTCAAACCGTCATGATGGAATTTAGGTGGTCCTTGGTGCCGAGAAGTTGGAAAAGATGGAGTGGTGATGAACGATAGAATTTAGGTTCAGTTCAGAAATGCAAGTGGAATGGTAAAATTTAGGGGCGGGAGATGGAATTTAGGTAAGTAGACTGCCGAAATTCTAGGTGAGGTGTTGAACTTAGGCAGAGTAATGGAATTTTAGGGGAAATGTTAGAGTTAATTGGAGTGATAGAATATTGGCGTTTCATTATGTTATAGTTTCAATTATTTAAGTCGTTGATCTGTTCTTTTTCTTCTTTACTGGCGTGCTATTACCCTGAGCGTTGATCCAGCATGGGGTACCCTTGTGCAGTGGTTCTACGTTCTTTTTGAAATTCTTTATCTTCATTTCTTCTTCTCGTTGATCACCGTTATCCGTTGCAGTGAAAATGGATGCTCAGACTTTTTGGTGTAATAAGGAAATCACTGAAAATGATGATTGTAATTTTTTAATTATTGAAAAACTCATGTTTGACACGCAGTTTGAAAAACATTTTCCACCGAAGGGCTGAAGCGACCAGAGCAACTAGCTAAGATAGTTTTTTTTCAAAAGCTTCATCTAATTAAATTCTTTGCAAATAAATTTACGCTATAAATTTTACTTGTAAATCCGGGGAAATAAAACGCAAGCTGCTATTCAAAACCTCTTTACTGTTCTTTGTTATAAAAATAATAATTATTTAATAATTCTCGCATTCTATTTCTTTTCTCACTGGCGCTAGATTTCTTATAAAAGTATATAAAAATATCGATATTCATATTTCGAGTTTGAAAACACTTCATATTCGTGATTTACTCTGTTATAAAAATATATATTGCAACTATTCGTCACCTCTCTCACTCTTCTATTGCTTACACGGTATCTCTTACTACTGTCACTACAGTCGATTACTACAGGTAATAATTACTCCCTATTACTAGGAACACATTCAGGATATTAACTTGTTGATGGTAGTTGATAATAATCTCCCATTGACGTACATGATGCTGGCGCTTGTCTGGGTCCATCTTGATCGTGAGCCCCTGAAGCTTATGCGTGCGCTGTGTCGCCTACTACTGAGACATGTGCTGTGTATCACAAAGATGAAAGATTTACAAAGTCAGTGCCAGTCAGGAATAGACTAAGCACTTCTTCTGAATAAATCAGCCGAACTTACTAAGTCAATTTCCCTCAAAGTAGGACACACGACGACTTCCCGCCTTTTCGCCCCTCCTCCCTTATGCAGGCCATTGCCAGTAACCGCAGGAGGTTGGACCGTGAGCAGTAGCGTGTGTCAAGACGTACAGAAATTAGCGATGACTTGGTTCAGCCACGCTAACACAAAAATAACAATAATATGCGCGCAAAATGCGATATTATAGCCGACTAATAAATCTGTAATGAGGACGGTCATCTAAATTTTGTGTATTTTGGCAGAAGCACCTCACTCTTCCTTTTCAGGTGTTTCAACGTATCCTGCTAACTAAAGTAACGGGCTTTCTACGCTCCCATGCAGGCCCCTCGACTTCTTTCACTAAACCTTCGTTTATTCAGTGCAAAGGAGAATGTGGTCACTTTACCGATTGTTCTTAGCTGCTAATATTGTCCCAATGCCGCTTATTGTAACCGCTAAGTCTCGCTAATTGTTTTTTTTTTTAATTGGCTGCATTGATAAAAATTTGTTTATATGCTGGTTTTAAACCCTTATCACTATTTGTAATCGTTGAACCACGCTAGTTTTAATTCGCTATGTTGCTAACTCTTGCTAATTAGTAATTTTAAACTCATACCACTGTAATAGTTACAGTTGAAACACACTATTTTTTACGTTAACCAATAGTGGTAACTGGTAACAAACGCTACGGCAGTTTTTCTTTAGATTGACTATGTATGTATTTTGTTTCTGTGTATCTTATTAATTTTCTACTCAGCCTCGTTAGTGTTAGCCGATATGAACATTGGTTTGTTGCGGTTGTTATTGTTGTTCATCTGCTGCTTTTGCTCTCTGATACATGAACTATAGACATGAACAACAATTGCACCTTAGAATTCATACACGTAACTTGTTTGGAGCACTTGTGTTCTTATTTTAGCTATTTGGAACTTTTCGTATTTTTCATCACCGTCGACATAAAAATTTGTATCCAGTTTCACTAGACTTACTTTAAAATATTACCCAAGTTGAACATACAGTATATATTAAGTATAACTTTTGGCCACCGATGATAATTAATTGTACGAATTTTACTGAGAAATAATACAGTAATTCTGCATTAGCTGGAGACACTCGTCAGCACTCTCCAGTTGGGCAGGTAGTCAGAGAAACTTCTTTAGCTTCTAATGGAGGTTGGTCTCGTGTGCTTTCGATGGGTGAAGTACAGACCTGAGCAACTGTCACGCTGCATTCCACCACTGGTTTTGGTTCACTGTGTGTATCCCTGATGACGTCATGTGGTGACATCGATGCCCTCGATGTGGAGAGTTCGGATGCAGCTGCTGCTGACACTTCTATACTTGAGTCGGTATCTGTCCCTGGACTGTAATTTAGGGCTCTGCAGCCCCTCAACGGTTGCGGGCTTTCTCTGCTTTGAGAGTCATCGTTGTAAGCGGCGTTCGTAGATTCGTGTATGGATGGAATATTTGATACGTCGTGACTAAAACGCTTTGAGTAACTGTCCGGTGTCAAACCCAGTACCTTTTCGTATTGGTTGAATATGGAGGAAAAAGCGCCTCCAGCTTTGAGTTGGACGTAAAGAGGCAAATGTGATACATCTGGGGCGACAAAAGTCTTGGGCTGGAATGCAGAAGGAACTAAGCCTTGGGCAAGATGACCTGAATCATTCTGCATGTTGACAGCCGTCTCTTCACGAGCTTGCAGATCTTCTTCATTTACCTTGTTTGTGGGCATGGAATGTCCCGGATGCTCCCCCGGTGCTGCGGGTTGGCATAATTCGAAGGCCGATTTGCAAATTGAGTTGTGATTGAAGTCACTCTGCGTCATTTCTCTCCTGGTACTGACGCTTCTTGCTGACGCTCTTGATAAATCTGCAACGGCTTCTCCTCGGCTTTCGGCTCCACGATAATCGGTTTTTGTTGTTGGAACAGAATGACAGTCGCGTCCTTCCAATTCTGCAGCACTGTAGGTTGAGTAAGCAGACGGAGCTTCCTCTTGAGTGTGAGGTGATAAATTCATGATGTCTACGACTTGGCACGACTTTTTCCTTACTGAGAGATCAATTGGTTCATCCTGCTGCGAGAGGTCACTAGAGTGCAGTTGTGATGCTGCCGAGGCCCCAGACCTTCGAGGACAGTTGATGCTCTCAGTTCTCTTAGTGATTACAAAAGGCAACTCAAACTCACACTCGCGTTTCACAGCCTGGTTTTCAACAGAAGGTTTAACGTTTCGCGTGAAATGCTTTTGATAAGATTCCATCGCCTTCAGCAAATCTTGTTTTGCTTTTGTATCATGGCCGCGACCGAAGACGTCATGAAAAATTTCCGTTGGCGAGCTACCTGCACTTGTTGCTGAGTTTGTTCTATGATTTTTGTGCCATAATTGCTGGGAATTTATGAACTGCGTGTAATACCTCTCTAAAACTTCATTAACTAGAGGGGTTTGAGAGTGAAGATTCTGATATGAAGCCGCTTGAGCTAAGTAATGGAGCGATAGCGATGCGTTTGGAAAACATGCTTCTGGGCTGCTGAAATTTAAGGAACCAGTATTGGAAGACTCGTAAATTCTAGGTTTACTATTGGGTGAGTATTGCTGCGTTTGAGTACTATCGTTTTGGACAGATGAAGAACCTATTACCGGATTTAGCACAGTTTTCCTCGTTATCGTTACAGACTCTTCTAATGCCGGACTAGAAAGGCATTGAGGTCGAGAGGAACTTAAATGCTTGGCGTCTTCGCCCTGTGAAGAAGGGACGCTCGTGTCCAAGTTTGACTCTTGCTTGATCTCCTTCTTTGTTATGGTCAAGACAGGCTCGTAACTCTTCGATTGTGATAAGGTGCTCTCTTTCACTTGAGGTTTCGTGACTGTACTCTGATCCTTTACAGAAGATGAGTTAGTCGTCGTTGACGGCGTAATCGGCTGGTCTTGCAGCAAGCAGTGGATCTTGAACCAGTTCGATCTCCGGCCGTACCTGTTGGTAAATAACGGCTGGAATTATCGACTTTGCATCTCTTTAAATTATTGGCTAATGCTATTTCAAGTTTATATAGTGCACACAAGGTTTTGCTTGTGGGAGAATGCCTATTCTAATTGGTGTCCGTATGTCAACGTACAAGCCTAAACCTCTTGACAGAAGCTCTTAATAGATAAGTAAATTGACTATCATTATTGTTCTGTCAGTTAAAAACAGTATATGGAAACTTCGATTTTTGGAATGCGAAAGAAATGTAAAGCGTTTAGACTTTAGTGTTTAAGTTAAGACCGTGATACTTCTAAATATTTATTTCGGAGAGCTTGATGTACATTTTTTCTACTAACTCATGCTCTGCTGATAAAGTATGATGGACTGCATGTTTATGTTCTTTGGAAAGTCGCATTAATTGTTATAATTGCAACTTCTTCAGTGGTCGGAGCATATTATTAATTTACCATGAAAAATTCAGGCCGGTCATAAAGGTTGATTTTCAACATATGAAATGAACTTACTTGTTGTTCACTTATACTTTTTAATGCGTATCATGTCTGCGTGAATATTGTTCTTTATTTTATTGTATTTATATTATTAAAGTTTTCGAAAATCTAAATGAAATTCTTTTCATGAATTTAGATATGCCTACTCTTATATTGAAATATGGTAATATCATTCTCGTTCTCGTCATAGTCACTCAATCATAGTATTTTGCATAAGACGAGTTTATAAAAGTTCTTTTAGTTGTGAATAGAATATATCCAATGCCGAATAAATGCATTCGTAAGCTACATAACAGTTTCCATCTATTCAAATTCCATTTGCCACACCAATGGTAGGTTAGAGGCGCCATCACCAGTCGTGCAGCTTTCGTTCTCTTTTTTTGTCCCCACCTCAGATTGGGGCCTTCGAGAATGATAGACAAACGTTCCTATTGTGGAGCATTTCTGACCGCAACTCCTCGAGGTCTTTATCTCGCCTGACCTGCGTTTCGAGTGCAATTTGTGTTGATTTTGCTCACCTGGAGCCGCTTTTGGACATGCCAGCTTTGATGCACTGCCT